>CAUZLF010000113.1:0-39178 GCA_963580285.1 Lucinisca nassula | reverse complement strand
CAAGATTTGATGGTTGTAGGCCTATCGTTTGATCTGGGCCATCAACGTAAATTGTGTCAAAGTCACTGGAGCGCAGTCAGGAGGACCGGGACATGTTTTATGCAACGTTTGATGGTTATTTAGTCTTGTAGTTGATTACAATACTAACTTTGACGTAAATGTCGAACTTCGACATAATGGTCAAAGTCACTGGAGCGCAAAATAATGGTCAAGGTCACCGTCTCAAGGTGTCTGCCAAGGCAGAAGGTCAGGGAGACGTTTCATGCAAGGTTTGTTTGCTGGTCTTGTAGTTGATTACAATACAAACTTAGACAAAAATGTCGAACTTCGATATAAACGTTAACAGACGGACGAACGGAAAAGCAGACGCCTATGTCGAATCCTCCTGCAAGCAGATGCGAAAAAAAATGTGTATTCCATTACGAAAACACGCCTAATAATTTTGATCTCATTGAAACCAACTTTTATATGGTAAAACTAGGGTTTACAGTGGTAAACATTATTGTTCATATTACTGCTCCAAAATATAGATTGTGGGTACCCGTTAGAACCGCCTCATTGCTTCCACGCAGAGCTGAAATCGACCGCACGCAAGTACTGGTAACCCGCTTAGAGGATCTAACCTGCCAAGGCAAAGCGGTGCGAGTCGGTCCGTCTTTGCTTATAAACCCTATTGGTTTCATTGGGCGACAGGGCTTGAGATATCATTTCATCTCAATGTCGGGTTAAAGTCCCACAAAATTGGAAGTAACGTCTCAAAAATGACCCATACAGTGTTGACGGGGACGTTAAACCTCAAATTAAACAAAAACAAACAAACAATACAGTGAGCCGTCTCATCTTGATCTACACTGTGTGTACCGGTCTACATGCAGGGTTGACAAGGACCCAGTAGATCAAGGTTCCTGGATTTGGGTCGAGATGCGCCCACTCCCTCCAGTTTTTTTTTTTTTTTTTTAAGAAAATTACTTTTCTCTGAGCCCTTAATCCTTATTTTAAAGTTGGCAAGTAAAATTGCATCTGAAAAATGTCGCCTGTTTATGTCGTCTGCTGCTTTATTGCTTAATTTGTTTAATTAGAGCTTTAACGCCCCCGTCAACACTGTATAGGTCATTTTGGAGACGTTGCTTCAAATTTTTTGGACTTTTACACGACATTGAGATGTAATTACATCTCAAGCCCTGTCGCCCAATGAAACAATTAGTGGAACGAAAGCATGGCCGGTCCGACCCGCACCGCTTAGCCTGGGCAGGCTTAGATCCTCTAAGCAGTTTACCAGTACACGTGTGCGGTAGGTTTCAGCTCTGCGTGGAAGCATCATGCAGCCCATCTATTTGTCCAAGCCCCGATGGGCGGGGACCGGCTGGTGTTTCGATTGTCTCTGAGTACCGTCCTGGTACACCTAGACTGTTTTGTTCAACCCAATCTGTTAAGCAAACAGTGAAAACCATGATCAGACGGCACGTGATATGACGTCTGACTGGGTCTACACACTTTGCCAAACCAAACTCATGATTCCATTACGCAACACTCTGGCCTCACAGCGATAAGGATGGCGCTGCTATTCTCTAATCAAAGCGCCAAAGGGCACTGAAATGACAGATTCTGTAAAAAATTCAGATATACTTTCTTTAGTGATAATGACAATGGCGCTGGAGTGCTGATTTTTAGTTTGGTTCACAAAACTGAGGTGAATCGGATGTTATACACTTTCATCATCATTTTAATTGCACATTATAGATAATACAACATGCAATTGACTACCCAGCAGGCACACGTCGCTAGTGCAACGTCAAATCAACGTCGATGCGACGTCATGACGTTGCACCGACGTTGATATGACGTCACAATTACGTCATGTGCCTGCTGGGATAGTTGCCAGTTTTATGCAAGCACAAAGCGTTGACGCAACTTCCTTGTAAAAGCTTACACTTGTTGTCTGAGATGTGTTTCGCGGCTCAGTCAAGAACCTGCCTTATGTCGTGCGCTACAATAAAGGAAAACACTTTTTGTGCGATGTTTGAAGTTTTGCGGCATCTGACTTATTATTTATCACAACATTATGCTTACATATTCAGTTATTCAGACCTTCAACAGAATTGGACAGTGATAACTGTTAGGAGTATATTATTGCTGGCTTGCTACCGTACGGTGAAGTTTCCAGCGTCACATACTTCGCATTTAATTAGGTCATGTAAGTGTTATGAGGTTTGTACCCCTTCAGCCCTTTATAGCCAAGTACAGATACCTACAGATGCAAACAGTGTAGAACCTGGTGAGATGGCTCATAATGATACATCGCATTCTGTTCTACATGGTTTGACATGCTGTTGACGACTATTGACTAGACACCCAATTTACATGTGTAGAATGGACGCGTACAAATTCAGTGACTGAAGAATGAACTTGAGAAACTCGTGGGTGGAAGGGGTAAAATCTTAACCTGGCCATTTTGAAATGTAGCAGAGGCCATTTCATCTTTTTTTTTTTTTCCTTTTTTTCTCTTAAATTGCGACACAAACTTCATATTTCTTACGATTCATCTGTGATTCAAATTAAATCCAATCACTGAAAAATAAGATAAAAATGTAAATTCGTCTGCTTCAAGTTTTGAATGGCGGTTTTAAGATAACTAACACGTTCATTGTTCGTTTTACGAAAGACGTGTGTCGTTTGATCTTTCATTGAATTTTTTTAACTACAGTCGTCGCCAAACCCGTCGCATGATGCAGCTGAATCGTAAGATAAAATCGTCAAGTCGTCTGCTTCAAACGGTTGAATTACGCTTACAGGATAACTAATACGCTTGTACAATTTTGATTACTGCGCCAAACCGGACTACATTTTGTGCGGACTCATATTTCTATGGCTGTCAAACCCGGAAGAACTGAAGCCTGAATTTACTTTAAGCCCCTGTCACACTAAGCCGCGTTTCCACTGCGACGGTACGGCGTTGTTTAATTTTCCAGAACGCCGCGAGATCGCAAGAAATATGGGATATTTGTTGTGAACATGGACCTGTCATGGCGTCCCTACAGCGACCAAGACGTTGCTACGGAGCTTACATGGCGATCTATCGCGATCCTGCGGCGTTCTCGATGGCGATTGTATGAGCTCTCACGGCGCTTGCTCTGCGCTTTTACGGCGCTCACAATGCGTGCACTGCGCTTTTACGGCACTCACAATGCGTGCACTGCGCTTTTACGGCGCTCACATGTTGAAGACGTTCTCAAAGTGTAAACAGACATCTTCATCAGTCGAAAAGTTTTGTTTGATTTGAGGGTTAACGTCGCATCAACACAATATAGGTCGTTTTGGATACATTGCTTCTAATTTTGTGGGACTTTTACCCGACATTGAGATGAAATGAAATCTCAATCCCTGTCACCCAATGAAACCAGTAGGGTTAATAAGCATGGATGGTCCGACTCGCGCCCCTTTGCCTGGGCAAGCTTAGATTCCCTAAGCGGTTTACCAGTACTCCTGTGCCGTCGGAAGCAAGTCCACTGCAATCACCGAAAGCAGGAGCGAGTCCACCGCCATTACCTTACCCGGGATGAGTCACCCCAGAAGTTGGTTTTTCGGGACAGCACACAATCAAACTCTACTCTTGCCACTGTTTATACAAGCGGGCGGCCCCCGCCCATCGGGACTGGAAGAAATAGATGGGCTGCATGATGCTTCCACGCAGAGCTGCAACCGATGTAACATGGGTACTGGTAAATCGCTTATAGGATCTAAGCCTGCCAAAGGCAAAACGGTGCGAGACGGACCGTCCATGCTCATACGTGTAAACGCTATTGGTTTCATTGGGTGACAGGGCTTGAGATGTCATTTTATCTCATTGTCGGGTAAAAGTCCCACAAAATTGGAAGCAACGTCTCCAAAATGACCTATACAGTGTTGACTGGGACGTTAAACGTCAAATCAATTAATCAGTTAATCAATCGTTGGGGTCGCATAGAACGCCAAGCGACGGTGCTCATTTTGAGCATGCTCAAAACAAACGCCGTCGCTCGGCGTTCTGATAAGAGCGCAGTGAAGTCGCCGTAAGGTTGCCAGGACTCCTACAACGCTACAGGAGCTCGGCAGGGGCGCATTGAGGTCTCCTACAACCCTAATAAGCTCCGCTTGCATAATTGATTAATTGATTGATTGATTTGAGGTTTAACGGCCCCGTCAACACTGTATATGTCATTTTGGAGACAATGCTTCCAATTTTGTGGGACTTTTACCCCCCCCCATTGAGATGAAATGACATCTCAAGCCCTATCGCCCAATGAAACCAATAGAGTTTATAAGCATGGACGGTCCGTCTCGCAACGCTTTGCCTGGGAAGGCTTAGATCCTCTAAGCGGTTTACCAGTACTCGTTTGCGGCGGTTTCAGCTCTCCGTGGAAGCATCATGCAGTCCATCTATTTCTTCCAGTCCCGATGGGCGGGGGCGCCCGCTTGTATAAACAGTGGATAGAGTAGACTGTGGAACGTAAAGTTTGATTGAGTACTGTCTCCTGTGGTGACTCATCCCGGGGTTGATAAGGTAATGGCGGTGGACTTGCTCCTGCTTGCGGTGATGGCGGTGGATTTGCTTCCTACGGCACACGAGTACTGGTAAACCGCTTAGGGGATCTAAGCTTGCCCAGGCAAAGGGGACCAAGTAGGACCATCCATGCTTATTAACCCTAATGTTTTCATTAGGCGACAGGGATTGAGATGTCATTTCATGTCAATGTCGGGTAAAAGTCCTACGCAATTGGAAGCAACATCTCTAAAATGACCTATACTGTGTTGATGGGGACGTTAAACCTCAAATCAACTGATGAAGATGTCTGTTTACACTTTGCTTTATAGTGCAAACGAACGTCTTCAACATGCCGTCAGCGTAGTGTGAGCGCCGTAAAAGCGTAGTGCACGCATCGTGAGCGCCGTAAAAGCGCAGTGCACCAGTGTTAGTGCCCCGTGTAAGCACAGTGGATGCGCCGTGAGAGCGCATACAATCGCCATCAAGAACGCCGCAGGATCGCGATAGATCGCCATGTAAGCTCCGTATAGCAACGTCTTGGTCGCTGTACGCCATGACAGGTCCATGTTCACGGAAAAATTTCCCATATTTCTTGCGATCTCGCGGCGTTCTGGAAAATTAAACAACGCCGTTCCATCGCAGTGGAAACGCGGCATAGTGTGACAGGGTTTTTACCTGGATTTCCCAAATTCTACTAAACAGTCGACTAAGGCTGACACGATTAATCGTATAATCGATTAATCGATCGATAAATTCCACAAAAATGATAATCATTTCTGATTTGCTTTTAATCGATTACTTGAAAGGTACAATTTACAACCCAAAGTTATGCTTAAAATAGCGGGATGAGTGGCAAACAGTGTAGACCCTGATGAGACGCCGCATTCTGCGGCGTCTCATCTGGGTCAACACTGTTTGCTCAGGCCTGTCCTTTCAAATATACATATGGTAATGGTCAACATATGGTAATAGTCATTCTCAGAGAGAGCCAGACAGATTAAATTATGACAAAAACCTTAGCGATTAATAATCGATTATAGATCACAATGACATGACTGATAATCGATTATCTTTTCCGCTCCGATTAGCCAGCCCTACAGTCGACTAGGAGAATGGATACACCTGGCAGATTTTTCCGCCGGTTTCAAAGGGAGACAACTTTCGAGATTTCCTGTTCCCTTTTCTGTAAACTCTGCCCCACAGAAAAAGGGGCCTACTCTTAAAGGAAAGAATTTGCTCCTGAGGAGCAAATTCTTTCCTTTAAGAGTTGGCCCCTATTGACACGGGAGCCAAAATTACTTTTTCAAGAGTTGTTTCCCCTTAAGCGCATGGTCAAGTGAACCAAACATGACCAAAGTTGGCATAAGGAGCATATATAGTAACCTTCCACAAGCCCCTTAAACACCCGTCTGCAATTTGTGCCTATTAATCACAAAATGCGTAATAATTTGTTTATATGTTGCAATGATCTTTTAGCACTGTTTAACTAATCTTGCGCTCTTAGAGTCACTTCTAAAACTGAAATACGTGTAGTACTTGTGTGCGTGCGCTTATAACAGCATGTTTGCTAATTATGGTGGACACGGTAATCTTAATAGACATGTCGAAATAAAGTCTCTTCTTCTTCTTCTTCTTCTTCTTCTTCTTCTTCTTCTTCTTCTTCTTCTTCTTCTTCTTCATCTTCTTCTTTATAATCATCATCCGGGCTTGGAGAAATAGATTGGTGTGCATGATGGTTCCACGCAGAGGTGAAACCGGTCGCACATAGGTACATGTCTGTGAGTAGCAAATGCGCCTAAAGCATTCGAATGCGCCTAAAGCATTCGGCTGCTCTCGTATGCGATATGTACCGGTCATAGCCCAAGACTACAAATAATTTTTCTTTTTCTTTTTTTTTGCACAAAAACATATCCTAATGAGTACCCACAACATATGTTTTCGTGCAGAAATAAGAAAAATATCTACTTTTCGGATGAAAAAAAACCCACCTTATCTGGAGCCTCAAGAGCTTGCCGCAATTATTTATGTTAACCCTTGTCCTGCTGAATATTCATCTATGCCACACCCACTACTGATTATCAACCAATCAGATCACTTGATGAAAACTATTGCAAGAAATTCACAATCTGAATGACAAACAATGTAGATCCTGATCAGATGGCTTCTTCAGAAGCCATCTGATCTGGATCTTCATTGTTTGAAAGGTAATGCATATCCGGGCTCAGCAGGACAAGGGTTAAACTCTATCATCTCAAAGTACCCTCACTTCAAACAATTACCAACAAACGAAATCTTTATTCCAGCTCAGAAAAAAAAAAACAGTTACATAATTATGTGCAAAATACATATTTTGCATAACTAACCTCCGTATAATGGTGGTTATGCTACTCGCCTCATAAACCAGGGGTCGTGCGCTCGATCCCGGTCTTCTCCAGTCTTTCGGATGGGTCTTTAAACTTTCGTATGACATTAGCTGTTGGTGGAATGTAAAACTCTCTCCCTCTCTCACACACACACATACGATAATGACCGACTTCTTGCCGAAATAAGAGGATCATGGTGGTCCTTAACGCTCACCTGTACTGAAAAGTAGGTCAAGGTCACTCATTGTCTAGAAAAGTCACTAATTTGTGGATATAACTGTACCGCTCTGCAGGTTTCAAAAAGATCCATTTAAATTCTATAGAATTATGCAGCAAAGATGGTTAATTATAGGCGGCATTAGCAATCAAGACTTAAGGGGAATCACCCGAATGGGAACATCTTCAGGGGAGGCAACTCCTGCAAAAGTATTTTTGTCTCCCATATCAATAGGCGTCAACTCTTAAAGAAAAGAATTTACTCCTGAGGAGCGAATTCTTTCTTTTAAGAGTAGACCCCTTTTACAGTGGGACAGGACTTATAGGATAGCGAACAGGAAGTTCCGAAAATTGTCTCCCTTTGAAAAATGGCGGAGAAATCTGCCAGGTGTTCCCATTCCCCTTGAACAGTCAAGGACTATGTTAAGCGAAGTGTGAAAAGATCGACTGTGTCACATGGTGTAATGTCAATATCATCTTCAATATTAGACTTGTGGCTTGAAAGATGCTAATGGATGCTGCACATGGATGGTTGGTCGGTCGGTCGGTCGGTCGGTCGTACGGACGGACGGACGGACGGAAAGACAGACAGACAACCGACAACCATATTCAGGCTAGTTAACAACACCCCTTGAGACTTTGTCCAGCTCCACATCCTCTTCAAGATTCACAAGGAACTGTTGAAATCTAAAAACAAGAGGGCCATGATGGCCCTGGATCGCTCACCTGATCCATAGTTTAACAAATGGGCCCAGAGCTATAATTTGCATGAACTTGAGGGAGGTCTAAAAGGTGAAGCTTCATACCAAATATCAAAGACTGGAGCCTTCTGGTTTCAAACAAGAAGATTTTAAAGGTTTTCCTTGTATAAGTCAATATAAAACCTCTGGGCCCCGGGGCAGGGCCATTTTCGGCCCGAGGGCTATAATTTGAATAATCTTGGTCTAGGTCCACTAGACAAATCTTCATACCAAATATCAAGGAACCGAGCCGTCTGGTTTCAGCCAAGAAGATTTTTAAAGGTTTTCCCAATATAAGTCAATGTAAAACCAAAGGACCCCGGGGCGGGGCCATTTATGGCCCCAGTGCTTTAATTTGAACAATCTTGATAAAAGTCTACAAGACGAAGCTCCATAACAAATATCAAACCCCTGAGCCTTCTGGTTTCAGACAAGAAGATTTTTAAAGGTTTTCACTATATAAGTCAATGTAAAACCAAAGGGCCCCGGGGCGGGAGCATTTTTGGCCCCAGGGCTATAATTTGAACAATCTTGGTACAGGTCCACTAGACGAAGTTAACCAAATATCAAAGACATTGCCTTGCAGTTTCAGAGGAGAAGATTTTTCCTAAATAAGTCAATGTAAAACCAAAGGGCCCCAGGGTGGGTTTGTTTGATTTGAGGTTTAACGTCCCCGTCAACACTGTAAAGGTCATTTTGGAGACGTTGCTTCCAATTTTGTGGGACTTTTACCCGACATTGGGGGGGGGGGGGGGGGGGGGGTATATTTGACGCCAGGGTTATAATTTGAACAGTATTGATAGAGGTCCACTTGATGAAGCTTCACACCAAATATCAAAGGCCTGAGCTTCTGATTTCAGAGATTTTTTTTTAAGATTTTCCAAATAAAAGTAAATGTAAAACCAAGGGGGCCCGGGGGGAGGGGGTATTTTTTGGCCCCGGGGCTGTAATTTGAACAATCTAGGTAGAGATGAAGCTACACACCCAGTATCAAAGAACTTGGTCTTGTGGTGTCAGAGAAGAAGATTTTTTAAGATTGTTCCTACGTAAGTCAATGAAGAACCAAAGGGGCCCGGGCGGGGCATTTTGGGCCCAGGGCTATAATTTGCGTAATCTTGATAGGAAGCTTCATACCAAATATCAAACACCTGAGCCTTCCGGTTGCAGACAAGAAGACTTTTAAAGCTTTTCCCTATGTAAGTCTATGTAAAACCGAAGGGCCCCGGGGCGGGAGCATGTTTGGCTCCAGACTATAATTTGAAAAATCTTGGTAGAGATCCACTAGATGAAGCTGCACACCAAATATTAAAGACCTTGGCCTTGTGGTTTATGTGAAGAAGATTTTTTAAAAGATTTTTTCCTATTTTAGTCAATGTAAAATCAAAGGGGTCAGGGTCGGGGGCATTTTGGGCCCCAGGACTATAATTTGAACAATCTGATACAGGTCCAAAAGACGAAGCTTCACACCAAATACCAAACACCTGTGCCTTCTGGTTTGAGACAAGAAGATGTCTAAAGCTTTTGCCTATATAAATCAATGTAAAACCAAAGGGCCCCCGGGTGGGGGTATTTTTGGCCACAGGACTATAATTTGAACAATCTTGGTAGAAGTCCACTAGATGAAGCTACACACCAAATATCAAAGATCTGTGACTTGCGGCTTATGAGGGGAAGATCTTTTAAGATTTTTCCTATATTAGTCAATGTAAAAACCAAGGCGCCCCGGGGCGGGGGCATTTTTGGCCCCAGGGCTATAATTTGAACAATCCTGATAGAGGTCCACAAGACGAAGCTTCATACCAAATATCAAACACCTGAACCTACTGGTTTCAGACAAAAAGATGTCTAAAGCTTTTGCCTGTGTAAGTCTATGTAAAACTAAAGGGCCCCGGGCGGGGGCATTTTTTGTCCCAGGGCTATAATCTGAACAATCTTGGTGGAGATTCACTTGATGAAGCTACACACCAAATATCGAAGACCTGGGCCTTGAGGTTTCAGAGAAGAAAATTTTTTAAGTTTTCATTAAAAATTAAATCTATGTTTGGTTCCTGTAACCTTGATGTGCAATGGACCGGAACCATTGGAACACCTCTGAAAGGGGACCACCTAAGGATCATGCCTGTGAAGTTTGGTCAAAATCCGATCAGTGGTTTAGGAGATGTCGTTTGAAGAAATTGTTTACGCGCGCACGGACAGACGCACGCACACACGGACGACGGACAAAAAGTGATCCCAAAAGCTCACCGGTGAGCTAAAAAATCAAAGCACTGAGAGCACTGGTGGGTCGATCGTCTCTGAGCGTAGACTGGGAAAATGGGCTTGAATGGGCACGTAGACTTTTCCTGTAGACCCTGAACAGACGCTGCGGTTTTCGGCGTCCGACACTTAAATTCCTGTTGTGTAAGCAAACAGTGTAGACCCTGATCAAACGCCGCGTTCTGCGGCGTCTGATCTGGATCTATACTGTTTACCAAGCCCAACCCATGATTCCAGCCCAGATTCTACAGATAACCCTTGTGCGTAGCGCAATAAGTTACATGGATATCCTACAAATTAGTGACAGTCACGTGGAATCCAGCACTAATAGAGGTTTTGTCCTTATGACTTTGGGTCGACTGATAAACAATCGACCCAACATAACACGGTGAATAACATCAATGACAGAAAACCCTAAGGATGATGATCCTATCTAGCCAGTTTTTTTAACTTGTTCAAAATTCTGCCCATTGTTTCTGTAAGTTTCAGGAGTGAGTGAGTGTTTGAGATTCACGTCCAACCAACAGCTAAGGTCATACGGAGACGGGACCTCGGTTTAAAGACTCATCCGAAAGTCTGGAGAAGCCTGGGTCGATCCTGCGACCCCTGGTTTACAAGGCGAGTAGCGTACCCACTGCACCACGGAGGCTTCTGTGTAAGTTTCAGGATGTTCCTATCAAAACTAAAGGACTTATGCCGATGACAAGGTCAAAAATATATTCAGCAGCGGAGGGGACATAACTCTATTATTGATATGCCAACCGTGTCAGTTTTCGAACCCATCCGAGCTTTGATGCCCGCCCTACTTATTTCTAAGTTTCAGGAAGATTTGATCAAAACTGAAGGAGTTCTGCTTATGACAACGTCAAACATATGCATTATGAGCAAAGCAGGAGTCATAACACAATGACTAACATTACAAATTCCGGTATCCTGTCTTTCGGGAAGATTCGATCAAAACTAAAGACAAGATCAAATATAAGCATGGGCATAGCTCTATTTCATTAGTATAGTCCGATTCACCATTTTTCTGACTCTGACTCATCCGAGGTCTTATCCTCAACCCATTACCTACTTATTTTAGGTCAATCCCACCGGTATATCCCCAGCCTACTCATTTGTAAGTTTCGGAAGATCCGATCAAAAATAAAGGACTTAAATTGTGTTCATGACCTAATCAACAAGAGACTCAGTGAGCCTAAACCACTCACCTTAGGAACATTTTAGTATGTCAATGGGAGCTGATAAGCCCCGAGGCCTGGCTACACGGAAACACGCCTATACAGTTTGACCCCCTTGAACCTCACTTTTATATAGTAAAACTGGGATTTACAGGAGTAAACTTTATTTTTCCTATTTCTGCTCTAAAATATAGAGTGTGGGTCCTCGTAAGAACCGCCTCATCGAGGCGGTTCTAACCAGGACCCATAATCTATATTTTGAGCAGAAATAAGAAAAATATCACAATTTTTCATCTTAAAAGTTCCGTTTTTTCGGCGGTAAAGTTTACAATGCATTTGTATAGGCGTGTTTTCGTAATGAATTTAGACCCCAATGACATGATTGGCAGGATTTATGTAGTTGACCACTGGATGTTGCTACATACTGAATATCTAAGCTCTGAGCCTTATGGTTTCAGAGAAGAAGATTTCTGTAGTTTTTCCCTTTATAAGTCCATGGGAGTTAATGAGCCTCGGGGTGTGGCCAATTTGGACCCCACGGGCGAAATTGGTAGTATTTATATAGTTGATCACTAGACGTTGCTACATATAAACTACCTAAGCTCTGGGCTTTATGGTTTCAGAGAAGAAGATTCTTTATAAGTCTGTGGGTGTTAATGAGCCCCGGAGCGTGGCCAATTTGGACCCCAGGGGCATGATTGGCAGGATTTTTATAGGTGACCACTAGCCGTTGCTACATTAACTGTATCTAAGCTCTGGATCTTATGGTTTCAGAGAAGAAGATTTTTGAAGTTTTTCTCATTATAAGTCTATGGGAAATGATAAACCACAGGGCGTGGCCAATTTTGGACCCCAGGGACATGATTGGCAGGATTTATGGAGTTGACCACTAGACGTTGCTACATACTGATTATCTAAGCTAAGTTCTGTGAATTTTGGTTTCAGAGAAAACGTGTTTTTTTTTTTTTTTTAATTCTTCCATTTGTAAGTATATGGGAACTGATAAGCCCCTGGGTGCGGCCATTTTGGACTCCATGGGCATGATTGGCAGAATTTCTGTAGAAGACCACTTGACGTTGCTTCACACTAAATATCTAAGCTCTAGGCCTTATGGTTTCAGTTAGGAAGACTTTTTAAGTTTTTCCCATTATAAGTCTTCGGATATTGATAGGCCCAGGGCGTGGATACTTTGGACCCCAGGGGCATAATAGGTATGATTATCGTAGATGACCGCTAGATGTTGCAACATACTAAATATCTAATCTATCGGCCTGATGGTTTCAGAGAAGAAGATTTTTTTCCCATTGTAAATCTATGGGAGCTGATAAGCCCTGCCAGTTTGAATCCAACGGACATGATTGGCAGGATTTATTTAGGGGACCACACTGGACGTTGCTACATACTAAATACATTGTATCTAAGCTCTAGGTCTTATGGTTTTACAGAAGAAGATTTTTTAAGTTTTTCCAATTATAAGTCTATGGGAGCTGATATATGACCCGGAGCGTGGGCCATTTTGAACCCCAGGGTCATGATTGGCAGGATTGATGTAGGTGACCACTAGGCGTTGCTTCATACAAAATATCTCGGCCCCCGCCCATCGGGGTTTGAAGAAATAGATGGGCTGCATGATGCTTCCACGCAGAGCTGAAATCCGACATCACACGAGTACTGGTAAACCGCTTAGAGGATCTAAGCCTGCCCAGGCAAAGCGGTGCGAGTCGGACCGTCCATGCTTCTAAATACTAAAACCCTATTGGTTTCATTGGGCGACAGAGCTTGAGATGTCATTTCATCTCAATGTCCGGTAAAAGTCCATGACCTATTTAAGAAATGAAATTTATTTTTCTGCAGTTCATGGAAGTATGAACGCAGTGGGTCGCGTGCAAAGTAAATGAACCCCTTCGGGGTTCATGTAAACTTTGCTCGCGACCCACAGTCGTTCATACTTTCATGAAAAGCAGAAAAAAATTAAGTTTATTTTTTATATTTACATTATTTGCCCCTCGTCAATGGGCGACAAAATGCTTGTAGGGCAAACTTTTAAAGCTGAAAAACATTTACACGTTGTTTTTCTACAAAGAGCGAAACAGCGCTGACGTCATCAACGCCCGTAGAGAACAATGGTTTAAAATGACGTCACTTAACGTCACTGAAGATCATGTGATCCGATGCGTTCATGGGCGTATGTTTTCTAAAGGTTTACATTTGACTTTACACTGGAAATGTAAATATACTGTGTTGACGGGGACGTTAAACCTCAAATCAAACAAACAAACAAATCATACAAAATATCTAAGCTCTAGGGCTTATGGTTTCAGAGAAGACGATTGTTGAATTTTTTTCCCATTATAAGTCTATGAGAACTGATCAGACCCAGAGGGTGGCCAATTTGGACCCCGGGGCGTGATTGGCAGGATTTATGCAGTTGACCACCAGATGTTGCTGCATAATAAATGGCTTTATGGTTTCAGAGAAGATTTTTGAAATTGTTCCCATTGTACATGTAAGTCTATCGGAGCTGATAAGCCCCGGGGCGTGGCCAATATGGACCCAAACGGGATGTATGAAGGTGATTTATACTAAATATCTAAGCTCTATGTCTTATGGTTTCAGAGTAGGAGATTTTTTTCTCATTTTAAGTCTGTGGGAACTGATAAGCCCAAGGGCAGGGCCAATTTGGACCGCAGGGGTATGATTGGCAAGACTCATGCAGTTGACCACTAGATGTTGGTACATACTTAATGATAAGCCCTGTGGCGTGGCCAATTCGGACCCTAGGGGCGTGATTGGCAGGATTTATGCAGGGGACCACTTGATGTTGTTTTATACTTTTTGAAGTTTTTCCCACTATAAGTCTACGGGAGTTATATGTTGTCATGGCAACCAGAATTCCAATCCAATCAGCCCAAAAACCTTAAGCAGCCTTTCCCCACACCTTATAATGCTTCACATGAAATTCGATTGAGATTGGATACACTTATTTGAAATTGACGGTCCCAGGAGCATTGGCATACTATAAGCTCACCAATGAGCTACCGCTTAGAGGATCTAAGCCTGTCCAGGAACCGCGGTGCGAGGCGGACCGTCCATGCTAATAAACCCTATTGCTTTCATTGGGCGACACGGCTTGAGATGTCATTTCATCTCAAAATTGGGTAAAAGGCCCACAAAATTGGAAGCACCGTCTCCAAAATGACCTTTACAGTGTTGACGGGGACGTTATACCTCAAATCAAAGAAACAAACAAATCACCAATGAGCTAAAAAGAGGAAAGCGAAAATTGCAGCGACCAGCTTTCAAACTCATCTGAAAATTTATCCACAACGTACTTATGAATATGAATATGTAAGTTTCGGGAAGAACCAATCAAAACTAAAGAAGTTATGTTGACGGGCTTATACTTCATACTCCGAGTCCTGAAATTCATCTGAAAGCGCTATCCATGCCTTCTGTGTCGTTTACTTACACAACTTATCCAATTTTCGTCCAGAAATGAGCGAAATAAGCAGTTTTGCGGTATTTACTTACTTTACTTAGATTACTTATCAGTCATCATTGTCAGATAAGTAAAGTAAGCTGAGCTGAGGCTGACCTGGTGTCCTGGAGTCTCTGATTTCGCTGTTAATTGATTTCTACTCATTTTACTTACGTTACTGATCTTCACATCAACACTATAAGTCAAATAAGCAACTTTACAGTATTCTACTTAGGTTACTCAGTTTACTTACCTGGCACTACAGCAGTATAAGTAATCTAAGTAAACTAAGTAGATGTCAAAAAATCTATGCCCCTCGATCCAAAACATGCTACATAAAATTAAGTGCAATAAGCTAATTAATTGATATAGAAAGAACAATTTTACATAGTTTAAACATAAATAACTAAAATTTGCTGACCAGAATACTGAAGCATGATACTATAATAAGGAAATGAGCTAAGTAGGATGAGTAACATAAGTAGGCGTATAGCTAGCCAAGGGTGGTACATGTATCAGCCTCACTCTTTAGATAAGCTAAGTAACGTAAGTAATGTAAGTTGACTAATCAAACCAACGAAAGTCAATCTTGATATAACAGGATAAGTACGAGAATAAGCGTAAGTAACCTAAGTAACCTAAGTAAACTAAGTAACCTTGCATGTCTTTTATGACAATAGCTACTACCATACCAACAATGCTAAGAGTAAGCTAAGTAAGATAAGTAACCTAAGTTGAGGTTATATATATTTCATCCATGACTATGAGCAGTGTAAGTAGGATAAGTAAGTTAAGTAGGTAAGTAACATAAGTATTGTAAGTAACTGATATACCAGTAACATCAGCGACATCAGAGTAAGTTAAGTAAGCTAAGTGAAGTAAGTAAGTAAGTATTGTGGTTTCGATCTCAGCACATGAGTAAGCTGAGTAGGGTAAGTAAACTAAGTAACCTGAGTAGAACTCTAAGTAACATAAGTAAATGTCCTACCAGCTACAACAGCCATACCAGAGTAAGTTAAGTTAGCTAAGTAAACTAAGTAGGCGTCCTGGTCACTTCGTAAAAGGATGCGCAGAGTAAGTAGGATAAGTAAAGTAAGTAACCTAAGTAGACTTATAAGTAGCATAAGTAATGTAAGTAACCTCTCCACCAGCTACAACAACCATACCAGAGTAAGTAAAGTAAGCTAAGTAAACTAAGTAGGAACGATGGTCACTCCGAACTGGGTTGAGTAGGGTAAGTAGGATAAGTAAACTAAGTAACCTAAGTTGAATTCTAAGCAACATAAGTAAGGTAAGTAACTACTCCACCAGCTACGCTACCCATACCAGAGTAAGTTAAGTAAGCTAAGTAAACTAAGTAATCGGCGAAGTCTGTCCCATCGAGGATGAGTAGGGTAAGTAGGATAAGTAAACTAAGTAACCTGAGTAGAATTCTAAGTATCATAAGTAAGGTAAGTTACTGCTCTACCAGCAAAGCTACCAATACCACAGTAAGTTGAGTAAGCTAAGTAAACTAAGTTGGCGACCTTGTCACTCCGAAAAATGTAGACTATGGCCAGTAGGATAAGTAAACTAAGTAACCTAAGTAGAATTCTAAGTAACGTAAGTTAGGTAAGTAACTGTCATACTAGCTATACCACCCTTACCACAGTAAGTTAAGTACGCTAAGTAAACTAAGTAAACGGCGAAGTCTGTACCGAAGAGGATGAGTAGGGTAAGTAGGATAAGTAAACTAAGTAAACCGAGTAGAATTATAAGTAACATAAGTAAGGTAAGTAACTACTCCATTAGTCGCTCTACCCATACCGGAGTAATTTAAGTAAACTAAGTACGCGGCGAAGTCTGTACTGGAGAGGATGAGTAGGGTAAGTAGGATAAGTAAACTAAGTAACCTAAGTTGAATTCTAAGCAACATAAGTAAGGTAAGTAACTACTCCACCAGCTACGCTACCCATACCAGAGTAAGTTCAGTAAGCTAAGTAAACAAAGTAATCGGCGAAGTCTGTCCCATCGAGGATGAGTAGGGTAAGTAGGATAAGTAAACTAAGTAACCAGAGTAGAATTCTAAGTATCATAAGTAAGGTAAGTTACTGCTCTACCAGCAAAGCTACCAATACCAAAGTAAGTTGAGTAAGCTAAGTAAACTAAGTTGGCGACCTTGTCACTCCGAACAATGTAGACTATGGCCAGTAGGATAAGTAAACTAAGTAACCTAAGTAGAATTCTAAGTAACGTAAGTTAGGTAAGTAACTGTCATACTAGCTATACCACCCTTACCACAGTAAGTTAAGTAAGCTAAGTAAACTAAGTAAACGGCGAAGTCTGTACCGAAGAGGATGAGTAGGGTAAGTAGGATAAGTAAACTAAGTAAACTGAGTAGAATTCTAAGTAACATAAGTAAGGTAAGTAACTACTCCATTAGTCGCTCTACCCATACTGGAGTAATTTAAGTAAACTAAGTACGCGGCGAAGTCTGTACTGGAGAGGATGAGTAGGGTAAGTAGGATAAGTAAACTAAGTAACCTGAGTAGAATTCTAGGCATCTTAAGTAAGGTAAGTTACTGCTCTACCAGCAAAGCTACCAATACCTAAGGAAGTTGAGTAAGCTAAGTAAACTAAGTTGGCAACCTTGTCACTCCGAACAATGTAGACTATGGTCAGTCGGATAAGTAACCTAAGTAGAATTCTAAGTAACGTAAGTAAGGTAAGTAACTGCCATACTAGCTATACCACCCTTACCACAGTAAGTAAGCTAAGTAAACTAAGTTAACGGCGTTGTCTGTACTGAAGAGGATGAGTAGGGTAAGTAGGATAAGTAAACTAAGTAGAATTCTAAGTAACATAAGTAAGGTAAGTAACTACTCCATTAGCCGCTCTAGCCACACCGGAGTAAGTTAAGTAAACTAAGTAAGCGGCGAAGTCTGTACTGAAGAGGATGAGAAGGGTAAGTAGGATAAGTTATCTAAGTAACCTGAGTAGAATTCTAAGTAACATAAGTAAGGTAAGTTACTGCTCTTCCAGGAACGCTACCAATACCAAAGTAAGTTGAGTAAGCTAAGTAAACTAAGTTGGCGACCTTGTCATCCCGAACAGTGATGAGTAAGGTAAGTAGGATAAGTTAACTAAGTAACCTGAGTAGAATTCTAAGTAACATAAGTCAGGTAAACTACTGCTCTTCCAGGAACGCTACCAATACCAAAGTAAGTTGAGTAAGTTAAGTAAACTAAGTTGGCGACCTATTCACCCCGAACAGTGATGAGTAGGGTAAGTAGGATAAGTTAACTAAGTAACCTAAGTAGAATTCTAAGTAACGTAAGGTAAGTAACTGTCATACTAGCTATACCACCCTTACCACAGTAAGTTAAGTAATCTAAGTAAACTAAGTAAGCGGCATAGTCTGTCCAGACGCGGATCAGTAGGGTAAGTAGGAAAAGTAAACTAAGTAACCTAAGTAGAATTCTAAGTAGGGTAAGTAACTACTCCACTATACCATACCATAGTAACTTAAGAAAGCCAAGTAAACTAAGTAAGCAGCAAAGTCTGTACCGAAGAGGATGAGTAGGGTAAGAAGGATAAGTAAACTAAGTATCCTGAGTAGAATTCTAAGTAACGACCTTATCCCAGTAAGTAAGGTAAGTAACTACTCCACTAGCCACTCTGCCCAGACCAGAGTGAGTTAAGTACAATAAGTAACATAAGTTACTAAACTAAGTAAGCGGCTAAGTCTGTCCCAACGAGGATCAGGAGGTTAAGAAGGATAAGTAAGCTAAGTATCCTAAGTAGAATTGTAAGTAACATAGGTATGGTAAGTAACTACTCCATTCGCCACTCTACCCATACCAGAGTTTTAGTTAAGTAAGCAAAAAAAACTAAGTAAGCGGCGAAGTCTGTCCCATAGAGGATGAGTAGGGTAAGTAAACTAAGTAACCTAAGTAGAATTCTAAGTAACGTAAGTAAGGTAAGTAACTACTCCATTAGCCACTCTACCCATACCGGAGTAAGTTGAGTAAGGTAAGGAAACTAAGTAAGCCGCGAAGTCTGTATTGTAGAGGATGAGTAGGGTGAGTAGGATAAGTGAGCTAAGTAACCTAAGTAGAATTCTAAGTAACGTAAGTTAGATAAGTAACTGTCCTACTACCTATACCACCCTTACCACAGTGAGTGGTATAGGTCTGTAACAGGATGTGTAGGGTAAGTAGGGTAAGCAAACTAATTAAGCTGAGTAGAATTCTAAGTAACATAAGTAAGGTAAGTAACTGTTCTACCAGCTAACACCCTTATCACAGTAATGTAAGTAAGCTAAGTAAACTAAGTAAGCGGCGAAGTCTGTCCCATAGAGGATGAGTAGAGTAAGTAGGATAAGTAAACTAAGTAACGTAAGTAGATTTCTAAGTAACGTAAGTAACCACTCCATTAGCCACTCTACCCATACCAGAGTAAGTTCAGTAAATTAAGTAAACTAAGTAAGCCGCGAAGTCTGTACTGAAGAGGATGAGTAGGGTAAGTAGGATAAGTAAACTGAGTAACCTGAGTAGAATTCTAAGTAACATAAGTAAGGTAAGTTACTGCTCTACCAGCAACACTACCTATACCTAAGTAAGATGAGTAAGCTAAGTAAACTAAGTTGGCGACCTTGTCACGTCGCGTCGAACAATGATGAGTAGGGTAAGTAGGATAAGTAAACTAAGTAACCTTTGTAGAATTCTAAGTAACGTAAGTAACTGTCTACTAGCTATACCACCCTTACCACAGTAAGTTAAGGAAGCTAAGTAAACTAAGAAAGCGGCAAAGTTAGCCCATTCACGCCACACCCTGGCTCCCGCCTATAGAGGCTTGAAGAAATATATGGGCTGCATGATGCTTCCACACAGAGCTGATTCTGGCCTGCACATTTACAGGATCTAAGCCTGTCCAAGAGCTGCGGTGCGAGGCGGACCGCCCATGCTAATAAACCTTATTGGTTTCATTGGGCAGCAGGGCTTGAGATGTCATTTTCGGGTAAAAGTCCCACAAAATTGGAAGCAACGTCTCCAAAATGACCTTTACAGTGTTTACGGGGACGTTAAACCTCAGATCAAATAAAAACAAACAAAACAAGCCACACCCATTTCTGTCTATCAACCAATTAAATTACTTGATATAATGTATTGCTACAAATTCATACAATACAAAACCGAATGTCAAGCTGGTGGCGCTCTAAGTTGCCATAGCAACAAAACTAAAAGGCCAAATTTCATAAAAAACACAGAACCTGTAAAGGCAAATATGGTGAATATTTTCATTAAGTCTCTGCCTCCTAGAGCATATGGTTTCTGAGGAGATGATTTTTTTTAAGTAATTTTTTCTATGTTTTTTGCATTTTGGTTTCCATGGCAACCAATAAAAATGAGCAGTAGGCCTAAAATCATATGGCAGATAGATGATTGCCTAAGGAATATTTCTATGAAAGTTTTGTCAAAATATCTGCAGAGGCTTGGCAGTAAATGCCATTTTTCAATTTTCTCCATTATAAGTCTATGGAAACTCTAAGTAAGACCCCTTGGCCCTTATTTTCTTTCCCACAATACAACTAGTCATACTGATCATGTTTGCAAAATTTCAAGTTTCTATGTACAGTAGTTATTGAGAAATCTTTGACACAAAATAAAAATATACACTATTAAACAGCAAGAACTACAAAGGGAAATAACTCTAAAAGGCCTGACCCCTTGGCCCTTATTTTCTTTCCCACAATACAAGTAGTCATACTGATCATGTGTGCAAAATTTCAAGTTTCCATGTGAAGCAGTTCCTGAGATATCTTTGACACAAAATAATTGTTTACGGACAGACAGACAGACAGACAGACGGAAAAGACAAAAACTATATACCCCTATTGCATACTTCGTATGCCGGGGGTATAATTATGAACATAGGCATGGTCAACTACTGATAAAGCAGTACTATACCTTGTACCAAGAGACTATAAAAACTTGTGGGGCTAAGTAGTATGTTAATTATATACAATCGACTGACTGACTGTTGTTTTTTTAAGGTAACCGGGCGCCAAGGGCACGAACGTAGGACGATTTGGCCAGCGGACGATTTGGCCCGGACGATTTGGCCTAAGACGATTCGGCCTAGGACAATTTGGCCAGAAATAAGAAAAATAATGTATACCCTCATAAATCCTAATTTTCTCTATATAAAGTTCATTTCACGGACTTGTTCACGTGATGCCTGCCTGGTTCAAGAATGTGCACCGCACTGGTTAACCACTTGCAATTAGGGAAACTGATCTGCTCAATATGACCTAAATAGTGTTGACTGGGCTCAAATACTATAAATGAGCAGAAAATATGTAATGATGTGTGATAAAAATATGTTGTCAAATGAAGAAACTGCTCAAACTATCCAATTTCCTTTTATGTCCACATTTGATTTTCACTCATCAAAGCCAAGAAATGACAAATAAAATCACTGAAAAAACATGAAATATTTGATGAAAATATGAAGCCAAATGAAGAAAAACTGCTAATGAAATGATTGATAGAATAAGAATTGGAAAAACCGCTAGGAGAAATTAGTTTGGCCAAATTGTCCTACCCAGTATTTTTGGCTGGCCAAATTGTCCTAGGCCGATTTGTCCTAGGCCAAATCGTCCGGGCCAAATCGTCCGCTGGCCAAATCGTCCGCCCACCCAAGGGCACATGGGGGCTACCCCGAAAAACAATCAAAGACACCTTTTATACTTATATAGTAACAAAGGATGAAAGAAAATCTCATAATTGTTAATGTATTAAAGTTTAATCACTACAACAGGTATTAAAAACAAACTCCTATGGTTTCTTCTAATTAGTGTAAAAGAGGGTGTCTTGGTTGAAACATTAAAACTGTTGGGTTGGGCTGGTTTGCATTGCTGCTTTTTAAGTGTTGATATTGACAAATGAATGCTAATTTTGGGGATTTTGGAAGCAACATCTCCAAAGTGGCCTAAATAATGTTGACAGGGGGCGTTTAACTCAGATAAACAAACAAACAAAACAGCACTGTCAAGATTATTTTACACGTTGTTAAGACTGGCACAACAGACTTAATACAAAACGGTGGTTTTTGTTTGTTTGGTTTGAGGTTTAACGTCCCCGTCAACACTGTAAAGGTCATTTTGAGACGTTGATTCCAATTTTGTGGGACTTTTACCCGACGTTGCGATGAAATGACATTTCAAGCCCTGTCGCCCGATGAAACCAATAGGGTTTATAAGCATGGACTCGCACCGCTTTGTCTTGCCCATAAGCTACAGGACACATGCACCACTGTAGCAAATGGGAAGACAAAATATAAGCCCCCCCCCCCCCCGAGACCTGGAAAGGTCACGGCACCGTTTCACACACATCTCAGGACGGAGCGCGGCGAATGGCTACAAGGCCGTAATCAGCCAAATAATGGATATCCATAATTCGAATTATGGATATCCTTAAATAGGATTATGGATATCCATAATTCGATTAATGGATATCATTAATTCAGATCGATTTATGGATATCCATAATTCGATTTATGGATATCCATAATTCGAATTATGGATATCCATAATTCGAAATTGTGGATATCCATAATTCGAATTATGGATATCCAATATTCGATTTATGGATATCCATAATTCGATTTATGGATATCCAATATTCGATTTATGGATATCCATAAATCGATTTATGGATATCCATAATTCGATTTAATGGATATCCATTATCCTTCTGATTTATGGATATCCATAATTTCAAATTATGGATATCCATAAATCACCGCCAATGCTTTTGTTTTAATGATTTCTCCCAAAGACACGTGATGGTTTATTGTAAAACTCTTCATAAGCTTCGAGGTCTTTATCATCGCTGGAAGATGATGGCCAGTCAAAGGGACCTCTCTGCCGTGCAGCCTTTTCAGCCCGTAAGGTTTCCAAAGCAACGGGCGCCATATGCTGAACGCCCGCCATGTGTGCAATTGAATATCGGAACCAGTCGTAAGATCTGGAAATTCCGACCAACGCACCCGGTCCCTCTGGAATCACCTCTATGAGGACTGCGTACGCTGAAAGTCGGACGTAAGGTTATAATGATCCAAACAGGCAATCCGTGCATGCTTTCTTGAGGAAAATACTTATGGTCGTTATATATGCGTGGGACTTTTACCCGACATTGAGATGGAATGACATCTCAAGCCCTGCCGCCCAATGAAACCAATAGGCTTTATAAGTATGGACGGGCCGACTTGCACCGCATTGCCTTGGCAGGCTGAGATCCTCTAAGCTGTTTGCCAGTACTCGTGCGCGGGACGGTTTCAGCTCTGGAAGCATCATGCAGCCCATCTATTTCTTCAAGCCCCGATGGTATATAGTACTGACATATATCCATATAAAACGCTACTTGAGGTGTATGGAATACCAGGCAGATTCAGGTATATCTCATGGCCCCCGCCCATGGGGCATGGAGAAATAGATTTGGCTGCGCCAGCCTCGGTAGCTCAGTCGAATGCGCGTCGGACTGGTGACCAGGAGAACGCGGGTTCGATACTTACCGGGGTCGGCAACTTTCAGTCGTGGAAATTGATCATGAAATATTTTATACGGTCATTCTCTCCCTTCCGCTGATTCAAGAAGGACGGTTGTCAGTTTCTAGCGAAAGAATGTGCACTGTACTGGTTAACCGCTTACGTATAGGCCTGGTCGGGAAAAGTGTAGATACGTAAAAATGACCTAAATGGTGTTGACTGGGTCGTTAAACCCCAACACAAACAAACAAACAAACAAGGATTTGGCTGCATGAGCTGAGAGTACTGGTAAACCTTTTATAAGATATCCATAAATAATAATGGATATCCATAATTCGAATTACGGATATCCATAATTCGAATTAGATATCCATAATTCGAATTATGGATATCCATAAATAATTATGGATATCTATAAATACGGATTAAATAGTAAAACGGCGCCACATACATCCTTGTCAAATGACTTCAATATAGACTTTAGCGACTTTAGTTTAAGGGGCTTCTGTGACATATAGCATATATCTTAATTTCATCTTTGTTTTAAGTGGAGGGGTGGGGCGTTGTCCCTTTCTGAAATAAGCACGGGGTGGGGGAGAAGGGCGGGGGCGGGGCGCATTGCAAAAGTACACCTGCAAATTAAGCCTGCCCATAAAAATTGTAAACTGTCCGGCTCAAATAGTGTTGACTGTGCCGTTAAGCTCCAATACAAACAAACAAAACTGGCGAAAGCGCCGATCAAACTGCACGGCTATACAGGCCTTTTTTTTGGACCACGCTCATCGGGGCTTGGAGAAATAGACTTGACTGCACGGTGCTTCCACGCAGAGCTTGAACTGACCACACATGAGGACTGGTTAATCAATTAGAAGGACTTAGCCTGCCCAAGTAAAGTGATGTGAGTCAGACCGTCCAATGCATATAAGCATTTTGGTTTCATTGCGCGGCAGGGCTTGAGTTGTAATTTCATCTCAATGTCCGGCAAAAGTCCCACAAAATTGGAATCAACGTCTCCGAAATGTAAGTAGGGAGAGAATTTGATGATGTTGTTTTTATAGCCATATAAAATGTAATTCAGTTATATCGAGGTGATCGTTATTCAAACGTGTGCGAAAACTGGAGCACCCAAAGAAAACCTCCTTTCGTCTCAACTGTGACCTGAGCCATGCTCGCACCACAATTTTTTAAAGACGCCGACCTAGATTGATCGAATCTTCCGGAAACTAGCATATAAGTATGTGGGGAATGTAAGTTCGGATGAGTTTGAAAACTGGTGATGACTGCCTTTCTATAACAGAGTTACATCTCCTTGAGCTGACCTCGGTAGCTCAGTCGGATGCGCGTCTGACTGGTGATCAGGAGGACGCGGGTTCGATATCGGCAGGGGTCGGCGCCATTCTTTCATGAAATCTTTTCTACGGCCATTCTATCCCTTCTGCTGATTCAAGAAGGGCAGTTGTCATTTTCTGGCGAAATTATGATCACTGAATTGTTTAACAGCTGACGTATAAGCTTGCCCAAGAAGTGTGGATAGGTGAAACCTATTTACCTGACCTGGGCCCGGGATTACAATGCATACTTTAATCTTAAGTACCCACTTAAACTAAGTATTTCCTTAACTGACGTATAAAGTGAACTTCAAAGAAATTCGAGAAAAGTCGTTATAAAAACCAAAGAAAATACTTAAATATTTAAGGTTACCCAGCCCAGCAGGCACACGTCGCTAAGGCAACGTCAAATCAACGTCGGTGAAACGTCACGACGTTGCACCGACGTGGATGTGACGTTGCATAAGCGTCATGAAGTCACAACGACGTCGATGTGACGTCACACTTACGTCATGTGCCTGCTGGGAGGTAGGTACCTTAACTTTTAAGATTAGGCCATGACAAATGAATGTATTTTTCAACAACGGCAAACATTAGGGCTTTCAATTGCTAAATATTACCAGTGGTTCTCGGTATTTCAGACGGTAGTAGCTCAGACGGTAGAGTGTTTGTACGTTATGCGAGAGAACCCCGGGTTCGAGTCCCATTAGAGATACTTTTTTCCTCTCTCTGTGGCACACGTCAACTTGGCGATGAGTTAGTATTGCTACTTGGCTGTATTTCTCGGTGTGCGACGAATAGAACTATGTAAAAAACTTCCTTTTATAATACTGTATGATACTGGTGACAGGGTAACCATTTATTGTTTGGTGTAGGAAGGGTCTTAGAAGTGAGATGGGCCTTAAACGACTTGTTATATTCACGCTTTTCGAATTGTAATGGTCTTCGTCGTCCGTACGTCCATCCGTCCGTCTTACCGGATAACTCCTAGACTATTATAGATAGAAACTTGAAACTTTGGGAACTGATAGATCTTTGGTCTGGGGAGTGCATGACAATTTCAGAATTTTGATCACACCCCTAGGGGTGGGCCCAGCGGGTGGGGCCCGCGGGGGGGGGGGGTCAAACATTACCAGGAATTCTCGTACTACAGGAACTGTCACTCAGATTACCGATATCCCATATTTGACTGACATTAGTTAATTCCCTTAGACCGTAGACGAGAAGTGTCGTTTACCTGTGTTAATAGTGTATAATAAGAGTTTCACACCTCCCAGTTTGAATTACAATACACAACCAATCTGTGTTCTATCCAGTGCCCTGTTAAAATTAGTATGGATATACTTTGTAAATTTTGCCACCGAAAATTTCAATATGAAAATTTTCATATTTTATATAAAAATGCATGACCAGGTGTTTTGTCCTCAATATAAGTGGAATGTTCTTGGTCCGGCCGTTAATCCAAAATTATAGGGAAATAAAAATAGATCACGTGTATACATGTATATATCTTTCTTTTTTTATTTCATGGGTATATTCATGTAATTTTGTTCCTTTCTTTATTGTGGCCATGGGTACACAATAAAAGAAACGTATTGATGACAATATATAAAAGAATTTAATTAATGAAATTCAGCGTATAGTAATGACATGCCATTTATAAAGCTCTAACCTCACTTTCACATAGTGAGGACTGTTACGCCGTTTTGTAGGAAACAAATAAAACAATTATGTATCCGTAGATGCGGTGGCGTATGTTTGAAATTCAGCAACGACACAGGATTTTCAATAATGTGGTAGACAAGATCAGCCTGCATGTTTACTGATTCAATAATGGTTCTATGAATTGCATTGCTTCCGCACTACCAAAGGCTCTGATCAGACACTCGCTAAAGCGCTGTCTGATCTGAGTCTATGCTAGTCGCCAACGCCACATTTTTTTAAAATAACATGTCGCGGCTTTTTTCTTTTCTTTTATTTTTTCTTTGTTATGGAAAAGTCATTTTAAATAACCATATATAAAGGCCTAATTTTGATTGGGTGTTGACTTATTTCTGAAGCCGGCCTCGGTAGCTCAGTCGCATGCGTGTATGATTGGTGATCAGGAGGATGCGGGTTCGGTGATATGACCAAATGGTGAGAAGGCTGTTAAACTCCGGACTTATTTCTGATACGAAGAGCTCTACCTACACCCTGGGATGTGCTAATAAAATCAATTAAAGCTCTGTCGTCTATATCAGTTTAACCCATTTTGTACCGACCGGAATTGTCAACCTTATAATTAGCACAAGTCTATTTTAGAATTTAATGGTGTGAAGTTGTGTTTCCTAAATATATTTGAAAATTAAAAAAGGCTGAACTTCTTGCAAACAGTAGTTCCTGAACAAAAGCCGAGCTCGGTGGCGTCTGATCTGGGCCTGCACTTTTTGCTATAACCCGTTTTGGGGAGATTCGGTACAAAATAGGTTAATGGAATGGTCCATTTTCGATTATAGGTGTGCCAGGTCTGTTTTATGTGTGGTGCTTTTACAAAAAAACGCGCGTGCTTTGACTGAGCACTGTTTACTCAGATCCGACGCTGCGTTCTGAGGCGTCTGATCTGGGTCTACACTGTTTGCAAAGACAGCTAGGCATGGTTAATAAATATTGTTGAATACACCAACTTTTGCATATATATCTGTTTGAAGTATACTCTTATTTAGATCAGTTAGAGCAGCACACGGGCCATGTAGCAAGGAAATACGCTATACATTATGTATTATGAGTGAGCATCTCGAATAGCATTCGGTTCGCACAACATGATCTTAGTCTTCGCTATCTACGTACCTCAGGGCTGACATTATTCAGCTCAGCTTGTATTATATCTACATTAAGTAATTCCGAAGGCAGCTTTCCTTGCACCATGGCTCAATGTGTACCTTAGTTATGTCTTCAGTCACTCTTTTTCTTCTCATTATTCACATTGTGTCAGGAAATCATTTCGAAACACGCTTTTACAAATCTATTGAAATTTTTACCACCAAAAAAGAGGAAAATATTTAGATGAAAAATACGGATATTTTTCGTGTCTCGGCTCGGGACGCGGATTGTTGGTGCTCGTTGAAACCGCCTTGGCGAGGCGGTTTTCACAGGTGCCCGCGGTCTGTGCCCTTGGGCGGAGATGGGAAGAATTATATGTACCCCTTCAAACCCCAGTTTGCTATGCAAAGGTGGGTTGGAAGGGGTCAAAATTATATAGGCGTGCTTTTGTGATGAAGAAAAACCAGTTTAAGGTTTTTGTTTATCCTATCATTCAGGATCACCCGGTTTACTTCACCTTATATAGTGTTTATGTTCTTGTTCTATTTATGTTTGTCTCTTCTTTCTGTCCATCCTGTATTGATTCTTTCTCTGGCTGATTCCCTTACTCCCACTCCACATTCTCAATCTCCCATGGTGTCAGTAAGCAACTTGCAGAAACGTTACTTATTCCCTGCTTTACGGCTGCATCACGACCCCCCTACTTGCTATCTGGACCTGTCGATTTTTCTACAATTATTACTAAGTATATCGCATGTTAAACCATTATAAATCGGACGGCCTGGGTGGCTTCTACGGGGTGTCGTGCTCTTTACATCTTGGGACTAGAAAGAGAATTACCTACAAGAAATTTCATTTTTTGCTCTTCTTCATATTAGTTTCATGTATTCAAAAGCCCGAAGGTAGTAGTTTCTCACATTTCAGTTTAATTCTTGCATTACAACGCAGTACTGAAATGTATAAGACAATAAGAATGATTCATCCCCGTACTTGCAAATTAGCCCCAAATTTCGTAAACATACAATTTATGCACATTTTAATCCGTTTTATATTTGCGTTTGACCTAGTGCTCTGGATTACTATTCTCCTCCTTTTGTCTGGTGACGTAGAAGTCAACCCTGGTCCAGGTTCTGTCGACAGCAATACGGACTCAAATCTAAACGTCTCAGCGTCATCACTAGAAATGCTCTCCAATCATCTCAGTATTTTCCATATTAAGATCCAAAGCATCGTACCGAAAATGGATTTGATCAGGAGCGAGGCAGATGCTTATGATATTCTCATATTTACAGAAAGTTGGCTGAAGCCAGACATTTCAGACACCAATGTCCATATGGAAAACTTTTCGCAGCCTTTTAGAAACGACAGACGCGATCGTCTTGGAGGTGGTGTTCTTGCGTACGTACGTGAAACAATAACCTGCAAACGTCGCAACGATTTAGAGATAAACGGTCTAGAGGCTATCTGGCTCGAACTCTTAGTAAAATCGAAGAAACTACTCGTGGCAGGTATATATCGACCTCCAAACAGTAATTCAGCGTACATGGACTTGATAAAAGAAAGTGTCGACCGTGCCTACAACACAAACATTGTTGATATACTTATTTTAGGTGATTTTAACTTTAATATGGCGTTAAACAGGGACAATAAGATTACCGAACTAATGTACGAGTTCAACTTAAGCCAGCTTATCACAGATCCGACGCACTTTACCGAACACTCATCATCAACGATTGACCTGATTCTTGTCCGTAACTTGAAAATCAATTTCCAGAACATGGTCGTGTAACATATCAAAGCGAACGGCATGATGAGCATTATTATAGCTTCTTGACATCTTAATTCATATTACATTCAAGCTCAAAAGATATATCAGAGTATGGCACTGGCCGGGGGTATACGTGACCCACTGGTCGCTTTCTCTAGTTTAATGATGTTTTTGAACTGTTTCACAATTATAAGCTACCTCTATGTTCATTTTCTCCGTGTTCATTACATGTTCAGTTAAGTGTTGTTTTTGATGTATTTCTCCCGTATGTGAAGGTTTATGACATGAAGCGTGTACCGTTACTCATTGTTGGGATGCCCGGCGGGTAGGGGCGATCATGTCATATTCCCGGGGAAGCACAAATCCTCCGTTTTCATTACATGTTTGTGTTGTTTTTGAACTGTTTCTCATAATATTCATTATCTCCGTGTTCATTACATGTTCAGTTTAGTGTTGTTTTTGATGTATTTCTCCCGTTTGTGAAGGGAATATGACATGAAGCGTGTACCGTTTCTCATTGTTGGGATGCCCGGCTGGGTAGGGGTGGTCATGTCATGTTTCTTCAAATATACCTATCTCCGTGTTCATTGCATGTTTTAATGATGATTTTGAACTATATCTCAATTATGTGCTATCTCTATGTTAATTATCTCTGTGTTCGTTACATGTTCAGCTTAATGTTGTTTTTGGTGTATTTCTCTCGAATGTAAAGGAATACGACATGAAGCGTGTACCGTTTCTCAGTATTTGGATGCCCGGCGGGTCCGAGGCGGTCATGTCATATTCCTTTATATGCCGGGGAAAAACATAGTCTCCGTGTTCATGACATGTTGTAATGTTGTTTTTGAACAGTTTCTAAATTATGTCATATCTCTTTGTTCATAATCTCCGTGTTCATTACATGTTCAGTTTAGTGTTGTTTTTGATGTGTTTCTCCCGTTTGTGAAGGAATATGACATGAAGCGAGTACCATTTCTCAATGTTGGGATGCCCGGCGGGGTAGGGGCGGTCATGCCATATTCCTTTATATACCGGGGAAACACACTATCTCCGTGTTCATTACATGTTTTAATGATTTTTTGAACTGTTTCTCAATTAAATGCTATCTCAATGTTCATTATCTCCATGTTCATTACATGTTCAGTTTAGTGTTGTTTTTTATGTATTTCTCCCGTATGTGAAAGAATATGACATGAAGCGTGTACCGTTTCTCATTGTTGGCATGCCCGGCGGGGTAGGCGCGGTTATGTCATAGTCCCTTATATACGGGGGAAACCCTAATCTCCGTGTTCATTACATGTTTTAATGTTGCTTTTGAACAGTTTCTCAATTATCACCATTCTCTATGTTCATTATTTCCGTGTTCATTACGTGTTCAGTTTAGTGTTGTTTTTGATGTATTTCTCCCGTTTGTGAAGGGATATGACATGAAGCGTGTACCGTTTCTCATTATTGGGATGCCCGGCGGGGTAGGGGCGGTCATGTCATATTCCTTTATATGCCGAAAAACCCACTATCTCCGGGTTAATTACATGTTTTAATGATGTTTTGAACTGTTCCTCATTATGTGCTATCTCTATGTTCATTATCTCTGTGTTCATTACATGTTCAACTTAATGTTGTTTTGATGTATTTCTCTCGTATGCAAGGAATATGAGATGAAGCGTGTACCGTTTCTCAGTGTTGGAAAGCCCGGCGGGTCAGGGGCGGTCATGTCATATTCATATATATATGCCGGGGAAACGCACCATCTCCGTGCTCCCTACATGTTTTAATGATTTTTCTCCAGGGTGCTCCGGTCTTCGCCCACCTGGTTAACGATAGGCTCGATTTGAGTGAACTAATCTTGAAAGGGCCGTATAACCAAAACTAAACAAACAAAAACTCATACCATTGAGTTAACCTGAGTTACTTAGTTTACTTATCGTACTTTCCCTACTCATCTTCTTCTGTACAGACTTCGCTGCTGACTTAGTTTACTTAGCTTACTTAACTTACTCCGGTATGGGTACAGTGGCTAGTGGAGTAGTTACTTATGTTACTTAGAATTCTACTTAGGTTACTTAGTTAACATATCCTACTTACCCTACTGATCCTCGTTGGGGCAGACTTTGCCTACTTTGCTTACTCAGTTTACTTAGCTTACTTAACTTACTGTGGTAAGGATTGTATAGGTAGTAGGACAGTTACTTACCTTACTTACGTTATTTAGAATTCTACTTAGGTTACTTAGTTTACTTATCCTACTTACCCTTCTTATCACTGTTCGGGTTGACAAGGTCGCCAACTTAGTTTACTTAGCTTGCTACACTCACTTTGGTATTGGTAGCGTTTCTGGTAGAGCAGTAACTTACATTACTCATGTTACTTAGAATTCTACTCAGGTTACTTAGTTTGCTTATCCTACTTACCCTACTCATCCTCTACAATAAAGACTTCGCCGCTTACTTAGTTTACTTAACTAACCTGGGTATGGGTAGAGTGGCTAATGGAGTAGTTACTTACCCTACTTACGTTACTTATAATTCTACTTAGGTTACTTAGTTTACTTAACCAACTTACCCTTCTCATCCTCTATGGGACATACGTCGCCGCTTACTTAGTTTACTTAGCTTACTTAACTTACTCTGGTCTGGGTAGAGTGGCTAGTGAAGTAGTTACTTACCTTACTTATGTTACTTAGAATTCTACTTAGGTTACTTAGTTTACTTATCCTACTTACCCTACTCGTCCTCTTCTGTACTGGCTTCGCTGCTTACTTAGTTTACTTAACTAACCTGGGTATGGGTAGAGTGGCTAATGGAGTAGTTACTTACCCTACTTACGTTACTTAGAATTCTACTTAGGTTACTTAGTTTTCTTAACCAACTTACCCTTCTCATCCTCTATGGGACATACGTCGCCGCTTACTTAGTTTACTTAGCTTACTTAACTTACTCTGGTCTGGGTAGAGTGGCTAGTGAAGTAGTTACTTACCTTACTTATGTTACTTAGAATTCTACTTAGGTTACTTAGTTTACTTATCCTACTTACCCTACTCGTCCTCTTCTGTACTGGCTTCGCTGCTTACTTAGTTTACTTAAGTAACCTGGGTATGGGTATAGTGGCTAATGGAGTAGTTACTTACCCTACTTACGTTACTTAGAATTCTACTTAGGTAACTTAGTTTTCTTAACCAACTTACCCTTCTCATCCTCTATGGGACATACGTCGCCGCTTACTTAGTTTACTTAGCTTACTTAGCTTACTTAACTTACTCTGGTCTGGGAAGAGTGGCAAGTGAAGTAGTTACTTACCTTACTTATGTTACTTAGAATTCTACTTAGGTTACTTAGTTTACTTATCCTACTTACCCTACTCGTCCTCTTCTGTACTGGCTTCGCTGCTTACTTAGTTTACTTAACTAACCTGGGTATGGGTAGAGTGGCTAATGGAGTAGTTACTCTACTTACGTTACTTAGAATTCTACTAAGGTTACTTAGTTTACTTAACCAACTTACCCTTCTCATCCTCTATGGGACATACGTCGCTGCTTACTTAGTTTACTTAGCTTACTTACCTTACTCTGGTCTGGGTAGAGTGGCTAGTGAAGTAGTTACTTACCTTACTTATGTTACTTAGAATTCTACTTAGGTTACTTAGTTTACTTATCCTACTTACCCTACTCGTCCTCTTCTGTACTGGCTTCGCTGCTTACTTAGTTTACTTAACTAACCTGGGTATGGATATAGTGGCTAATGGAGTAGTTACTTACCCTACTTACGTTACTTATAATTCTACTTAGGTTACTTAGTTTACTTAACCAACTTACCCTTCTCATCCTCTATGGGACATACGTCGCCGCTTACTTAGTTTACTTAGCTTACTTAACTTACTCTGGTCTGGGTAGAGTGGCAAGTGAAGTAGTTACTTACCTTACTTATGTTACTTAGAATTCTACTTAGGTTACTTAGTTTACTTATCCTACTTACCCTACTCGTCCTCTTCTGTACTGGCTTCGTTGCTTACTTAGTTTACTTAACTAACCTGGGTATGGGTAGAGTGGCTAATGGAGTAGTTACTTACCCTACTTACGTTACTTAGAATTCTACTTAGGTTACTTAGTTTACTTAACCAACTTACCCTTCTCATCCTCTATGGGACATACGTCGCCGCTTACTTAGTTTACTTAGCTTACTAAACTTACTCTGGTCTGGGTAGAGTGGCTAGTGAAGTAGTTACTTACCTTACTTATGTTACTTAGAATTCTACTTAGGTTACTTAGTTTACTTATTCTACTTACCCTACTCATCCTCTTCTGTGCTGGCTCCGCTGCTTACTTAGTTTACTTAGCTTACTTAACTTACTCTGGTATGGGTAGAGTGGCTAGTGGAGTATTACTTATGTTACTTAGAATTCTACTTAGGTTACTTAGTTTACTTATCCTACTTACCCTACTCATCATCTTCAGTACAGACTTCGCCGCTTACTTAACTTACCTAACTTACTCTGGTATGGGTGGAGTGGCTAATGGAGTAGTTACTTACCTTACTTATAATTCTACTTAGGTTACTTAGTTTACTTATCTTACTTACCCTACTGATCCTCGTTGCGACAGACTTTGCCGCTTACTTAGTTTACTTAACTTACTGTGGTAAGGGTGGTGTAGGTAGTAGGACAGTTACTTACCTTAGTTAGAATTCTACTTAGGTTACTTAGTTTACTTATCCTACTTACCCGGCTCATCATTGTTCGGGATGACAAGGTCGCAAACTTAGTTTACTTAGTTTACTCAACTTACTTTGGTATTGGTAGCGTTGCTAGTAGAGCAGTAACTTACCTTACTTATGTTACTTAGAATTCTACTTAGGTACTTAGTTTACTTATCCTACTTACCCGGCTCATCATTGTTCGGGATGACAAGGTCGCCAACTTAGTTTACTCAACTTACTTTGGTATTGGTAGCGTTGCTGGTGGAGCAGTAACTTACCTTACTTATGTTACTTAGAATTCTACTCAGGTACTTAGTTAACTTATCCTACTCATCATCTTCAGTACTGACTTCGCTGCTTACTTAGTTTACTTAGCTTACTTATCTTACTCTTGTCTGGGTAGAGTGGCTAATGGGATAGTTACTTACCTTACTTATAATTCTACTTAGGTTACTTAGTTTACTTATCCTACTTACCCTGCTTATCATCGTTAGGACAAACTTTGCCGTTTACTTAGTTTACTTAGCTTACTTAACTTACTCTGGCATGGGTAACGTAGCTGGTGGAGTAGTTTCTTATCTTACTTATGTTACTTAGAATTCTACTTAGGTTACTTAGTTTACTTATCCTACTTACCCTTCTCAAACCTGTTCGGAGTGACCATCATGCCTACTTAGTTTACTTAGCTTACTTAACTTACTCTGGTATGGTAGGTGTAGCTGGTGGAGAGGTTACTTACATTACTTATGATACTTATAAGTCTACTTAGGTTACTTACTTTACTTATCCTACTTACCCTGCACATCGAAGTGACTAGGACGCCTACTTAGTTTACTTAGCTTACTTATCTTACTCTTGTCTGGGTAGAGTGGCTAATGGAGTAGTTACTTACCTTACTTATAATTCTACTTAGGTTACTTAGTTTACTTATCCTACTTACCCTGCTTATCATCGTTAGGACAGACTTCGCCGTTTACTTAGTTTACTTAGCTTACTTAACTTACTCTGGCATGGGTAACGTAGCTGGTGGAGTAGTTACTTATCTTACTTATGTTACTTAGAATTCTACTTAGGTTACTTAGTTTACTTATCCTACTTACCCTTCTCAACCCTGTTCGGAGTGACCATCATGCCTACTTAGTTTACTTAGCTTACTTAACTTACTCTGGTATGGTAGGTGTAGCTGGTGGAGAGGTTACTTACATTACTTATGTTACTTATAAGTCTACTTAGGTTACTTACTTTACTTATCCTACTTACCCTGCACATCGAAGTGACCAGGACGCCTACTTAGTTTACTTAGCTTACTTATCTTACTCTTGTCTGGGTAGAGTGGCTATTGGAGTAGTTACTTACCTTACTTATAATTCTACTTAGGTTACTTAGTTTACTTATCCTACTTACCCTGCTTATCATCGTTAGGACAGACTTCGCCGTTTACTTAGTTTACTTAGCTTACTTAACTTACTCTGGCATGGGTAACGAAGCTGGTGGAGTAGTTACTTATCTTACTTATGTTACTTAGTATTCTACTTAGGTTACTTAGTTTACTTATCCTACTTACCCTTCTCAACCCTGTTCGGAGTGACCATCATGCCTACTTAGTTTACTTAGCTTACTTAACTTACTCTGGTATGGTAGGTGTAGCTGGTGGAGAGGTTACTTACATTACTTATGTTACTTATGTTACTTATAAGTCTACTTAGGTTACTTACTTTACTTATCCTACTTACCCTGCACATCGAAGTGACCAGGACGCCTACTTAGTTTACTTAGCTTACTTATCTTACTCTTGTCTGGGTAGAGTGGCTATTGGAGTAGTTACTTACCTTACTTATAATTCTACTTAGGTTACTTAGTTTACTTATCCTACTTACCCTGCTTATCATCGTTAGGACAGACTTCGCCGTTTACTTAGTTTACTGAGCGTACTTAACTTACTCTGGCATGGGTAACGTAGCTGGTGGAGTAGTTACTTATCTTACTAATGTTACTTAGAATTCTACTTAGGTTGCTTAGTTTACTTATCCTACTTAACCTTCTCAACCCTGTTCGGAGTGACCATCATGCCTACTTAGTTTACTTAGCTTACTTAACTTACTCTGGTATGGTAGGTGTAGCTGGTGGAGAGGTTACTTACATTACTTATGTTACTTATAAGTCTACTTAGGTTACTTACTTTACTTATCCTACTTACCCTGCACATCGAAATGACCAGGACGCCTACTTAGTTTTCTTAGCTTACTTAACTTACTCTGGTATGGCTGTTGTAGCTGGTAGGACATTTACTAATGTTACTTTGAGTTCTACTCAGGTTACTTAGTTTACTTACCCTACTCAGCTTACTCATGTGCTGGGATCGAAACCACAATACTTACTTACTTCACTTAGTTTACTTAACTTACTCTGATGTCGCTGATGTTACTGGTATATCAGTTACTTACAATACTTATGTTACTTACCTTACTTAACTTACTTATCCTACTTACACTGCTCATAGTCATGGATGAAATATATAACCTCAACTTAGGTTACTTATCTTACTTAGCTTACTCTTAGCATTGTTGGTATGGTAGTACCTTTTGTCATAAGAGACATGCAAGGTTACTTAGTTTACTTAGATTACTTAGGTTACTTACGCTTATTCTTGTACTTATCCTGTTATATCAAGATTGACTTTCGTTGGTTTGATTAGTCAACTTACATTACTTACGTTACTTAGCTTATCTTAAGAGTGAGGTTGATACATGTACCATCCTTGGTTAGCTATACGCCTACTTATGTTACTCATCCTACTTAGCTCATTTCCGTATTATAGTATCATGCTTCAGTGTTCTGGTCAGCAAATTTTAAGTATTTCTCTTAAAACTATGTAAAATCGTTCTATTTTATCAATTAATTAGCTTATTGCACTTAATTTTATGTAGCATGTTTTTTGGATCGAGGGGCATAGATTTTTTGACCTCTACTTAGTTTACTTAGATTACTTATACTGCTGTAGTGCCAGGTAAGTAAACTGAGTAACCTAAGTAGAATACTGTAAACTTGCTTATTTTACTTACAGTGTTGATGTGAAGATCAGTAACGTAAGTAAAATGAGTAGAATTCAATTAACAGTGAAATTAGAGACTCCAGGACATCCCGGAACCTCTGTTAGCCTGAATTTCATTCTGTGTAACGTGTCCTGAATCTCATCCCTATTAGGGTGTTTATATGAAAGCCCTTGTACTATATACTTCATACTCCGTGTCCTGAAATCTTAGACCTTTAAATTTAGATAGAAACATTTGCAAGCATCAATTTTTAAACCAATGATTTACATGCACAGTTGCCCAGGTGAGATTTCAGGACACGGAGTATGAAGTACCTGCCTGTTGACGGGACATTGTGGTTGCAATCGCAACCAAAGTTTTCATTGTATTACCGTAAAAAACTTATGCCAACCCCAAGGGTCATGTTACAGATGAGAAATGACCGGGGCAGAGAGATAACTGGTGAAAAGTGGTGACGGACGACGGACGGACGGGTGGATGGATGGACTACCATAATAGCTCACTTCAGATGATTGTGGTGGTTTGGGGGCAATTGCGTCAAGTGCTAAGGCGTCCAAGTGATATTGGCTAACATTTCGGCAAGAGGTAGAGGGGCGAGTGTTGTTATTTATTCTGTTTCTCCGCTTCCATTCATTTTCCTCTTTCTTCTCTGCCCCTCCACTATCTAATCTATCTCTTTTCTCCCTTTCTCTGGGATCTGGAAGACGACACAGTTGACCTACAAGGGTTGACGTGTCGTTAAAACCCGATCAATCAATCAATCAATCAATCAATCAATCAATCGATCAACCTGCAAATTGTTTTATGTGACAAATTGGGACAGGGCACGGGCATCTCATGTCCTCGCTTTTGTTGATAAACATTTAAGGGGAATGGGTACAACTTCAGGGGAGGCAACTCCTGCAAAAGTATTTTGTCTCCCCTGTCAATAGGGGTCAACTCTTAAAGGAAATAATTTGCTCCTGATGAGCAAATTCTTTCCTTTAAGAGTAGACCCCTTTTTCAGTTGGACAGGTCTATAGAAAAGCGAACAGGAAGTTCCAAACGTTGTCTCCCTTTGAAAAATGGCGGAAAATCTGCCAGGTGTTCGCCCCCGCCCATAGGGGCTTGAAGAAATATATGGGCTGCATGATGCTTCCACGCAGAGCTGAATCCGGTCCGCACACTAGTACTGGTAAACCGCTTAGAGGACCTAAGCCTGTCCAGGAACCGCGTCCATGCTAATAAACCCTATTGGTTTCATTGGGCGACAGGGCTTGAGATGTCATTTCATCTCAATGTCGGGTAGAAGTCCCACAAAATTGGAAGCAACGTCTCCAAAATGACCTTTACAGTGTTGACGGGGACGTTAAACCTCAAATCAAACAAACAAAACAAATTAACAAGTGTCTAGAAGTAGTTCGATCAGGTACCTTGGTTAACCAGTGGTTAACCAAAGTGAGATCGAACTCGGTAGCGGTCTGGTAGCATGGCGGGAAAGTCGTGTCGTCACTCTGGTCGAACCAGATCTCTAATAGATACGTCACACCATACGTAACAAAGATGGCGGCGAAAGGGCGAACACTAATGCCCGGAAAATGGCCGGGAATTGTCCGGAAAATTGGGGGGGGGGGGGGGGGGTAGTGGTGCGTTATCCTTAATATCTCCACTTCGGGTGGTCAGAAATTAATAAAATTAGTATCAAATAAAAGAACACGGACTTCATGGGAAGAACGTGCACACTTTTTCTTCCGCTACAATGGTATGGTAGATGATCGAACTGCCTCTATATCAGTACACTTACTTGGTTTGGTTCTCGACTTCTTTTCCATTTTGAAGAGTTTCCTCAGCCATTCGATGGCTCCTTCAGCCTGGGAAAAAAACATACACTCCTGTTATGCTTATTATCACGAAGGAACTTTCTTGACATCCCAAAGGGGCCCGCTCCTTAATCTTTGCACCAAATAATTCCTGTTTATTTTGCTCATATAGCTTCTCTTATCAGCATGGTAACTGCCCAGCCAGCACAGAACAGTGGGCCAACGTCAGACCGACAACGATGTCGACCGTTAGTAGTGCTGCATTACTAGCATCTGAATTGACTGCATCTCGTTCCCCATTCTGATGTCTCTTAGGTCGTGTTGCATTCTATCAAATCTCCAAAGCGGTTACTTTTCTGATGAAAATTCGTGATAATTTTCTTATTAATGCTCCAAAATAAGTTGTGGGTGCTCGTTGGAACCGCCTGTAAACCCCAGTTTCCCTATATAAAATG
>CAUZLF010000112.1:0-13000 GCA_963580285.1 Lucinisca nassula | reverse complement strand
TTCCTATGCCAAAATGCCTAAGTCTGCAAAGAGCCATAACTCTGCAACAAGAGCTCTGACTGAAAATAAAAAAAATATGTGTCAGCTATCTTTTCATAAGCAAACCACATATGAAATTTCAGAACCATAGCATATAAGTTCCTAAGATATGATACATCCTATAGTGCATGACGAATGGATGGAAGGATGGAAGGACCGACAGAAGGATGGATGGATGAACAAAGTTGAGAGCTTAAAATGGGTATATCCAGGTTAAGCAAGGTGAGGGTAAATTCTAGTCCAGCTGAGCCAGGATTTTTGCAGAAAGTGTAGATCCAGATAAGAGTGTTGATCAGGATCAACAATGTTCATCATTCCGTTTGTGGCTCTGTAAGAATAAATAATATTAGGTAGTTTGATTGGTTGATAGTCAGAAAATGGGGGTGGCAAAATTAATTTATTCAGCAGGACAAGGGTTAACCTGTAATCCATTTTGAGCTGAACAGAAAATTCCTTACTATATATAGCGGGGGTACATTTCTAAATTGAGGATGGCCAGGTTGAGTTATTTTTTACCCCTAAAATGCCAGTCACGACAATTGTCGTCTGCTTTGCCGTCTGGTAAAGTAATTTTTTTGCAAACAATGTGGACCCAGAGCAGACTGCTTAGGCGCAGTCTGAGCTTGGCCCACACTGTTTGCCTGTATGCAAAAATTTGTTAAAAAGTTTGCAAAAATAATTCAGCAGATGACATAAGCAGACGACATTTTCAGATGTAGTTTTTCTCGGCATCTTAAGGGAAATTAGAAATTTAGAAAATTACTGAATTTTTACAAAATTTAATAGTGAAGACCTTCAACTCGGATTACAATGTCTGATCTGGCCCCACACTTTTTGCCAACGTCCCGTTTTGTGGTTTCCAGTCTAAAATGGGTTAAACCACCAATCATAAAAATGGCAAACAAAATTTCAAATTTTTCTTTTTATTATTTCTAAGAGAATATAAAGCTTGGCATTTCATGTGAATCATCTGATAAACAGTCAGTTCTTTTGTGTGTACTCATTAGAATTTCCTTGACAAGGTAATTCTGATGAGTACACACAGCATATCTTTATTTCAAAGAAAATCGAAAAGATATCCCTGTTATGTCTCCTGACCCGACACTATGACTGACCCGGACCCTCTGTGGCTCAAACTACCCCGGTCTTGAACTACTGTAAAAGTCCTAAAAATTCGGACACCTTGAGAACTTGCTGTAATTCTCCAAAAATTTTAACAAATTTGTTTCATGATCCAGCAAGGAGTCCAAAAGGTGCAGAGGGAATGGCAAACAGTGTAGATCCTGATCAGACTGCTCCTTCAGGAGCAGTCTGATCTGGGTCTGCATTGTTTTCTTAGGCCTATCTGTCCCAATACTTAGGATCATTACGGTAATTTTCATCTTGTAAAGATATGTCAGCCTGTGCAGGAGATAATCTCTAGTAATGTTCCAGGATGTTCATGATATGAGTGTGGTGTTGAATTTTGTTAACCCTCACCATCTTGAATATTTCGATATTCTATACTCCTCCCCAATTTTATTCTACACTCCTCCCCAATATTATTCTACACTTCTCCCCAATTTTATTATACACTCCTCCCCAATATTATTCTACACTCCTCCCCAATTTTATTCTACACTCCTCCCCAATTTTGTTCTAATATCCTCCCCACTATTATGCTATACTCCTCCCCAATATTATTCTATACTCCTCCCAAATTTTATTCTACACTCCTCCCCAATTTTATTCTGCACTCCTCCCCAATATTATTCTACACTTCCCCCCAATTTTATTATACACTCCTCCCCAATATTATTCTACACTCCTCCCCAATTTTATTCTACACTCCTCCCCAATTTTGTTCTAATATCCTCCCCACTATTATGCTATACTCCTCCCAAATATTATTCTATACTCCTCCCCAATTTTATTCTACACTCCTCCCCAATTTTATTCTGCACTCCTCCCCAATATTATTCTACACTCCTCCCCAATATTATTCTCATCTTGTAAAGATATGTCAGCCTGTGCAGGAGATAATCTCTAGTAATGTTCCAGTAATGCTATCGTGGTCGAGTGGTTACGCTACTCGCCTTGTAAACCAGGGGTCGCAGGTTCGATCCCGGGCTTCTCCAGACTTTCGGATGAGTCTTTAAAACCGAGGTCCCGTCTCCGTATGACCTTAGCTGTTGGTGGGACGTAAAACTGAAACACTCACTCCAGTAATGCTAGTATACTCCTCCCCAATTTTATATTACACTCCTCCCCAATATTATTCTACACTCCTCCCCAATATTATTCTATACTCCACCCCAATTTTATTCTACACTCCTCCCCAATATTATTCTATATTCCTCCTAGATTTTGTTCTACACTCCTCCCCAATATTATTCTATACTCATCCCCAATTTTATTCTACACTCCTCCCCAATCAATTTTATTCTATACTCCTCCCCAATATTATTCTACACTCCTCCCCAATATTATTCTATACTCCTCCCCAATATTATTCTATACTCCTCCCCGATTTTATTCTACACTCCTCCCCAATTTTATTCTACACTCCTCCCCAATATTATTCTACACTCCTCCCCAATATTATTCTATACTCCTCCCCAATATTAATCTATACTCCTCCCCAATTTTATTCTACACTCCTCCCAAATATTATTCTATACTCCTCCCCAATATTATTCTATACTCCTCCCCAATATCATTCTATACTCCTCCCCAATATCATTCTATACTCCACCGTCGTGATATGACTGAAAAATTGTTGAAAGCGACGTTAAACCCGAATTCACACACACACATTCTATACTCCTCCCCAATTTTATTCTACACTCCTCCTCAATTTTATTCTACACTCCTCCCCAATATTATTATACACTCCTCCCCGATTTTATTCTACACTCCTCCCCGATTTTATTCTACACTCCTCACCAATATTATTCTACACTCCTCCCAAATTTTCAGCCATTAGTATTTCATTGTTTCAATTTTTACTATGTAATAGGAAACAGAATGGAAAACAATGTAAATCCAGATCAGCTGGCCTCTGAGAATCCAGCTGATCAGGATCTACACCATTTTCAAACAAGATTTGTCAGAAGACAACATAGCTTGCCTTTGGGGGCCTAAGTTGGATGAGGGCAAGTTATCAAAAATGAAAATTTTCTTCTATAGAGCAACAGAAAACTTTAACCAAAAACTTCAACATAAAATTTCTAAGTCTACGACACTGACCTCAAGGACACTGAGTGGAGTGGGGCTGGAACTGTGTGAAACTTTAGACCAATATGTAACGTCAGTCGAAGAAGTACTCATCAAGTGGTTTTAGAGATATAGAGCAATAGAAAACTTTAACCAAAAGCTTTAACTTTGAGTGACATTCAGGGATATGTTCACACCCATGCTGACGCTGACGCCAGTGTCACTGCTATAGCTCTTCTGTACTTTCGTACTGGCGAGCTAAAAAGGATATATTAAGGTTCAGCATGGCGAGGGTTAACAGGATGACAAGGACACAGAAGTACAGAAAGTAACAGTCACCAACCTTAGCTGAAGGTTTATTTCCTCTTTCTCTCTCAGTTGATCTTGTAGCAAGGTAACCTTGTTTGTCATCTGTGCAAGATCTTGTCTTATTGCCTCAACCTCGTCATCTGTTCGTCTCCTGTCTTGTCGACTAGATCTTACTTTGTCTTTCTCCTCCTCGTACTGTCTTGTCTTCTCCTGAAAGGATCCATTGTCTTGTTAGTCATTTGTTTGTTTGAAATGGAATCTTCCTCTTTATATACAGCAGGAGTCCACTTCAAACTTTAGGGGTGTCAGGTTGTGTTTTCTTCAAAATTTATTTGGAAAATGGCTGAACTTTTAGCAAACAGTGGAGGCCCTGATCAGATGTCACATTCTGCGGCGTCTGATCTGGGCCAGCACTGTTTGCCAGGTACCCGTTTTGGGGTTTCTTGTACTAAATGGGTTAACATCGCCCTCAACACTATTTAGGTCATTTTGGAGATATTGCTTCCAATTTTGTGCCACTTTTTATGTTTTACCTGACACTGTGATGAAATGACATGACAAGCCCTGCCACCCCATGAAACCAGTAGGTTTATACAAAACGTATGCAGGGATGGTCAGACTGGCACCACTTTGTCTGGGCAGTCTTAGATCCTCTAAGCAGTTTACCAGTAATCATGTACAGTGGATTTCAGCTCTGCGTGGAAGCACCATGCAGCCCACTCTATTTGTCCAAGCCCCGATGGGTGGGGGTCCTTCTTGTTAGTCATAAAATAATATGAGCAGAAATGTCAAGGTCCAGTTGTTAAAAACTAATGAAGTCTTTTGCAGATGTATTGTTAAACTTTTGATCATTTAAAATAGCTACTCACTTTTTTTCAGCAAAAATAGCATTTTATATAACAATGTCTAATATTTTTACAGATTTAAATGTGACCAGCTTTTGCAAATGCAAAAGCTGCACACATTTTTCAACAAAACTGCCATTGTATATGACAATGTACCAATATTTTTGCAAATATGAAAGCTACTCACATTTTTCTGGCAAAATACCGCAATAAACTAATATTTTTGCTGAAAAATAAGAGCAGCTTTTTTCATAAAAAAAACAACAAAAAACATTGTATATGAAAATATACAGAAACTAGATCTGCAGTCGATGGTATACCATCGCAAATACCCGCTTTTTCTATTAATAACACTAATGACTATGTATCAGCTAGCCAAAACTACATGTAAGTTAAAAAAAAAGTTGCAAAGAACATTCTAACTGATAAGCAAAGTTTCAGAAGCGTAACTCTTATATTTTAGAAGATATGGCAAACTCATACTTTTTGACCTTTGACCTTGGGGTTATGTTGAGGTCCACCTAAAGTATCCCAATTTATTCTATATTCCAACAGCCATCCAATAACCAAGTTTCAAAAGTGTAACTCCAATAGTTTAGAAGATATGGCAAAGTCATACTTTTTGACCTTTGACCTTGGAGTCGAGGTCACACCAAAAGTAGCCCAACATATTCTATATTCCAAGGACCATCCAATAAGCAAAGTTTCAGAAGTGTAACTCCAATAGTTTAGGAGATATGGCAAATCATAATTTTTGACCTTTGACCTTGGGGTCATGTTGAGGTCAAGGTCACACCAAAAGTATCCAAATTTATTCTATATTCCAAGGGCCATCCAATAACCAAAGTTTTAGAAGTGTAACTCTAATAGTTTAGAAGATATGGCAAAATCATACTTTTTGACCTTTGACCTTGGGGACAAGGTCATACCAAAAGTAGCCTGACATATTCTATATTCCAAGGACCATCCAATAAGCAAAGTTTCAGAACTGTAACTCCAATAGTTTAGGAGATATGGCAAATCATAATTTTTGACCTTTGACCTTAGGGTCATGTTGAGGTCAAGGTCACAAAAAAATTGCCCACTGCCATCTACATTCCATGTACTATCCACATGCAAAGTTTCAAAAGTGTAACTTCAGTGGTTGCAGAGGAGATCCTATCACAAGAAACGTGACGGACGGACAGACGGACAGACAGACAGACGGACTGACGCCGGAGTGAAGTTAGGTACGAAAACAATATACCCGATTTTTCTTCGAAAAAGCGGGTATAAAAATGTGAACACTTTTTGCAAATGTGAAAGCTGCTCACATTTTCCAGCAAATATACCATTGTATATGATAATGTACCAAAATTTTTGCAGAAATACTGCAAACAGTTTTTGCAAATGCAAAAAGCTCCTGCTCACATTTTTTTCAGCAAAAATACCTCTGTACATGACAATGTACTTGCTTGAACAGTTAACAATTTTACCACTAATCAGTTTCATTAAGCTAATGATCTGTTGAACACCTAGGCCTGATCAGAGTCCCAGTTGTTCAAAGTATCATTATCTTAACGAGCTCATTAGTGGCCAAATTCTTGACTGTTCTAGTAAGTACAATATAATACCCTGGTATTTTTGCTGAAAAATGTGATCAGCTTTTGCATTTGCAAAAACTGTCCAATTTTTTTCAGCAAAAATATTAGTATATTTGCCATATTAAATGACCAAAGTTTTAACGATGTGTTAACTAACAACATCGTTAGTTTTGAACAACTGTCCTGTGTCTTTACTGTTTGTCATGAGATTTGTGAATTAACAGGAAGAAATTATAACTAGTAATTTGATTGGTTGATAGTCAAAAATAGGTGTGGCATAGTTAATTTATTCAGCAGAACATGGGATAACGTCTAGAAAAAAAATCACTAATTAAAATCTGCATATTTAAGTTCTGGTGAAATTTATTACCCTCAAGCTACATTTCAGTCATGAAAGGGTACATAAAATATTAATATAAATACAGAAATAATAAACAAACAAGAGCCACCCCACCCCACCTCCCCGTGGGAGCCAATTTCTGAGTTTTTGCAAAATTTCAAGGGGAGATAATTCAGCCAAAAACGACAACAGAGTTATGGCCCTTGGTAAGAATGTAGCCCTTGTGATGGTGAATAAGTGTGTGAGGTTTCATGGGGCTAGGTCAAATACTTTTGAAGTTATGATCAAGGTTAAAGTTTTTCTGACAGACAGATAGACAAACAAACAAACACATTATGATAACACCCCCGTGTGACATAGTGCATTTTTCACATCTCAAAAATGGCTACTTTTCTAATGAAAATCCGCGATATTATTCTTATTTATACTGCAAACATAGGTTGCGGGTGCTCGTTAGAACCGCCTCAATGAGGCAGTTCTAACGAGGACCCACAACCTTTGTCTTAGAGCTGAAATAAGAAAATAATGTATGTCCCCTTAAACCCCAGTTTTCTCTATATAAAATGGGGTTTAGTGGGTTGTTCAATTCACGGACTTGTTCCCATGATGAGACACGGACAGACAGACAAAGAAGCCTCCGTGGTCGAGTGGTTACGCTTCTCGCCTTGTAAACCAGGGGTCGCAGGTTCGATCCCGGGCTTCACCAGACTTTCGTATGAGTCTTTAAACCAAGGTCCCGTCTCTGTATGACCTTAGCTGTTGTGGGACATAAAACTGAAACACTCACTCACAGACAGACAGACAAACAAACAAACAGACAGACAGGGCAATATTGTATGCCCCCCCCCCCCCCCCCCGAATCAAAGATTCTGGGGGGGGGGCATAATAAAGAAGAAAAAACTGTCTTCAATTAACACTTAAGATGCCATGAACAAATGCATCTTAAAATGTCGTCTGTTAATGTCGTCTGCTGCATCTTCTTGCAAACTTTTAAAACATATACATATTTTTGCAAACAGGCAAATAGTGTGGACCGTGATCAGACTGCTCCTAGAGGAACAGTCTGATCTGGGTCCAAACTGTTTGCAAAAATGACTTTTTAAGTCACCAACAGATTGACAAAAGCAGATAACAATTGTTGTAATTGACATCTTAATGGTTAAAACTGTGGCCTTCAATTACACCAGAAAATGGAAAAAATGTTGCACAGGCAATTGTTAGAAAAAAGCCCATCTAAGTTTTTGTTAGAATGATGCCTAACCAGGATACCTTTTTTAATTAACTAATGATAACAGTTATGTACATTTATGTCAAACTGAACTCTACAACTAGCCATCAACTAGAAACCTATATTTTTGTCACCATACTCTTTATAATTCACCACAACCTCTTTAGAACACTAGCAATGGGGTCCAAAGCAGAAATCGTGTTAGATAAACTATAATGTTATATCCTGATTACATCGTACAGTAGAACTTTGATGGCTCGAACACCGAAGACTTGTTTACCATGGATGAGTCGAACACATTCTTGAGCCCCTAGCGAAATCCTCTACATAAGAAATAGTGGGGGATAATTAAGGAGATTTTAATCTTTTATCTTGCAAATGTATGCTGTGTGTACTCATTAGAATCGCCTCGATGAGGCGATTCTAATGAGTACATACAGCATACATATTCATTATAGAACACCAAAAAGATGTCAAAAAGGATCTCATTATGCCTCCTGACAGTAACCTCAGTGGCTCGAACTACCCCTGTCTCGAACAGATTTTCGAGGTCCCAAAGTTGTTCGAGCCATTGAAGTTCGACTGTATATAGAAAAATGACCATTTATGGTCATTTTTCTACAAAAATCTACATATTTTTGGGATCAATCTTGAAACCATGTTATATCCAAACCGTGTTATAATGAACCATGTTATAACGAGGTTGTGGTTTACTATTATTGGAATCCATAGCATGGCCCAGTTGTTCAAAACTAACGATGTCATTAGTTTACTTACCATTAAAGCTTTGATCATTTAATATGGCAAATACACTAATATTTTGCTGAAAAAATGTGAGTAGCTTCTCACATTTTTTTTTTCAGCAAAGTATCAATGTATTATATAATATACATATTATGTATATATTATTAACGTTTTGCCACTAACCAGGATGTTAAGCTTATGTTGCTTTGAACAACTAAACTCAGACAATTTCTATCTTATTGCAAAGTCTGAACTCAATTTTGAAAATATGAGTTCTGTAAAACAACATTACACAAACATGCCTATATAGCTCTGACCCCCTTGAACTCTACATTTATATAGTAAAACTGGGGTTTGCTTTTCTTATTCCTGCTCTAAAATATAGATTGTGGGTACTCGTTAGAACCGCCTCATTGAGGCGGTTCTAACGTGTACCAACAATCTATATTTTGAGCAGAAATAAGAAAAATATGACAATTTTTCATCTAAAAATTTTCATTTTTTTGCCAGTAAAATTTACAATGTATTTGAATAGGCGTGTTTTGGTAATGTAACTGATAATTTCAATATGCTACACTCCTCCCCAACTTTTAATTATTTTTTTTTTGCATGATTTCAATTTTTTTTTCATGGATTCAGATGCAGAATGGAAAATAGAATAGATACTGATCAGCTGGTTTTGGCTATAGCATAGAAAAAATTAACATTAAACCATCTTCCTGTGACATTACGAAAACACGCCTATACAAACACATGGTAAACTTTTTTACCGCTGAACAAACAAAAATTTTCAGATGAAAAATTGTAATATTTTTTCTTATTTCTGCTCAAAATACAGATTGTGGGTACCCGTTAGAACCTCATTGAGGCGGTTCTAACGAGTACCCACAATTTATATTTTAGAGCAGAAATAAGTAAAATAATGTTTACCCATGTAAACCCCAGTTTTACTACGCTACATAAAAGTGGGGTTCAAAATTATAAAGGTGTATTTTTGTGATTGAGGCAAATATGCAAAGATATTAATTCTACAGGAATGACAGTGACCGTATATTGTCATTTTTGTTATAATATATAGATTTATGGTCCCTAGAAGCTTCCATGGTGTAGAAGTTATGCTACTTGCCTTGTAAACCAGGGGTCTCAGGATCGATCTAGGGCTTCTCAAGACTTGCGGATGAGTCTGTAAACCGAGGTTCTGTCTCTGTATGACCTTAGCTGTTGGTGAGGCGTAAAACTCAAACACACACACACATTTATGGTCCCTTTTCTGACATTTTTCAGTCTATTCATTTTTGTTAATAGCTAAAACATTTTTGGGATCCATCTTTCTACCACGCCATATCCAAAACTTAGCTACAATGACCAGTGTTATAGCGAGGTACATGTATTTTCTTAGCATCTGAAAACCTGAAAACCCACCTTTATTAACAATAACGTAACAAATTACCTACAGTAAAATTCCGCTATTAAGACCACCTAATATTAAGACAAAATATGTTTTTAGAAACTTACGGTATTTAGTAGGTTGCAGTTATTCTTTCTTTGTCTTTTCTGCACACACTGTCCTCTGGTCAGAGACCACCTTTGGGACTGTTCAAAAGTGGTCTTAAAGACCACTTTTGAACAGTCCCAAAGGTGGTCTTAATATAGGAGTTTTACTGTATTTAGCCATTTTGCCTCTCTCCACCATCACCAGAAAATAACGCAAACACGGCTTGCATGCCACTTTTTCCTAATTAGCATTTTAATCCTTATGCCACTGAACAGGACAACCGCTACTTTTGCAAACAGTTTAGATCCAGATCAGATGGCTTCTGATCTGGATCTAGACTGTTTGACATTCAGTTTGTGAATTTGCAGGAATAAATGACATCAGGTACTCTGATTGGTTCAATGTCAGAAATGGGTGTGGCTTAATTAATTATTCTGTGGAATAAGGGTTAACTTATGACATGAATGATGAAATACAGTAGCTTACTGGAGAATATGTTATATTACATTTATTTTGTTTTTTTGGGTTGACTGATTATTAACTGAACCAAAGTTACCATACGAAACTGAGTTACCATAATGATCCTATGTATTGGTATATATGGGCCTAAGCAAACAGTGCAGACCTAGATCATACTGCTCCTGAAGGAGCAGTCTGATCAGGGTCTACACTATTTGCAATTCCATTGACATTTTTGGACTCCTTGTTGGATCATGAAATTGGGATAGACAGGCCTAAGCAAACAGTGCAGACCCAGATCAGATGGCTCCTGGAGGAGCAGTCTGACCAGGGTCTACACTGTTTGCAATTCCACTGACAGTTTTTTGGACTCCTTGTTGGATCATAAAACAAATTTTCTGAAATTTTAGGAGAATTACAGCAGATCCTTCTTAAAATTTTTTACGGAATGTAATTAAAGTCCAGGTGACTATCACTGATTATGCAATTAGCATTTGTACAAAATACAGGTAACAGTTATTTTTAGCCAAGCTATTCTTGTCCCTGTAACATCAGGGTGCTGTCTGAGAAAAGGGTTGGTTATCTTTAAAATCTGGACTAGACTTACGAGCTGTGATATTCATAAAGAGAGAAGACCAAGATAGGATGCCACAAAATAGTCTAGCTGATCCGAATCTACACTGTTTGCTTAACCCTTTTTGTACCAAATGGAATCTTCCTCCTTATATTTAGCAGGAGTCCATTTCAAACAAGAGGCCCATGGGCCACTATGCTCACCAGAGCTCAGGTGGGCACTGCCAAATTGCAGCCATGTATTTTAACATGATACCATTTTAATCTGCCAAATGAACCCCCATATCCAAATGAGCATCAATGTGGACTCAGTATATGAAACATTAGGCCTTTTATGAAGTAGAGGGGGTGGGGCATGGACCCAATGGAGCCCTGGTTGGTATCACTAAATGTGTCTTATCACAAAGAACAAGAATATATATGGTTTAGCAGTGGGGATCTGCATGGCTGGAGATATAAGTGGAGGGGTTGGAGCATGCCCTGTCGTTCCCAGGAAAGCCCAAGATTGTTGTCCCTAAATGTGTCTCATCATAAGGACCAAGTATATATATGGTTTAGGGGTGGGAATCTGAACGGTTTCCAAGATATCCTTTCATGAAGTGGAAAGGAGAGGACTGGCCCCTGCGGACACCCCTACAGTAGGTGTGCTAATAATAAGGAACAAGAACATATATGAATATGGGGTGGGGATTTGAATGGTTTCTGAAATATATGGCCTTTTATGAAGTGGAAGGGCGGGGCACATTGCCTCAGCACAAAAAGACCCCCAAGTTGGTGTGACTGAAAGAGTCTTATCATAAGGAACAAGAATATATATGGTTTAGGGGTTGGGATCTGAACTATTTCTGAGTTATGTGGCTTTTAATGAACTCAAGCGGTGGAGCATGGCCTGGGCATGCCCCGGGGACTCACAAGCTGGTGTCAATGAATGTGCCTTACCATAAGGAAGATGAATATATATGGTTTAGGGGTGGGGCTCTGAACAGTTTCTGAGATATAAGGCCTTTTGTGAAGTGCAGGGGTGGGGCAAGACCCAGGGAGACCCCCAGGTTGGTGTCAATGAAAGTGTCTTATCATAAGGTACAAGAATATATATGGTTTAGGGGTGGGGATCTGTAAGGTTTCCGAGATATTGTGATATTATGAAATGGAGGGGGTGGGGCATGGCCCCAGCACATCCCTGGGGACCCCCAGGTTGGTGTCACTGAATGTGTCTCATCATAATGAACAAGAAAATATATGGTTTAGGGGTGGGGATCTGAACAGTTTCTGAGATATATGGCCTTTTGTGAAGTGAAGGGGTGGGGCATGGCTCCGGCGCATCCCGGAAGACCCCCAATTTGGGGTCAATGAATGCTTCTTATCGTAAGGAGCAAGAATATATATGGTTTAGGGGTGGGGATCTGTATGGTTTCCAAGATATTGGGCCTTTTATGAAATGGAGGGGCGGGACATGGCCCCGGCGCATCCCGGGGGACCCCCAGTTTGATGTCACTGAATGCGTCTTATCATAAGCAACAAGAGTATATAGGGTTCAGGGGTGGGGATCTGAATGGTTTCCGAGATATTGGGCCTTTTATGAAGTGGAGGGGGTGGGGCATGGCCTCGGCACATCCCGGAGGACCTCCAGGTTGATGTCACTGAATGTGTCTTATCAATAGGAACAAGAATATATATGGTTTAGGGGTGGGGATCTGTAAGGTTTCTGAGATATAAGTCATTTTATGAAGTACTGGGGGCAGGGCATGGCCCCGGCACAACCTACTGGACCCCCAGGTTGACATAAAAGCATATGGCTGAGAGAAGTTTACTAAAGGAACATTTCTATGAAAGTTTTGTCAAAATATCTGCAAAGGCTTTGTAGTTAATGCCATTTTTCAATTTTCCCCATTATAAGTCTATGGAAAATCTAAGTTGCCATAGCAACCAAACTAAAGAGCCGAATTTCATGAAAAACACAAAACCTGTAAAGGCAAATATGGTGAATATTTCCATAAACTTTCAGCCTCATAGAGCACAGGGTTTCTGAGGAGATGATTTTTTAAGTATTTTTTTTTTAATTTTTCATTTTGGTTTCCATGGCAACCAATACAAATGAGCAGTAGGCCTAAAATCATATGGCAGATAGAAGATTGCCTAAGGAATATTTCTATGAAACTTTTGTCAAAATATCTGCAGTGGCTTGGCAGT
>CAUZLF010000111.1:0-128153 GCA_963580285.1 Lucinisca nassula | reverse complement strand
CAGGCTAGCACTCGCAGTGGTAAGATTTGTTTTCTAATATTACCATTTAACATGAAATTGCCTATTGAGAGAGAGAGAGAGAGAGAGAGAGAGAGAGAGAGAGAGAGAGAGAGAGAGAGAGAGAGAGAGAGAGAGGGAGAGAGAGAGCGAGAGAGAGAAATATGAAAAAAAAATGCGCGCGCGCGTGCGTTTCGAGGGATGGTTGTGTGTGTGTGTGTGTGTGTGTGTGTGTGTGTGAGAGAGAGAGAGAGAGAGAGAGAGAGAGAGAGAGAGAGAGATAGAGCGTTTATATTGGAGTATAACGGCCCAGTCAACAGTATTTAGGTCATATCGAGCCGGAAATTTTACCTATTCACACTTTTCCTGGCGGTTAACTAGTACACTTCACACACTGACGACAGCAGTCCCACTTGAATCAGCGGCAGCGAGAGGATTACCGTGATCAATCTCCACGAAAAAAAATGTTGCCGACCCGGCAGGTAGCGCCCGCGTCCTCCTGGTCACTAGTCATATGCGCATCCGACTAGAGAGAGAGAGAGAGAGAGAGAGAGAGAGAGAGAGAGAGAGAGAGAGAGTTACATGTAGTTTTCCTGTAATGGGATTTTGCAAGGAAATGGAAACGTAATAATATTACCATATCTTCTCTTTCAGGATCAATATCTGCATCTTCCTTTGTTAGCGACATTTCCCGTAAGTATGAGTACTTATGCTAGTTTAACACATTATGTCTTCCCTTATTGTAAACTCCGAAAACAGGTTTTCTCATATCGGGGTTCAAAATTCAGAAGGCATCGGGTATACGCGGCTTGATTGTATGCATCCTGTGGCGGCTGCTACACACAGGTTAGCTGGCCAGTGTGATATTAAACTAGTCAGAGAACCCCGATTACATGATTTGTTATGACTCGGCTTTTTCATTTGAACCAACGCATGAGAAAGCCCTCGCTCATCGGATATGCACATGTAGTCTATTGCTTTCGGGCTATTCAGAGAGAAAATTCAATTCTTTTGGTCGACCAGCTGGGCACCCCGCGACCTGGGTGGTGTCATACTATTTTCCATCTGGTTATGTCGTTTGATTTTTTTTTTTCACAAATAAAAATCAAAAATGAGTTCCATAATTATATTCCACTAGCACTTTGAACTTGAATCCACACAAGTGTGCAATGTGCTCAGTCACTTGAAATAGGCAGCCTAAACGCTATAAACTGAGCTATCCGAGCATCAAAGAATCCAAACGTGGTTCAAATCAGACTGTTACAGAAAATGGTTGTCTAGAAGTAGTTTGTAGCACATCCAACAAATGTGGCCCTTAAAGCATACTACCCAATGGCGCATGCCCAGCCTTACCTAGTTTATGCAAGATCTTGAGAATTGCCTGAGTCAACAAGTCACCCAAAATGATTAACAATCGAGGACGCATACAAATTTGCTTTGTGGACTAGTTGGAACAATTTCCACCGATCCAGAGTAATGGGTGAAGCAGAATGTCAAACAGTGTATATGCTGGTAAGACGCCTCGACATTGAGACGTCTCACCAGCACCTTGACTGTTTGTAAAGGTATCTGTATAAATCAGACCATAGGGTTGAAAGGGCTAACCCATCCAGCAAATAATGTCGGTCCGAAGTTGGCACTCTGTTCAATGGTGCTAGCTGGAACGGGAGTTGCATCAAGTACATCCAAAGAACCACTATACTATAGGTGGCGTTCGCAACGGTGTACTGTGTTATAAACATTGTACTTATAAAGAACGGTACTAAATAGTACAGCTAAAATCTTTGTAGCATGGATAAGCATCGCATCACAAACTTTCATCAGAAAAAACAACAAACAACAACAACAACAAAACGTTCATTCCTAGAGTGCATGAAAATATAACTATTATTGCATATAATATCAGTTATTTTTTTAAAAGTTATATGACCACACATCAAATAACATATGGTTACTGGCAGATACCATCATGATGCCGTTTTTTTTTTTTTTTTAAAAAATATGTGACCACACGTCAAATAACATATGGTTACCGGCAGATAACATCATGATATATATATACAAAAAGGAGAAATGACATCACACGGAAAACACAGTAAATAATATTATTCCCAACCGGTTTCGTTTACAACTCATCAGGGGAATAGTACAATAACAAAATGGCGTTACGTCGCGACGTTACTTAGTAACGGATAAGACGTATACACAGCACACAATATGAAACGCCATGCGGCAAAATGGTGCCGTTAGTGATTGTTAAGTTTAGGTTTGAAACCCTTAATGAAATACTTTTCTTTGGATAACCTTGCTGAAACATTATTATTATGAAACTTGTAAAACGGAAAAATGGAAAACTTTGGATTGTTTAGAGAACATTGGTCTAAATGAAAACTGACGGGCAGTTGCCTCGTTGATGGGTCTCTTATTTGTTGGTCATGAACTGTCCGTCGGTTTCGAAGTTTGTCGCCTGTCTGTCCAATGTAGAATTCTTTGCAGCCATTACAAACTAAAACATACAATACATTTTTGACAGTGCAGTTCATGTTTTCTTTAACGTGAAATATTTTGTTATTTAACTGTAAGGAAGATCCTTCAATAATGAAATTACAAAGTCCGCATCGTGGCTCATTACATTTAGTAACAGATGGGGTAGTATTTGTTTCACTGAATTGAGATTTTATTAACATACATTTTAAATTTGGGAGTTGCCGCTTGCATTTTATGACCTTGGTGTTGCTTATTATTCTATCCATTGTTTTATCAGAGTTTAAAATTCTCATGTTATTTTTCAAAATGCCAAACATTTCTTTATGTTTTGGATTGTGTGTTGAAATAAAAGGAGTTATATTTTCCTCCACTTTTTCCTTTACATTCAGCAATTTTTTTCGTGGTATTTCTAAGGCTTTATTTATTCCAGATTTTATTATTGGCAGTGGATAGTGTCGTTTGGTTAAAGTGGTGGCAAGTTCTTTTAAACGGTAACTAAGTATATTTTTATCAGAAACAATGGTGCAGATTCTTCGAGCTACGGAAAATGGTATATTGGTTTTTGTGTGTCAACTTGTTTATTCTAACAGCGCCGTCATAAAAAAATCAAAATTAATTATTTAAAAGTAGAAAATACATCAGAACTGTGCAGAAAAGTTAACCATTTCATGGAGTTTATAATGAGCTTCAAGACAGTGTAAACATTTCCGGTAGAAATTGATTTTCCGTGAAGGTATTGACGAAATTGTGTTTTTGAACTTTCAATATTGCCGTCATTCTGTGCTAGAAGACAAGAAGAGCTATTCATTAGGACTAATTTCCATGGATTGTGATAAAGAGTGACAGATTTACAGACTGAGAACGGTAAATACAAAGAATCACCTGTTTTTCATCTTAAATTTTGCTTGCTTACCCAGATACGGAGAACAGTTTCACACACTTGTATGTCATAAGAACTAAACAGCAGTAATGGAGTGTAACGAAGAAAATGCGGTGGTTGTCTGTAGAGAAGACAGTGCACTGTCTGCTCAGAAATTTTTAGGTTCTATTAATCTAGCGGATGACAGCTGGTCAACTATTGATCCTGATACTGTTACGGGCGAGCACACTGATGCCAAGCCTTATAGTGATGACCAGTTTGAGGGCGTATTTTATCACACTGCTACAGAGGAGACAGAGGTTACATTGAATTTCACATCAACAGTATTCTTTAATATATTCAGGTCCAAACTGATCGCTGATTTTTCGGACAGTATCAAGTATAATGATCGGCAAACAGTGTTGAGATGTACGATGCATATCAAAAGTCTAAAGTGTGACTTAGTTGTGGATAGTGCAACAAATATGGTAAGAGTGGGCGGCGTGGGGCGCCTTATCTGGAGAAGCTGGTTTTTCCCTGCAGTAGCAAAGGCACTTTTCCGACGATATGTTCAGGAAGCAGATAGTCAGTTTTTGGACTCGCAAACCGAAACCGTGCCACTGGTACAGCGCAGGACCGACCTATCTACTCTAGCAGAAGATATGCTTAATATGCCAACATGCACTAGCACACCCATAATGCAAGATACAGGGCGTGAGCGATTGTATAAGTCGTCGAGACTTGATGGGCAGAATGTTTTGTCAATCATAGCGAGAGTACAGTCTATGGAATCCGTCGTTCGAGAGTTGAAGCAGTCCGTTATACTCACCCTTGAGAAGAAGATTGATGAAATGAAAACAAGCTTGGTGAAGTCAATTGATGAAATGTACAAACAGAATTATGCAGAAGTTGTGAAGCGCCCGCGAAGGCCGGTAATTCATACCATGCAAGATATCGATGAGGGATATTGCAATATATCGACTGTCATGGACACATCGCAGACCCAAGCGAAGACAGTCTTTCAGCCAGACGATTCTACATCAAACCCCGTAGCACAAAAGATCTCCACACAAGCCGTTCATCTGACTTCACAGGCGCCGTCTCTTCATGATTCAGCCAGCAGGGAATCCGCCCATGCCCCTTCTTCTTGCCAGCCGGTGCCAGTGAGAATAACACAGAGAGCTGAAATGCACCAGGGAACCAATGTTGAGCAACGGAGGCGACAATTGCGGAAACCAGCTACCGAACAGAGAAACCGGACCGGTACAACATTATTAATTGGAGACTCAGTTCTGCGAAATGTCAATCCTAAGGGACTAAAACCAGGCATCCAAAAACATTCAAAGGGAGGAGCCACCATCACTGACATAATGGAGGACATTGCGGTCTATGACCTGTCAGCTTTCAAAGAAGTTATTGTCTATATTGGTGGGAATGATGCATCAAAAAAAGCTAGTGATAACGTCTTCGAGGATACTTTTAATCAGTTCCTAAGACATGTAAAAACAGCGAACCAGCACTGCAGTGTATACATATGTAAAATGGCGCCTCGTGGCGATGCGGATGTGTCCAAAATTAATAGATGTATTGACAGAATAGCAGATAGTTGGAGTCAGTGCGATGTTAACATCATCCAGAATACATACGGATACTTTTACGGGAAAAACGGGTTGCCGACTACACGTTATTTCAGAGATGACGGGATTCACTTGGGTACAGCTGGACTTAAGCGGTTGTTAGATGCCATCAATACGTCCGTAGAAATTGTAAGAGATTTTGCAACGTGTGTCTACGTCACTCAGAGAAATGGGCGAGCTGGTTATCCAGAGAGGACCGGTGGGAATAGAAAACAGACGGGCAGCAGCAGCAACAACATGAACGGAAATAGTCAGCCGACAAACCCGATCGGGAATGTACAGAATACAGCAAACGGACAGTACAGGAACAGTAGACCTGGGTTCCGCGGTCATAACAGGAATTCAAAGAGGAAATGTTATGAATGTTTAATGACAGGCCATATTGCGGCTGAATGTTGGAACTTGAACTCTGCCTAGGGATACGGCATTACTGGGAATTCAGTTTCAGGCGCGTATCTTTCAAACCGGTTTAATATATTAAGCGATGTATGCTATAATTGTAACTCTCGGGTATGCGCCTGTGAATTTTCGGAGACAGTGTTTCTTTCTGATGATCTGCAAAACAGTGATGAGACCGATAATATAGAACGTTCTGTATCAATTCTTAAATCATGTGTTGTAAAATCTAAATCCTGTGAGCCTAGTCAAATTCGCCAGTCAATTTCTAATTCAGTATTTCGTGAAAATAATTGTGCAAGTATAACTGGAAGAAACGAAGCACGTGCAGATAGTAGTTTACAGAATCGTATGAGTGGTTCTACTAGCATACATAAAGGTGCCATCTCTTTTAATTTGCCTGAAAAAGGAATTAATTTTGGACACATAAATATACAGGGCATATGCGGACAAAATCTCTCAAAATTTTTGAGCTAGAATTATTGCTTACATTACCTGAAAAAAGTAACCTGCACATATTTGGTATTAGTGAAACCAAGTTAAAAGGCCATAAAACCACAAATGCGTTTTTAATTGATGGATTTCAAACTCCTTTTCGAAAGGATAATTGTGATAATGGCGGTGGGGGTCTGATAGTCTACGTTCGAAACGGAATCAACGCAAAACGAAGAGATGATATCGAAAGTAATGGTATTGCCTGTATATGGATTGAAGTCACGCCCGATAAAGGCAAACCGTTTCTTGTGGGGAATTTATATAGACCACCTGATTCGAAAATAGAGTATAACGACCGATTTGAGGATTTTATTGATAATGTTATTAGCGAAGAGAAAGAAATAATACTGCTAGGTGATTTCAATAAAAATTTGTCTGCTGCAAATCCTGATAGGGATTGGTATAATTTTATGTTGTCACTAGGCCTTAGTCAAATGGTAAATGAACCAACAAGAGTATCTCAAACAACTAGCTCATTGATTGATCATATTTATACAAATTTAGAAGAGAACATTAGCCATGTGACTGTAAACAAATTAGGAATTAGTGATCATTATGCTATTTTCGGAAACAGGAAGCTAAACTTCGCCTTGGGTAAACGTTCGCACCAAACAATCACTTACCGTTCTTTCAAAACTTTTGATGAGAATTTATTTATTCAAGACCTTCTGTTACTGCCTTGGGAAATCATTGAAACACTTGATAGCGTTGATGAAATGGTTGAAATTTGGAATTCCTTATTTTTGGGAGTTGTAAATAGACACGCACCACTAAGAACTCACAGAGTAAAAAAGAAACGCCAACCAGATTGGATAACACCTGAAATTTTGGATCAAATCAAAGAAAGAAACAAATGTAAAATTAATGGTAATTTCGATCAATATAAACTTCTTAGAAATAAAGTATCAACGCAGATAAACGCATCTAAACGAAAAACGTACCAAGATCAAATAGAGAAGGGTAAAGATAATCCTAGAACAGTCTGGAAACTATTTAAAAAATTCGGAGCTTCGGGAAAGGGACTTGGTAGAGAAAATATTCTTGGTGTCAATGATAGTGACCGTTTTGTAACAAATGATAAAGAAATAGCTACTATCTTTAATCAGTATTTCGTTAATATAGCGACTAAATTAAAAGAATCCATTAAGGACTCTGATTTCAATGACTTAAAAGATTATGTGCACGAACAAGTCAGCCCTGAGGCAAATTTTAACATCCCAAATATAAATATAAGTTTTGTAACAAATTTCTTGTTACACTTAGATACAGCTAAGTCTACCGGGCTGGATTTTGTTGGTCCCAAATTATTAAAAATTGCACCGGAAGTCCTTTCACCTAGCATAGCATTTATAATTAATTCAAGTATAAAGTCTGGTATTTTTCCAGGCATATGGAAGCAAGCAAGGGTCAGTCCAGTTTTTAAGGTAGGGCCTAGAGAAGAAGTGAATAACTATCGCCCCATATCCATTTTGCCAACACTTTCTAAGATAATTGAAAAATGGGTAACAATAAAGTTGTCCTCATTCTTAGATTCACATAATCTTCTTCATCAGAGGCAGAGTGGTTTTAGAGAAGGCCATTCAACAGAAACAGCCATGCTTTTGATGATTGATACTGGGTTAAAAGCAATAAATGAAGGGAAGCTTGTAGGCTGTGTAATGGTAGATTTTCGCAAAGCGTTTGACATGGTAGATCATCAGATACTTCTAAAGAAAATGGGATTATGTAAATGTAGTAACTTATCATTATCTTGGTTCCGATCATATTTGTCAAACAGAAAACAATCTGTTTTAATAAATGGTATAATGTCAGAAAAACAAAATGTACCATGTGGAGTCCCACAAGGGTCAATCCTGGGTCCGTTGTTATTTTTATTATTTGTTAACGACATGCCCTTGACATTGAAGACAGCTGTTTCTGAAATAGATTTATATGCTGATGATACTACTATTTATGACATTCAAGCAGACAAAACACTTCTTGAAAATAATCTTCAAAGAGCACTGCAGTTGCTGCAAAATTGGTGTAAGGAAAATGGAATGGTACTCAATACAGCTAAAACAAAAGTAATGTTTATAACCAGCAGACAAAAAAGGGTCACCTTAACTGATAACATTTTAAGTCTAAAGTATGATGGCGTAGATTTGCAACTGAGTAGTAATGAAAAGGTATTAGGCATAAATATAGACGAAAATTTCATGTGGAATACACATTTTAATTATGTCTCAAAGAAGGTATCATCAAATTTATGGCTTCTGTCACAAATAAAAACTATCTATCTTTAGAGCATAAACTTTTATATTATAATGCATATATAAAAACTCATTTTGACTATTGTAGCATCATCTGGGGCAGTACATCTAATAGCAATATAAATAAGATAAACAAACTACAGCGGAGAGCATGTAAAATTATACTAGGCAACACTTATACTAACTTATCAGATGCGCGAAGCCAACTTAAAATCCTTTCGTTTGATGAATCAGTATTTTTACAGAAGGCAAAAGTTATGTATAAAATAGCTAACAATATTGCGCCTGTCTACTTAACAGACTTATTTCAAATGAGGAATGTTAATGATACTTATTCTAATTTGCGGTCGGTTGTCAACCGAAATTTCTTAATACTGAAGCCGAACAATAATTTGTTTAAAAGCAGTCTGTCATATTCGGGAGCACTTATTTGGAACTGCATTCCACTTGATATCAAGAACGCAGCCTCGATTAATTCGTTTGCGTCAAAATGTTTAGAGTGGATGAAAAGATAATTGCCACACCCCCACCGTCATATTGTCATAATCATCATTGTGTTTACATAAAGTTGTTTTGTTCACTTGTGTGTACCTGGACATAATGTAAATTATTTCTTACAAAATTTTGATCTAAGGCTGTTGCACTGGGTGTGGATGAGTGTTGTCTAGCTGTGGTTGAAATATCGATGGATGCGAGTGGATGTACCAACGGGAAAGTATACGCCGGTATCAGTATTTGTTGATTTCGGGGATAATTGTATATGGATTGTCATTTTGGGGAGGTGAATTGCGGGTTTTGCGTTGGAAATTTCGCTTTACGGCGACGCGTAAGCGGAACCGTTTAACGTAAATTTCGACCGTGGTGCCGGGGATTTGCCTCCCCAAGTGACGGTTTTCAATACAGTTATCCCCATTTTGATGCACTTTTTCGGTTGTGCTTCTTTGTACAAAGCGTTAAGCGCTGTGAGCTGCGTAAAACCAAGCGTCAGCCAATGAAAAGCGACGTTACATCATGACGTCGGGTTCCTACATAATATCGCAGGACATACTATTGATTTTTTTATGACGCTTTCCAATTAAAGGCCTCGTTAAATACGTAAGTGGATTAGAATTGAAGTTTACCCCCCCCCCATTACATTAACATTGTAAAGGTCATTTTGGCAACGTTGCTTCCAATGTGTTTGGATTCTTGCCCGAGGTCGAGATGGAGTGATATCTCGGGCCCCGTCGCCCAATCAAACCAATAAGGTGTATGCTTGAATGAACGTTCCTACTCGCACATCTTCGTCTGGGCAGGCTTAGAAACGCTGGGTGATTTGCCGGTGCCCATGAGCAGTCGGTTTTGGCCCTGCCTAAGGGCATCATGCAGCCAGATCTGTTTCTTCAGGCCCTGATGGGAAGGGGGCCTCAGGTATCAGTGGTGTAGCCCTTTCATTGTAAACAGATAAATGCCTAGTTATTTCTGTGTATTAGCAAGTTTCAAAGCTCCAAATATTGATTTTACACTTGTAAGCATAAATTTGACAAAGTTTCGCGCAACGTTATTGCCGTACGACGTCATCCAATGTATCGTCATAAAACGGTACCAAACGAAGGCATCTTGAATAGAAAACTTCGCAATAATACATGGTATCTGCATGCCTGTTTCACATTTTTAACATTAAGTATTTGTAGCTGTGCAATAGCATGATTGTATATATTGCACGTTTTCATGAATAATTTGTTGATTACGTGCGAGATTTTTATATGGGTGAGCGAGTATTTGCATGTAACTAATATCTTTTCATGCGTCCGTCTCATTTTTCCATCCATTTCATGTTAAAATCTATGATTGTTTAATTCTTGTGCTTGCTTAAATGTCTAATATAAATGTTATGTATGTAATCACTATATATGTTTTACGAGGGCCTCAGGGAAGATTGGCTATGCCAACTGAGTAACCCTCTATAAATAAAGTCTACTTACTTACTTACTTACTTATAAGAGACCCATCAACGAGGCAACTGCCCGTCAGTTTTCATTTAGACCAATGTTCTCTAAACAATCCAAAGTTTTCCATTTTTCCGTTTTACAAGTTTCACAATAATAATGTTTCAGCAAGGTTATCCAAAGAAAAGTATTTCATTAAGGTTTTCAAACCTAAACTTAACAATCACTAACGGCACCATTTTGCCGCATGACGTTTCATATTGTGTGCTGTGTATACGTCTTATCCGTTACTAAGTAACGTCGCGACGTAACGCCATTTTGTTATTGTACTATTCCCCTGATGAGTTGTAAACGAAACCGGTTGGGAATAATATTATTTACTGTGTTTTCCGTGTGATGTCATTTCTCTTTTTTTGTATAATTCACTTGCCTCGGTTTTTCTACGTTTTTATTTATATATATATATATATATATATATATATATATATATATATATATATATATATATATATATATATATATATATATATATATATATATATATATATATATATATATATATATAATCACACGTCAAATAACATATGGTTACTGGCAGATAACATCATCACGCCGTTTATAAAAAAAAAAAAAAAAAAAAAATATGACCACACGTCAAATTACATATGGTTACTGGTAGAAAACATCATGACGCCGTCTATGATAACATTTAATATGTTTTCAGCTGAAATTCTTTTGAACTTGTTTTGGTAATAAAATTCAATTAAAAATGCATCATATGATAAAAAGAATGTTTCCCTCGCTGCCATTTCATTTAAAATTTATTAATTATAAAAAAATATCGCCCGAGGCTCGTTTCATAAATTGCGAATAAAATGACCACTCTTGTAAAATCCTTTATCAGTCACCCACTATATTAATTATATTGTAGCACTTTGACCTATTAAAGATATGCTATCTCAAGACAAGTGAGCTTTATGAGGCCAACGTGACATTGCACTTTTATTAATGAACTGGACTACTAGAAAAACTGACAAAATTGTTATTATTTCTGAAAAAGAAAATGAGAGAGAATAAAAACACAAAAAACAGCTCAATATCACAGGAAAAAATACAGTCAGCTAATGCTAAATATATCGACCGCCGGAATGTTTGGACACACTGAGGACCATCGATTACTGGTCGAAAATTGCTAATTTAACAGTGTACAAGGGGATATACTGATAATAGAATACCAGATTCGTGGCATTTGATATCAAGTTTATCAGGCTCGGCTTCGAGAACTCATGTAGAATCGCTCGGCAAGTCTCACGATTCTACAAGATTCTACAAGCGTTCTCGAAGCCTTGCCTGATAAACTTGATATTCAAAGACACGAATTTATATATTCATAATTAATAGGAGCAGCATCAGCTCGTGCTAGAAGAGCCATCGACACGGCCTACAACCAGGTAAAGGAAGAACGGAGGCTAATTGAAATGAAAGCGTCAGAGGAGGAGGAGAAGAACAGAGGCGGAGTCGAGAATGGGGGTGTAATATCTGATAAAATCCCAAGTCGTGCCAGCATTCGCAGTGGTAAGATTTGTTTTCTTAACTGAAGGCAGAAGAAATATCTGGCTAGCAGAATAATTGAGAGAGAGAGAGAGAGAGAGAGAGAGAGAGAGAGAGAGAGAGAGAGAGAGAGAGAGAGAATCCATTGGGGGGTAACTGAGACTATCAATGGTGGAATTTAATGAATGAGCCAGCCCATGGAAAAGAAACAAGAAACTTCTTATTATGTAGGCGCACAGCAAAGCTTCAGGTTGGCCTGCGCAGATGCATAGTCTTCTTAGCCCCTTTGTTGCTTGCAGACATGCAGTGGTGACCTTGAAGTTGCTTTATGCAAGAAGTCCTGCATCCAGCCATATTTTCTACCTTCACATGTTAGGTTTCTGACAATAAATAAATAAATAAATAAATAGGTAGGTAGGTACATGTAACACTGCAAACCCCGGTTTCCTCTGTGTTGTTGTTTCTATTCAGAACATGGTGCTCGAGGCGATTCTACCGAGTACCCAGAATCTCTTTATTAAAATAATGAACCGGTCATATTTTTGCAACAACATCGGTTGCGAATGCTTATTAGCATTACGATATTACATCTCCGAAATGTCCTCTTTTCCGATGAAAGTCCGTGATATTTCTTTTTGGTTTGGTCGCCATGAGGCGGTCGCCATGAGGCGGGCAAACCGGGTATAATGACCAGATTGTAACTGTTCCATGGAGGGGCACGTGACGTGATCAACCAATCAGCTTTAACGATGATGCAATACTATACTGCATTTACAGGAAACAGCCTGTCTGAATAGCGAAATAGACCGAAAAGCAAGCGTTTCAACTCCAACAACTGATCCGGGTGTTCGAATTATTAGAAAATATCAGATTGGAAATTTATCAGTGTTCGAACTGTTTGATCTGAAAGAATTCCATGCATTGGACCAGGCTGGGTTCAATATTTTAAACGACTACGTTTTTTCCCGCCGCCCTGTCAATCCGCAAGTGATTAGAAGTTATAAATATCACTTATGCAGTGCAGAACCGTTTGATCTATAAATAAGTTAGTGTGTGCAGGGGGTCTTTGAATGCGAGCTTATCATGTAGTTACAAGTATAAGGTTACACATTATCATTAATGATATTTGTAATGTTTTACTGTGGGGTGCAATTAAAGGAACACCATTGGTTTATTGAACTATTCTATTCGAGTGCTCACCGCTTAATAAATATATTACAGCATGCAAACATGCATCTCATTTTCCAAGCTCCTCCTAGAACTTTTGACTGACAGTTCTTATATACTACACTCTTCTCCTACTTTGAAAAAAAAGAAGAAAAAAAAACATATATATTATATAGAAAAATAGTTGACATCGCTTCTCATTCTGAATGGGAGAAAAAGACAAACATATCAATTACGGAAAATAACTGCTTAGTTAGCATCAGAATGTAATTTGATAAAGTTCATGTATGTCGCAGTTTGATGTCGACATTTAATGAAAGATTGAAATTGAACTGCCAAACCACTTATTTCAGCAGTTAGTGTTAATTATTTCTAGACTGTTCAAAGCAGTTCTTGTTTTGAATATATTAAAATACATCCTGTCTCTGTCAAGTAATTGATATAGTTATTAAATGTCACTGCCTTGCCACACAAGAAGCGTTAGATCTTTCAATCATCACGATATCTGATTGGACACTTCAGTGTTTTTCTGTTTCTGAGTTCTCTCTGATTTATTATCCTAGAAGTTTGTTGTACAACACTGGCTGGATAATAGTAAGGTCTCACATGATTAACACTACGATACAGAACTTCACCACTTTCTCCTTGAAGTTTGACAGATAACCCCTTTTGCTGAATAACCCTGTAAACCTTGTTACGCCAATTTTGCAAAATTTTCCCCTTTTCTTGTCTCAATATCAGCACATTTTGGCCTGATGTAAATTTCCTAAAATTTGGGGTTTTTGTTTTATTGGCATACAATTTAATATTTGCCTTCTGTTGCATATCTCTGACTTGCAAAGATTTTGGTATTTTATAGGTGTGGTATTCAGGGAGTTTTGTTTTGATTTCTCTGTTCATTAGCAACTCAGATGGTGATTTGTTTGTTGTGCAGTGCTTTGTTGCTCTGTAATGTAAGAGAAATGTTTGAAGTTCCTCGCGCCAGTTCTTGTCTTCTGAAATTGCAGTTTTCACGCATTTCTTCAAAGATTTGTTGAAATTTTCAACAAGACCGTTTTGCCGTGCCATATAAGGCAAAGAGCGAAAATGTTTGATGCCATTTTGTTTCAAGAAGTCTTCAAATTCAGTACTCACAAAATTCGCCGCGTTGTCGGTCTTTATGATTAATGGTAGGCCAAAAATAGCGAACCATTTTCTTAACTGATTGATTATAGATTGACTGGTTATGGATGTTAAAATTTCCGCCATAGGAAAGCGTGAGTAGTAGTCAATGATAACCAGAATGTAGTATTTATTTTCAAAGGGTCCAGTTATGTCCATTGCAAGCTCTCTCCAAGGGCCGGCTGGCAATTTAGTCATGACTACTGGAGGATCACGCGGGGGAGTGGATGTCATTTGGCATGCGTGACATGTCTTTATCATTTCAACTACATGCTCATCAATTCTGGGCCACCATACTTTTTCTCGTAATAATTGTTTTGTTTTTACTATACCTCTGTGTGATTCATGAGCTATTTTAAGCAGTCGCTTCTGCAACGCTGGGGGTATAACTAGTTTGTTGCCCTTGAGAATAATTGAGTCCTTGACTGAAATCTCAGTTCTTATCTGATAATAAGGTTTTAATTGGTCGCTTTTGATCCACCTGTTTGATTCAATGCATTTGCGAACTTTGCAAAATATTGGGTCAGATTCCGACGCGTGTCTCAATTCATCTAAAGTCACCGCTACTGGTAAACTGCTAGACATAATGTAATTAATGTGGTTTTCTGTAATGTCGCACGCGGCGGTGTCTGTTTCAGAGACCGGGGCGCGGGATAAAATATCTGCTGTCATTAAGTGTGCCGGTACATATTCTACTTTGAAGTCGTACGGCTGCAGTTTCAAGACCATGTTTTGAATTCTAGCTGTTGTTTGGTGTGCAGAGGTGAAAATCCTCTCTAACGCACGGTGGTCTGAATGCACTGTAAATTTCATGCCATATAGATAAACATGAAATTTCTGTATGCCAAATAATACGGCAAGAGCTTCTCGCTCCGACTGCGAGTAACGTCGCTCTACTGGTGTAAGCGTTCGACTTGCATATGCGACAGGTCTAATATCACCATTTTCTGTCTTTGATTTAAGGTATGGGCTCGCGTCAACGACTAAGTATGTCTCAGCATCTTGATCATAATAGGCCATTACTTCAGCGCTCGTGAGACACTGTTTTAGTTCTTCAAACGCATTCTGCTGGTCGCACGACCATTCCCAGGGAACATTTTTCCTGGTGATTTTTCGCAACGGTTCCGCAACTGTTGCGTAATGCGGGATAAATTTTGAGCAAAATCCCACAAGACCTAGAAAACTCTTGACCTCACTAGCATTTGTAGGTGGGGTCGCATCACGGATAGCTTTCACTTTCATACTGTCTATTTTAATTCCTTGGGAAGATAAGGTGTGCCCCATAAATTTTAATTCTGCCTTGTTAAACTCGCATTTGTTCTTGTTTAATGTCAAGTTCTTGTCGCGTAGCCTAGTCATTACCATTTTCAAGATTTTGTCATGATTTTCTTGATTGTCAGCATAAATGATGATGTCATCAATGATTACTTTACAGCCTGGTATGTCTTCAAATATTTGCTGCATTAAGCGTTGAAATATTCCACTGGCGGGCGTTATGCCATAAATTAAACGTTTGAACCTGTGCATGCCTTTGTTGGGGGTAACAAATGTCAAGATTGATCTGCTTTTTTCTTCAACCTCGACCTGCATAAACGCATCATTCAAATCTAATCGACTGAACAGTTGGTTGGTTCGAACCCGGTTTACTTCCTCTGTGCCATTAGTGGTGCCATTATTTTGGGTGTCGTGGCTTTCCATTTTTTCGAGTGCGTTTCTGAAAGTTCGAAAGTCCTTGCTATTGATTGAAACTTATCAAGAGTCAAGTTTTGTTCTTCCAGTAACGTTTTCTTCAGTCGGGTAGAGTGGCATCCGTTTACAACTTGGTCTCGGATTCTTTCTTTCTGGTCCGTAAATTCACATGAAATAGCAAGTTTTGACAACCTTACAATATAATTATCTGTTGTTTCCTCTTTGGTTTGTGTTGTTTTATGGAACACATGGCGCTCATAAGAAATGTTTTTCTTTGGTTTGAAGTAGTCTGAGAGCAATGTTGTGGCCTCATCATAGGTCGTACCTTGATCCTCAAATGTTTCAAAAATGTCCTGCACTTCTGTCCCAGCGACATGTAATAAAAGAGCACGCTTTTGCTCATCTTTGGTAATGTTTGCGGCCTTGATATAATACTCGAACGGTTTGAGATATTGTTCCCATGATTTATTTAAATTCGTTTGTTCTCCTATGACACGAAAATGTCCTGGACTCGAAATATCCAATTTTGTCGCCATAATTGATTTCTTTTCTTGTTTTAACTACACTTATTTTTAATTTACGTGTTTGTTTTCACACTTGTTTTTTTTTCATTAGTTCGACAAAATTTTATTTCCACAAGACAAACATTGGTTTGAGTCCGTTAATAAAATCCCGTATTCGTCGCCATTGTAATGTTTTACTGTGGGGTGCAATTAAAGGAACACCATTGGTTTATTGAATTATTCTATTCGAGTGCTCACCGCTTAATAAATATATTACAGCATGCAAACATGCATCTCATTTTCCAAGCTCCTCCTAGAACTTTTGACTGACAGTTCTTATATACTACAATATTTACACCTATTGAACTATCACTATTCCCTTTAAAATGGGCGAGTCAATTTGTGATCTCAGGAATAACAGAAATTGATTTGTTTGGAGCAAATTCCTTTCTTAAGAGAAGCCCATATATTTTTTTTTGTTCCGGCTACACCGCAGCAGACAAAGTCCAGCTACATGTATATATGGGATGTGATGTTGAAACCCGCACGTGCAGCTACCGAGTGGAGCTAGGCGCATAGATACTTCACCCCCCACACACTCACACACCTATATTGTTTAAGCGCATAGTGAAGCCTCAGGCGAGACTGCGCAGCCTTGTTTGTGTGTTTTCTGCTTACTCATAAGCTGTCTCAAATCAGCGTAAGCCGGGGACATGTAGCAATCCAATGCCCATCGAAGAAGTCCGCTGCAGACTGATTAGACTGCGGATGCAGAACCATCATGTTATTTAGATAGGCAAGTAACAAGAAAATGAAAATGCGGACATCATACACAATTTTAACATGTGCATGTGCGATCTTCACTTTGTGCGCGATGAAACGTTTCAAACCTCTTGAACATTGAAGACACAATCCCGATTGCACAACTGCGCAGACTTATCATTCTTTTCTGTACGCACATGCGCAATAAGTATTTTACTCGAGATAGGAGATCTGAACAGACTGATCCTTGCACTTGGTAGCTTAGAATGTGTTTGTAATGTCGCAAGCAGATTTGGCCGGTTAAATGTACACAGTCGTTTTAAGCCGGCGCACGGCGAAAAAAAAAACGTTTCAAACGAAGGACCAGATCAGCCTGCGCATCTAGCCAATGTGGCCATAGTTTTCACCTGTTGTTCTTTGATTAGCACAGAGGCCATGGTAGGCACATACGAACAACGAAGACTGTTCAAACTGCATGCATGTGCAGGCTGACCTGAGTCTTCGCCCATCGCATATGACTTATTTTCTTAATCATGTTCTCCGAAATTACTTCCAATAAAACCTTGTCACCGTGAATTAAATGGGCATCTTCACTTGCTCCTCAGAAAACCAGGGTAACCCAACAGATTACCTGAATAAAACTACCTTTTTGCATGCAACAGCCATGAATTTCACTCGCACGTGCTAAAAGACGTTCTGTGAAAAAAGGCGGGAAACTCTCAATTAATATGTAAAGGGGCGCTTCTGCCATCAAAGAGGCATTGAATCAAATGCCACAGCACAAGGAAAAAGGGTAACACTGTCACACAAATAATAATAATGAAAGTGGAAGCTACGCTCCAAAGAGTCTGAGAGCAAAGCGAAAACACTTACATATGCATGGTGATCCAAGCCTTTGTAGGCCACAATGCTACATCAACGACTAGGATCAGCCTGCACATTGATGCAATGTGATCAGTCTTTACTGAACCCTTAAATCTTACGAAGTCACAAGGCTAAGTGAAACCCTTTGCCTTACATACCGGTAGTGGGTGCGCATGTTCAGTGTTTGCAGGTCGTTGAGAAACCAGCGAAGACACATCTTAGCGTACGCATGCAAACCGATTAGAGTCTTCGCTGATCGCATGAGCCTGATGCAGACGATGGAATTTCACAACATAAATAAGCGAAACTCCTGTGGCTCATCAAGGTTGATCTAAGCACTTGCTGCCTGCGTTTCTCACAGTCTGATCAGTACTCGGTGAGGGTATGAACCTTCCATTACCACAGGGCTATCCCTGTGAGAGAAGCGAAAACCATTTGCCTCACAGAGTGCATGTTAAACCGAGTCTTTGGAAGTCGCACATATTTCATGCTAAGTTTTCTTTTTTTCGTGCGCTAGCTCATATACGACCAGTACGATGTTGTAATGATAAACCCGGGAACGGTCCGAAATGCTTGTTCTGGATGCATTTTTCGGCATTTTTTGTGTGTTCAAAGTATTTTTAAAAAAATCTGATTTCGGAAAAATTTGGGAGTTCGAATTAAATGAGAAAGTTTTCAGCCACAGATTCGAATAATTTTGGGTGTTCGAACTGCTAGGGTGTTCGAACTAATTGGTTACCTACCGTAGTCTACCATTTTTACCGTATTTCGAAACACACCTATTCAAATACATTGTCATTTTTTGGCCAAAAAAAAAAGAAATTTTAAAAAGAAAAAATGGAATATTCTAGTTGCCTTTTTTGCTCAAAACATAGATTGCGGGGAGTCGATAGAAACGAGGCGATTCTATCGAGTACCCACAATCTGCTGTCTCAGAGCATGAATACGGAAATTAATGTATACCCCTGCAAACCCGAGCTTTACTATATAAAAGTGTAGATTATATTTTCTTGTCCCTTGGGATCATTGATTTGAAAATATCTGAGGGTCACTGATGAGGCCTAATTGGCCGAAACTAGCTAGTCTGGCCCAGAAAACATGTACACTCCATATTTTTCAGTTCTGTGGTGTATTCCTTGCTTCCAAAGGATAGCCCTTTTATAGAACATATTTAACTTCACTGCAACTGGTGTGTGGGAATGTGTGGCGGCTGTAAAACGTCTCCCTGCCCTACATCATAGTGTAGATTATACTTGCTTGTCCTTTGGGATCATTGATTCCATTGTGGAATTTTGAAAATATCTTAGGGTCACTGATGAGGCCTAATTGGCCGAAACTAGCTAGTCTGGCCCGGAAAACATGTGCACACCATATTTTTCAGTTCTGTGGTGTATTCCTTGCTTCCAAAGAGTAACCCTTTTATAGAACATATTAAAGGGGATCACAATTCTATAGGCATGATTTCGTGATGTGAATACAACTTTACGGACCTTATGGCTGCTACTCTGTTGACTCTGTCCAACTGAAAAAGGGGTCTACTCTGAAAGGGGGAGTATTTGCTCCTCAAGGGGTCTACTCTAAAAGGGAAGAATTTACTTCCCAAGAGCAAATTCTTTCCTTTAAGAGTATACCCCTTAGACATATCAAAAGAGAAATTAATTTTGCAGGAGTAGCAGTCATTTTCGCAAATTTTACGTTTTGCAATGCCATTATGGAGTAAGTCCATGGGGCCATGGAAACGAAAAACAACAGAACATAACTACTACTACTCACAAAGTGTGGCTGGCTGCGATAGTTCAGTCGGATGCAGTCTGACTGGCGATAAGGAAGGCTCGGTTTCGATACCTTCAGGGGTCGGCAACATTCTTTCGTGGGGATTGATTATAAAATCTTTTCTATGGTCATTCTCTCCCTTCCGCTGATTCAGGAAGGGCAGGGGTCAGTTTTTGGCGACAGAATGTGCACTGAACATGTAAACCGCTTACGGATAAGTCTGCTCAGGAAAAGCGTGGATAGGTACACTGACAGGCCCAAACATGACCCAAATCAGTGTTGACTGGGCCGTTAAATACAAATAATCAAAACTTGCAAAGTTTACTTCACACAGATAGGAACATATTTATATATTCTGGACATCTTTCGGTACGTAATAATACGTAAATGTTGGAAAGACAGAGAACGTTATTTTTTCCTCATTTATAAAGATCGCTGGTTGTAACGGGCCTCCGTGTGGCCTAGTGGATAAGAGTGCTGACTCTTAATCATTAGATCTCTCAACGGTGTAGGTTTGAGCATGGCCCAGGTCACATAATGAGAAGTTCTGCAATGGAAGGTCAGGAGGTTTTTCATCGGGTACTCTAGTTTTCGCTCACCTCCGATTAACGATCGGCTTGATGTGAGTGAAATAATCTTGAAAGTATCGTAAAACCAAACATAAAAAAGATCGCTGGGTGTGTAAAAACATTTACATATCTTTGCTACTAGAATAAACGGCAGTGCCAAGGTCGAAGGTTCTAACTCTTCCAAATATATAAAATATTTAGGGAGCGAAACAAAGTCATAACGTTGATGGGTCGTTGTTTATTGTTCTTGAGCCCAGCACAGATAGCAATAGTTTCTGTTCAAAAACTTCATGACTACTAAGTGACCTACCACCAGTTACAGACTTAGTTGTTAAACGGCTTTTTGGCGCATTCGATGGGAGCTATTGTATCTGATAAGCCGAGAATGGTGTTCTTTATTTCCACTCAATACTTGACGTTTTACTAATCAGTTTCTTTTACAATTAAATTGTGATCCAGAAAGATATACAAAAGGATTGCAAATTTCAGGATTTTGCGGAGGTACCGCTCAAAGAAACGGCCGAGGTTTAAGATACAGTCTGATTCGCACCACTTTGTCTGGGCAGGCTTAGATCTTCCTAGGCGGTTCAGCAATACAGCAGTCCAGTATATTGCCCCAAGGTCTGATCGGCCCCAGTCCATCGGGGATTGAAGAAATAGATTGGGCTGCATGATGCTTCCACACAGAGCTGATACCGGCCGCACATGAGTAGTGTTAAATCGCCTAGAAAGTCTAAGCCTGCTCAGGAAAACTGGCTCGAGTCGGACTGTTCATGCATTTCAACCATTTAGTTTCATTGGGCGACAGGGCTTGAGAAGGAGTTTTATCTGCCCGTTTTATCTCAGTACTGAGTAAAAGTCCCAAACAAAATTGGAAGCAATGTCTCAAAAAAGACTCATATAGTGATAACAGGGACGATAACAACAAATGAAATAGATAGCCAAGGCCCTATAGAAGGCCTGATGACTTAGGAAAAATCTTTTTATATGCCGGTTTGAAAAACAACAACAACAACAACAACAACAAAAAATACAAAACAAAACAAAAAAAAAAAAAAAAAAAAAAACGGTCGTATTAAGTTATGGGGTTGGTGTCCGTCCGTCCCTTCGTAAACTTTTTTTTCGTTTCCGTATAACTCCTACTATACAGTTTTCATCCGATCAAGCCTAAAATGTGTATGTAGTAAGGCTAAGAAGATATGAAGATGTGAAGATATGCCACCAAATACTAACAGAGTTATGACCCTTTGAAAAATTCGGTTTACATTTTTGTTTGGTTAAGTTTTGTGCTATACATGTGTAAACCATATGTAAGTTACATTTAGTTTATACTTGCCATGGCGTTAAACAATTTACCACAGAATACTCCTCACTACCTACCCCTCCTGATACCAAGGTCACAGACTTCGAAATTTTATGTACATGTTTTGTATTTAAGTTTATTATTTTTATTCAAAAAATGCATTAAGCGGGATAATAATATCAGCTGGCTCAAATCAGAATGTAGACTGACAAGACCAAACCTATTGGAAGCTTTTTGAAAGCAGCCAACTTGTTATTGATACTGCAAACATAGGTTGTGGGTGGTCGTTAGAATAGTTAGAACCGCCTCATGAGTAACCACAACCTATGTATTGAAGCAGAAATAAGAAAAATAATGTATACGCCCCTTAAACCCTAGTTTTCTAAATATGAATCGGGATTTACTGGGGTTTTCATTTCTTGAACTTGTTCACGTGATGGAACCGCGTCATCTTGGTACCCGCAACGTACATCTACGAGTACCCACAACAACATTTTGGAAGAGTATAAGGCTATAATGTATTCCATTTCCCATAGGACTACACAAACTTGTTAAAGCAAAATGTTCTGTTTTACAGGTGCCACATCCGCATCTTCATTTGTCAGCGACATTTCTCGTAAGTACGAGTTCTCACAGTACCTTACCGTGTTTTGGTATTTTTTTTCAACAGAAGACATTTTGAAATCATTTTTTTTTCCACAGAAAAAAAAGATTCGGCATTTTATGCCATTTGTCTCCTAATTTGCATCAGATGTCAAGTCCTGTTTTCTTGCGATAAAAAATAAGAGAAAAAAATACATGTACTTTATTTTCAGAAAAAGGACCTGACATTTCATGCAAATATTGTCTCCATATTAGAAGACACTTCGCATGAAATGTCAAATCCTGTTTGCTCGGAAAAATAAGCAAAACATCAACAATTTGCCGTCTGCTGAATTATCCCAGAGTGTGGTAAATTCATATTTATCATATGACGTCGCGTCTGAGAGTGTAGTAACGCTATGTAATATTTTCGATAATCCACTAGTGGATTAAATATGCAAATTAGCTTGATACGTCCCGTAAGGTTACATGTACGACGTCCTTAACGACGTCGCGTTTACTAATGACGGAATATTGATATTTTTGTAAACATTAATGAATAAAATGCGTTTTAAACGTCATATGATAAACAGAATCTTGCATTCGTGCTCATGTATTATTTAATTTATTAAACTCGTTGAGGAAAAGGCATAAAATGCTCGGCTAGACTCGCATTTCATCCCTTTTCCTCAACCCGTTTAATAAATTCAATAATACATCAGCACTCATGTAAGATAATTAGCCCACGCGAAATATTTATAGGAAATTTTACTGAAACTTGATTTTTTATTATCAATCGACCAAAACTTATAAAGCGCAGTAGCTTTTCAACGCTGAAGTCCACGTGACTATCACTCAAGGTAAAGGTTATTATTATTCTGTGACGTCAATGTGTTACGTAAGAGGTTATCTATAGAATCCGGTTGGGTTGGACAAACATTGTAGACCCAGATCAGTCGCCACAGAAAGCGGCGTCTGATCAGGATCTATACATTGCTTACAGACTGGAATTTAAGGGTTGATAAAACAGTCTCAGTTCTCGTTCAAGACATTTTTTCCCAGCCTAACTCAGAGACAGCCGACCCACCAGTACCTACAGTACTTCTTATTTATCCAAACATCCAATGGACGTAATGTACTCGTGGACGATGTTTATTATGAATCTGAAATGTTCTGCCTTGTTCAGACATGCTCTAGGTACATGCAATGTTTATTTTCCATTCTTTGACACTATGCATGTTTATATAAACGCATTAATGCTTTGGTCACAAACCCTTCCGATTAGGCATATGCTGTACTCCCAGCATGATTTTTAGCCATGTTGGCCTGGTGCCCGGCCGGACGCCAGACATGGCCTGCCGGTGACCGGGACTCTCGGGCAGCATCGGGGAGGTGCCCGAAGAGTTTTAACTCGAAGTTAAAATTTCTCCGGTGTCCCGTACATTTTCATAATCGGCCACATAACCTTCACATATCGTTCAAGTATCGTCCGATATCCGGCCGGGAATCGAGCGGTAATCGGCCGGTGTATGTAGCCTCAGAGGAGAAATTTTTGGGACCGGACATGGACCGATATCCGGCCGATGTGTGTTTACACATTGGAAAGTGAACCACCGATGTCCGATCGGCTTGAACCGGTGTGGACCATATATGATACTGAAATCGGCCGGTCACCGGCCGGTTAGAACCGGACATTGACCGGACATCGGGCGGACTATATAGACCCCGTCAGTCACCGTGTACAACATTATAACGCGTATCTACAAAAGAGACAACACACACATAACAAAGCGCCCGACAATCGCCAGACAGGATACTCGGGCGATATTCGTACGATGTCCGGTGAATTGGCCGGTTATCGCCCTGACATAATAGGATAATCAGCCGATTAGTATTAGATGTTCGGTCGGTATTCTCTTTGGAACCAGACGCCGTACGATTACCAGACGGTCTTCGGACGGCCTCCGGACGGTGCCATTTATGTAAATGATGTGTGGCAATTTTTGACCGGTGTTGTCCGATGTCGGAAAAAATGGCCAAAACCAGCGGTGTACTCACGATAACCACCTTTCCCCGGAAACCGGCCGATCTTTGTGACAATTGTATTAAATAAATAAATAAATAAATAAAATGTGGTGGCTGCTGACAGTTTACTGTAAACAGCCGTTTTTACGCTTTCACCAACGATTTTACGTTTAAATAGCCGATGACAGTTAACTGTCATCAACGGTTAACTGTCATCAATGTCATCAACGATTTAAACGTAAAATCCTTGATGGCATTTTACATACCGGTAGCAAAAGTTCTCAGTGCCAGTAAGAAGTTAAAATTGAACAGAAATGTAAAATGAATAGAAATAAAAACGATATAGAAGGATAATCAGATTAACTTGCATTGATTCTTCCTTTTTCCTTGGTTTCAAACAGGAGCAGCATCTGCCCGGGTAAGAAGAGCCATTGACACGGCCAGCAACCAGATAATAGAAGAGAGGAAACTGGCTGAGATCGAGGTAGAGAAGAAGAAAGCCGAGGGTGATGGTGGTGTGTATGACAAAATCGTAGTTGAAGACCTCGAGGCACCAGAAGAAACAGTCAGCTTGAGCGAGGCCGCTGCTGGGGACAAACAGTAAGGTAAATAAATAAAGTTTAAACAATAGTGAATATTAGCCATAATAACACACCCATAATAACACACCCGTGTGAGCACATGCTTTCTTTCGTGACTTTTAAATGACCGTTTTTACAGCCCCCGCCCATAGGGGCTTGAATAAATTTATGGGCTGCATGATGCTTCCACGCAGAGCTTAAACCGACCGCACGCTAGTAGCCTGGATACCCATAACTCCGTTCACCTAAGGTTGAGAAACCCTGCTTTCAATTGCTTGTTGCAAGAATAATTTCCTGCAGGTATTTTTAAATTATTTGACTAAATGCCTATGAGAATCTCAAGATTTAAGAAAACAAACATCACTTCTGTTTATTCTGCAGCCGTCTTGAAATGCAGGGCGACTTTGGGGCATGTTCTCATAACTCCGTTCACCCTAATTTATTTGATTATCAAAAGTAATCAGATTCATTCTATGAATATTATACATGCCGAGTATTTTATTTAGACTATGCACTATTCTAATTTCTTGATATTTTTTATTTTCAGTCACATGCTTGTCACTGGTTATAGATTATTTTGGGGGACCCCCAAAATATTAAGCATTTTGTGGCAAATATCGATTTATGTGAATTAAATTGTAAGTCAAAACTGATTTTCTTCAAAACAGGTTGAAATGTTAGTTATTAACTTCAAATTCTGATGTTTGATAACTGTAAAAATGATTCCTTTTCATATTAATCAAAGAAGAGGGTGAACGGAGTTATGAGATTGAACGGAGATATGAGAAAATGGGTTACTGGTAACCGCTTACAGGATCTAAACCTGCCCAGGCAAAGCGGTGGGAGTCGGTCCGTCCATGCTTGTAAACCCTATTGGTTTCACTGGGCGACAGGACTTGAGATGTCATTTCATCTAAATGTCGGTTAAGAGTCCCACAAAATTAGAAGCAACGTTTCCAAAGTGACATATACATTATTGACGGGGACATTAATACTCAAATCAAACAAACAAACAAATGACCCTTTTCAGAAGAAAATGACCCGTGTCAACATGCCCGCACAATGTACACCCCTCTGAACCCCATATTTTACGGAGCAAGATGGGACTTGTAGGGGGTAAACATTATATTTATGCCACCCGGACTCAAAGATTCGGGGGCATATAGTTTTTGGTCTGTTTGTCTTTCCTTCTGTTTGTCTCTCCGCAAAAACCTTAACATTTTGAATAACTTTTGAATGGTAGCTGATAGGGCTTTTATATTTCACATGCGCATTCCACGCCACAAGACCTTTTCAGTGGTACCATAATTTTTGATCTCATGACCTTGACATTTTACCTACATTTTAAAACTGTAAAATTGGTCATAACTTTCGATTGTTTAGTGATAGGGCTTTTATATTTCATATGTGCAATCTGTGTCAAAAGATCTTTCAAGCGGTACCATAATTTTTTACCTTTGGCCTTGATCTTGACATTTGACCTACTTTTAAAAAACTGTAACTTTGGTTAGTTAGTGACAGGACTTTCATATTTTACTGATGCTTTCCTTGTCACACGTCATTTTCAGTGATACCATAATTTTTGACCTCGTGAACTTGACCTTGACGTTTTATCGACTTTTTAACAACCTTATCATTGGCCATAACTTTTGATGAGTTAGAGACATGGCTTTCATATTTCACATGTTCATTCCATTTCACAATACCTTTCGAGTAGTACCAAAAATATTGACTTTATGACCTTGGTCTTGATGTTTGACCCACATTTTAGAAACTTTACCATTGGCCATAACTTTCGATTGGTAAGTGATAGGGATTTTTTATATCACATGTGCATTGCTTGTCACAAGGCCTTTCCGGTGATACCATAATGTATGACCTCGATCTTGATATTTGACCAACTTTTCAAAGGTTTTTACATTGGCCATAACTTTCGATTGGTAAGAGATAGGGCATTCAAATCTCACGTGTCCATTCCTTGTGACATGTCATTTACAGTGGTACATTAATTTTGACCCTTCGACCTTGACCTTGAAGTTTGACCTATATTTTATAAACTGTAACATTGGCCATAACTTTTGATTGGTAAGTGATTGGGTTGGTTTTCATATTTCACAAGAGCATTTTTTGTCACAGACCTTTCCAGTGGTACAATAATGTTTGGCCTTGTGACCTTAACATACTTTTTAAAAACTTGAACATCAGTCATTCCGTTTGGTTGGTTCGATTGGTTAGTGATAGGGATTTCATATTTCACATGCGCTGTCCGGGGGCATCATTGTTTCACATACGCATCTTGTTTTACTTATTTCTGCTCCAACAAATAGGTTATGTACTCGTCAAAACCATCTCAATGAGGCGATTCTAACGAGAACCAACGACCTTTGTTTGAAGTAAATACAGTAGAACTTCGATGGCTCGAACACCGATGGCTCGTTTACCATGGATGAGTCGAACACATTCTTGAGTCCTTAGCAAAATCCTCTACATAAGAAATAATGGGGGATAATTAAGAAGATTTTAGTCTTTTATCTTGCAAATGTATGCTGTGTGTACTCATTAGAATCGCCTCGATGAGGCGATTCTAATGAGTACACACCGCATACATATTCATTATAGAACACCGAAAAGATGTCAAAAAGTATCTGGTTATGCCTCCTGACAGTAACCTCAGTGGCTCGAACTACCCCTGTCTCGAACAGATTTTCGAGGTCCCAAAGGTGTTCGAGCCATTGAAGTTCGACTGTACATTAATTGCAGGTGGTCACACATTTTCATCAGAAAATTAACCGTTTTGGAGGTATGAAAGAATGCACTATGTTACACGGATTTGTTATCGTAATGCTCGGGTGTGTATTTGAGTTTTACGTCCCACCAACAGCTATGGTCATACGGAGACGGGACCTCGGATTAAAGACTCACCCGAAAGTCTGGAATAGCCCGGGATTGAACCTACGACCCCTGTTCGTAATGCTAGTATTTTCTCAAAGAAGTTTGTTGTGCTCGGTTCAAACGAGTATCCACAATCAGTTGGTTTTAGGGCAAACTAAGGACAACGTGGTATATGGCAGACTGCAGGTTGTTCATTACATAGAATGGTTACGGCAATGCAGACGAACGAAAATATACAAAATATAAAAAATATAAATAAAAATAAAAAATAGATAGAACAATATATAATAAAGTAGAAGTAAAACAAAGATCAGGAATCGATACAATTAACTTACTCCACCCACCAAAGACACCAAAGGGAAAGAAATACAAACATTAAGCGACCAGACCATAATGGAAACCTAAACAAAGGAAGGCCATAAGAACAGTTACTTTCCCACAAAATGGCCATATGGCCATCCAAAATTAAAAGACACAAGTGATACACACAGTAAGTAACAAACAACAACATAAATAAATCGCCACAGAAGAACCGCCTTGGAACGGTCAGTGGAAAGATTTCCACTGGGGGGCTTAAATCGATTTTACGTGGCCACAATCCTCGCCCTTACTTCCGTCGCGATTTAGACAAATAATTTGTTCAGTCCGCATGAAGGCCTCCTAACTCATCAGTGCAACATCTCCGTGAACCCAAAAATCAAAGAATCACAGAGGTGAGACAACGGTGAGGACTCGACAGCAAGAAACCACTGAAATGCTGGAGCAAAAGAAAACCAACAGTTAGACTCCGATAAATAAATAAATAATAATTTCAAACTGTGCATTTATTTCCATTTCAGATGCCAGCCAGCCATGTAATCACAAAACAGATGAAGATGATTTTTTTATGTTAATTATTTAATTTGATGTGTGTCACCTGCGTTAATATAAGAAATATAAACCAAAATAAGAGAAAAAAATAGATTTAAGTTTGAAGAATGGATTTCTTGAGACATTATTACATTTAATTAACAAGTAAACATTTTACTCGAAAAGCATACCGAATCGACTGTATGCCAATAGCTATATGATTATGTGTCAATAACTAACAGCTCTGTTTTTTACCATCACGAAAACACGCCTATAAATTTTCGAACCCATGAAATATGTTCCAGAAAGGGTTATCCTTTGGAAGCAAGGAATACACTACAGAACTGGAAATATGGAGTGAACATGTTTTCTGGGCCAGACACCCCACGGTTTCAAAGTAAAGCTGTTACACAGTAAATCAAAAACTGGGGTTTACACGGGAAAGCATTATTTTTCTTATTTCTGCTCCAAAATATAGATTTTGGGTACTCGTAAGAACCAACTCGGTGGTTCATACGAGTACCCAGATTCTATATTTTGAGCAGAAATAAGAACGAGGCGGTTCTTACGAGTACCCAAAATCTATATTTTGGAGCAGAAATAAGAAAAATATCAATCGAGGCGGTTCTAATGAATACCCACACTCTATATTTTAGAGCAGATATAAGAAAAATATCACAATTTTTCATCTTGAAATTTTCATTTTTTTTTGGCGATAAAAGTTACAATATATTTGTAAAGGCGTGTTTACGTAATGTTTCTGTCAATAAAAATCGGCATTTCATTTTTTTATCAAATGTTTAAGGATTATCTTGAAACACCATTGAAGGCTTGCATAAATTCCTTTCTTAACTTACAAAATACAAGTCAAGAAAATATGATCGGTAATTTGGAAGCAATGACATTTTAAACATTTCAAAATTGCTGACATTTGACTTACATTTTTGCCGCCATTTTGAAATTTAGTCACGTGACTAATTTAAAACTGCTTATATACTGCAGTGGTTTCCTTTATATTTCTTCAGTGATATATTTTGACGTTGTTTCATACAAAGAGTGTAGGGTTTTAAATACACCGTTGATAGTTTTCCTTTTACACTGGTTGTCTTAATGTTTTATTTTGACTTTGTGACGTCATTTAGTCACAGCCTGGTTCAGAGCCAGATTTCCAAAAATTAGAAATATGCATAACTTTCCTGATTGAAGTTTGGTTTGTAAAACAATCGACAGTTTGTTTGGTTTTCTTAAATGTCTTTCTTTCTGTCTCTCTTTTCTTTCTTTCTTTCTTTCTTTCTTTCTTTCCTTCTTTCTTTCTTTCTTTCTTTCTTTTTTCTTTTTTTTTTCTTTGAAAAAAGAAGAAAGAAGCCGAGGCCTGCCCAAACTTACAAACCTTGCAAACGTCGAGGCAATCTTGTAGGTTTTACTACGCCTCGGCAGGTTTACATCTCTTGTATAAATAAATAAATAAATAAATAAATAAGCGTCATAATCGATAAACCATGCAAAATAAAATAATCGTCGAAACATAATTTAATGACTTTACAAATAAATAAATAAATAACATAACATAAACGTAAAGTTTATAAAATATACGTCGTCAAAACCAAATAAAAATCGTAAATTAAATACAATAAACGCCATAAGTGTAGTTCACGTAATATAATTGCGCCATAAATGAAGTTCACGTAATATATTTGCGTAATAAATAAATGAATAGATAGAAAAATAAATAAGTATAATAACAAACGTCACATAAATGTTGTTAACGTAATATATTAACATAAGAAATAAAAACTCGTAAATAAATAAATAATCGTCGTCACAAACAAAAAAAAAAAAATGAAATATACGTATAAAATAAGTCGATAAAGTAATAAACAAAATAATAAATTAACAAAGAAGAACGGACAATTATTTATTCAAAGACTTATCTTATGCACACGAATCAGTCGCAAACTGCTTTGAGGTGTACCTCAATCAAACATAAGGATTACCAAACATTCTGATGCAAATTTTATGAAAATCTGACTGCAATCAAGAAAACTATGTACATTTCAAATTTTTGGACATCTGCTTCAAAACGAGGCTTGAGCTAAATGACGTCATTAAACTCACAACTAAAATAATTTGAATTATCAATGGACAAGGAAAAACTGACCATCGGTGTATTGAACTTTTGCATTTTTGTATCAAATGACTTAAAATACATCACATTGAAGTAGTGTACATGACTTCGCGGTAGTAAATAATCATTTTTAACTTTCGTCAAGTGAATGAAGAAGCAAAATGGCGGGTTCTGTGCAGGAAAAACGCAGGTACTTTGAAATGATTAAAAGGTTTTTATCTCCCAAACAACTGGTTATATTCTCATGGTTTTTATTTGCTTAACGTCAGTTTGCAATTAAAATTCCTGCCGGTATATTTAATGACAGCAGCTTATTAGTCCTTATGTGCTACATTATACATGAACTTGGTAATTACTGTATATATAACTGTTGCATAAAAGAATCTAACTTGAACGTCTCTGTTGTTCTTTTATTGATAAATTTATAAAATATCATAAAATAAGGGGAGAGTCGACAATATAATTATTGCAGTTCAGCGAAACAAAAATGCAGCCCCCCCCCCCCCTCCCATAGAAGCCTCCCTGGTGTAGTGGTTACGCTGATAGCCTTGTAAACCAGGGATCGCAGGATCGATCCCGGGCTTCTCCAGACTTTCGGATGAGTATTTAAACCGAGGTCCCGTCTCCGTATGACCTTAGCTGTTGGTGGGACGAAAAAATCAAACACTCACTCACTCATTCAACCCCCCCCCCCCCCCAAAAAAAAAAAAAAAAAAAAAAACGATTTCCAAATTGTCAAACTCGGTGTCTTTGATGACAAGAATGTAAATGGTTTGTCACTAAACATTGAGAAGACACGTCAGTTATGTTTGACAGTCAAGTGTGCCGGCTGCACATGTGACCTCAAACAGTACAGTGCCTGATGTGAATTGCCATAATTATCATGATGGCACAATATTTTTGCTTTTGTTGGTGGTATAGTAGTCGCCGATAAGATTGACTAGGCGGATATATCGTTTGCACCTGCCTTCGGAATGTTCCATTAACAAAAAGGTAAACCAAATCACCCGATATTGTGTGAATTCAACTGTAACACAAACGATGTTGTGGTGTATATGGCTATTTGGTCCGCTTGCAAAAAGCATGCGAAAGGCATCTACCGAATCTTCTGGTGGACTCAGCGTATTTGACAAGACCTGAATAGCTCCACCTAGTCAATCTTATTTGCGACTACTATACATTGACCAAACAGTGGCCGGTGAGCTCTTGATCTATAACAGTGAGCCTTTGATGGTAAAAATATTTCAGCTAAAAGAAACTTGATTGCTATTCATATATTTGATCTTTACCTAGGAAAGAAACATTTGAAGCAGTGCCAGTAATGGAATGTTGCAGATGATAGGAAACTGGTCAGCTGGAATCTAGTAGTGCCAATGTTAATTTCTTCTGGGGTTTAAAACACACACACACACACACACACACACACACACACACACACACACACACACTGGTGTTTTGTTTATATGGCTCGATCACCGATGACATTTTAACCACGGTTGATTAGAACTCGTTCTTGAGTCTCTTCCTATACTCTTCTTCAGTCTCATACTACATGATGTCCATATATAGAGGATCTTCCATGAGTGTTCATTTATTATCGAATTTATTAAACGAGTTGAGGAAAAGGGATAAAATGGGAGGCTTTGCCGAGCATTTTATCCCTTTTCTTCAATGAGTTTAATAAATTATTGATATGGAGGATCTTACATGAGTGTTCATGTATTAATGAATTTATTAAACGTATGTAGGAAAAGGGATAAAATGCGAGGCTTTGCCGAGCATTTTATTCCTTTTCCTCTACGAGTTTAATAAATTCTATAATACATGAGCACGAATGCAAGATTCTATTTATCATATGACATTTAAAACGCATTTTAGTCACGAGTGTTTACAAAAATTTCAATATTCCGCCGTAAGTAAATGCGACGTCGTTAAGGACGTCGTACATGTAACGTTACGGGACGTATCTACCTAATCTGCATATTTAATCCACTAGTGGATTATCGGAAATATCTCATGGCGTTATTACACTCTCAGACTCGACGTCATATGATAAATTTGGGATAACTTTGAGTTTCTTTTCTTATTTCATCCTGCTCAGTATGTTGTGTGTATCCATCAGAATCGCCTCTTCAATGAGGCTATACATTGAGTACACACAGCATACATGTATATTAAATATATAATATAAAATTATCTCCCGTACCTACTGATCTGGCGCTACCCCCAGTCTCCTGAACTACCCCATATATCGAACAAAGTTTCAAAGTCCCAAAGATAGTCGAGTCATTCGGTTGTACATGTATATGAAATTAGTATAAGAAATAAGCGAGTCATACTCTTTTATGCTTTGCCTTAAAACCGAACTAGAATCTAGAGATATTCAGCGGACTGTTTGGTTCAGTTTGGATATTTGACCTAGCTGTGAGTGAGTGTTTAAGTTTTACGTCCCACCACCAGCTAAGGTCATACGGAGACGGAGCCTCGGTTTAAAGACTCATCCAAAAGTCTGGAGAAGCCCGGGATCGATCCTGCGATCCCGGGATCGATCCTGCGATCCCTGGTTTACAAGGCGAGTAGCGTTACCACTACACCACGGAGGCTTCTGACCTAGCTATGTCTTCCTAAGGACTCATGCATGGTATTATCAGAGGAAACTTATACAGTAGAACTTCGATGGCTCGAACACCGATGGCTCGTTTACCATGGATGAGTCGAACACATTCTTGAGTACCTAGCAAAATCCTCTACATAAGAAATAATGGGGGATAATCCAGAAGATTTTAGTCTTTTATCTTGAAAATGTATGCTGCGTGTACTCATTAGAATCGCCTCGAAGAGGCGATTCTAATGAGTACTCACCGCATACATATTCATCATAGAACACCGAAAAGATGTCAAAAAGTATCTCTTTATGCCTCCTGACAGTAACCTCAGTTGCTCGAACTACCCCTGTCTCGAACAGATTTTCGAGGTCCCAAAGGTGTTCGAGCCACTGAAGTTCGACTGTATATATTATTTTGCTTACTTTTGCTCCAGGACATAAATTTTGGGTACTCATTTGAACCGCCTCAGTGGTTCTGACGAGCACCGACAACCCATGATTTGAGTATAAATAAGAAAAATGTCACAAATTTACACTGAGGCCCAATCTTCCAGTTTTGAGGGACTTTTACCCGACATTGAGATGAAATGATATCATAAGCCCTACCGCCCAAACAAATCAATAGAGTATATATGCAGGCACGGTCCGACTCGCACCACTCTGCCTGTGCCGGCTCAGACCTTCTAAGCGGTTTACCAGTATTCGTGTGCGGTCGGTTTCAGCTCTGCTCGGAAGCACCATGCAGCCCAATCTATTTCTCCAAGCACATTGAATTGGACTTTTCCAGCCGTTAATTGGATTCTTCCATCCATTAATTCCACTCTTCCACCAGAGAGGGTATGCTCTTGGCACGGAACTATCCGGTTTGGTTCGTTTCTTTTTGATCGCGTAAAGTGACTAGAGGCTATACACTGAGGCCCAATCGGACCAGAATCGCTCACCTAGACTGGGCTGATCGTGATATGTTATGTTGTGCATTTCACCAGTTTTCGGTTTAATCCGATTTTGTGTTCGGGATGAGACGCAGTTTGATCTTTTTATCAAGCTGGTCACTGTGTCGGCCATCATGGATATCGAAACAGAATGATCTCAACATGTCTGAATCTCTATTTATCATATGACGTCGTGTCTGAGAGTGTCATAACGCCATGTTATATTTTCGATAATCGACTAGTGGATTTAATATACAAATTAGGTAGATACGTCCCGTAACCTTACATGTATGACGTCCTTAACGACGTCGCGTTTACTAATGTCGGAATGCTGACTTTTTTGTAAACAATCGTGAATAAAATGCGTTTTAAATGTCATATGATAAATAGAATCTTGCATTCGTGCTCATGTATTATTGAATTTATTAAACTCGTTGAGGAAAAGGAATAAAATGCTCGGCAAGCCTCGCATTTTATCCCTTTTCCTCAACTCGTTTAATATATTCAATAATACATGAGCACTCATGTAAGATCCTCTATGTATTTCCGATACACACCAAGTTTCGGCTCAATCAGTCTTACCAGTTGGTACGGTTTGTATAAAATTTCAACGGCGGTCATCTTGGATATGGGAATGGAACGATTTTAACAACATTCACTGTAGTCATCTTGAGGGCTTTATTTGTACCCATCTGAGAAAGTTTTATCTGTCATAAACCCCCAAGCAGCTGCTGTAGCATTCAACAGCCTCAATAATGGAATACTTTCTTTGAGTTCAATGGCATAGCACTCCGATGATCATGTCAATCTGGTAAAAATGACAATTTGGTTAGTTAAGTAGAAGTAAAACAAAGATCAGGAATCGATACAATTAACTTACTCCACCCATCAAAGACAACAAAGGGAAAGAAACACAAACATTAAGCGACCAGACCATAATGGAAACCTAAACAAAGGAAGGCCATAAGGACAGTTACTTTCCCACAAAATGGTCATATGGCCATCCAAAATAAAAAGACACAAGTGATACACACAGTAAGTAACAAACAACAACATAAATAAATCGCCACAGAAGAACCGCCTTGGAACGGTCAGTGGAAAGATTTCCACTGGGGGGCTTAAATCGATTTTACGTGGCCACAATCCTCGCCCTTACTTCCGTCGCGATTTAGACAAATAATTTGTTCAGTCCGCATGAAGGCCTCCTAACTCATCAGTGCAACATCTCCGTGAACACAAATAATCAAAGAACCACAGAGGTGAGACAACGGTGAGGACTCGACAGCAAGAAACCACTGAAATGCTGGAGCAAAAGAAAACCAATAGTTAGACTCCGATGGACCCGACCAGAGACAGATATCCTGGTCTAGAGTTTGCGTAAAGATAGCTCAGGCTATTATACTTTAGCTCTGGCTGAAAGTTTGCCAAAGGTATGACAAATTTAAAGGGTTTAGATATTGCCGCCACAATAGTTCAGTGGTTTTTCAGAAATACATAATTATGAAAGCACGAAAATACCAAGTACCGTGGTTATAAAATGTTTTTCAGGGTTTTCCGGGTCAACTCAATCTGCAATGCTTATAATATTTGTAGTACAAACAAATGGGTAGCCACCGCCCATCGGGGCTTGAAGAAATAGATGGTCCACCGCAATAGATGTGCTGCATGATGCTTCCAAGCAGAGCTGAAACCGACCCGCACACGAGTACTGGTAAACCGCTTAGAGGATCTAAGCCTACCCATGCAATGCGGTGCGAGTCGGACCGTTCATGCTTATAAACCCTATTGGTTTCATTGGTCGGCAGGGCTTGAAAAGTCATTTCATCTCAATGTCGGGTAAAAGTCCCATAAAATTGGAAGCAACGTCTTCAAAATGACCTTTATAGTGTTAACAGGGGGACGTTAAACCTCAAATCAAATAAACAAAACAAAACAAACAAATGGGACAATCCGCTCAGATTAGCAAATAATGTTGTTTGTTTCGCTTATAATTTTTAAAATGCCATTTTTAAATCTATGAGCTGGACAATTTTCACACTCAAAGGAGATGAACAAGACCAACTGCTTTATAACATGGGGTCCTCAAGATTTGAAACATGCTCATTACATCCAGTTGCTGGTATTTGGACATTTATGAGCATGGCATATGCATGAATCATAATCTGTTCAATTGAGAATGGAATTTAACATCTACATCAGGAAAACACGTCTATTTAATTTTGACCCCCTTGATTTTGTATAGTAAAGCTGTATTTTACAGGGGTAAACCTTATTTGTCTTATTTTTGCTCTAAAATATAGATTGTTGGTACTCGTTAGACCCGCAGTCTAACGAGTACCCACGATCTATATTTTTGAGCACAAATAAGAAAAATAACAGAACTTTTCGGCTTAAAATTTCCCTTCTTTAGGCTTAAAGTTTACAATGTATTTGTATAGGCGTGTTTTTGTAATGTATGAGTTGTGTATTTTCAACATTCCGAAACACGCCTATACAAATACATTGTAATTTTTACCGCCGAAAAAAAGAATTTTTAAGATGAAAAATTATGATATTTTTCTTATTTCTGCTCAAAATATAGATTGTGGGTACTCGTTAGAAAGGCCTCTCATCGAGGCGGTTCTAACGAGTACCCACAATCTATATTTTAGAGCAGAAATAAGTAAAATAAGATATACCCCCGGAAACCCCAGTTTTACTATATTAAAGTGGGGTTCAAGGGGGTCAAAATTATATAGGCGTGTTTTTGTGATGAAGATCAGACCAGCATTCGTGTTTTTTAATAATTTAAGGTGGCTGGTTGAGGCAAAAGTGTTGGGTACATGTATCTTTCCAACTGATATTGGCTTGCAGGTGGGCAAGGTCTGCTGCCCTTGCAGCAGGTAAGGACAGCGGGGGGAATTTGTAATTTCTTCAGTTTCTACACCTCCATTCATTTTCCTCCTCCTCTGTCCTTCATTGTCATCCCCATTACGCAAACACGCCTATTAAAATACATTGCCACCTTTATCGCCGAAAAATTGAAAATTTTAGGATGAAAAATTGTGATATTTTTCTTATTTCTGCTGAAAATATAGATTATGAGTACTGGTTAGAACCGCCTCATCGAGGCGGTTCTTACGAGTACCCACAATCTATATATTGGAGCAAAAATAAGTAAAATAAGATATACACCCGGAAACCCCAGTTTTACTATATAAAAGTGGTGTTCAAGGGGGTGAAAATTAAATAGGCGTGTTTTTGTGATGAAGATCAGACCAGCATTCGTTTTTTATAATAATTTAAGGCGGTTGGGTGAAGCAAAAGTGTTGGGTACATGTATCTCTCCAACTGATATTGCGGTACTAACGAGTACCAACAATCTTTATTTTAGAGCAGAAATAAGAAAAATAGGGCATACCCCCGGAAACCCCAGTTTTACTATATAAAAGTGGGGTTCAAGGGGGTCAAAATTATATAAGCGTGTTTTCGTGATGCCCCATTGTCTCTTCTATTTTTCCGTTTCGGGAGTCGACACATAATGAATCACAAGGATTGACGTGTCGTTAAACCCTGCGCAGTTAATTAATTTATAATTTAAGTATCCCATCTGGGGTCTCAAAAATAACACAACCATTTCGAAGTTAGGCGAGAATTCACGACCACCGAACTACAAACATATCTTAGGAATCTGAAATAATTTCAGACAAAGCCAATACTTAAAACAAACTTCAATCAAATTATTCTATAAGATAAATTAAGTATGAAACTAAATGTGAGCCCGGCAATAAACTAGCTCAAACCGAAACTGGTGTCAGAAGTGTTTTTCATTACAAAAACATGCCTTTTCAATTATTGAACATTTTACCAACAAAATATAAAAAAATCTGATAAAAAGGTTATTCTTTTTCTTATTTCTGCTCAAAACATACGGTGTTGGAACTCGTTAGAACCGCCTCAGTGAGGCGGTTCTAACGAGGTCACATAATCAATGGTTCTGAGCAGAAATAAGAAAAATAATGTATGCCCCCGTAAACCTAAGTTTTCTTATATAAAATTGGGATTTAAGGGGATCAAAATTATGCAGTCGCGTTTTCGTTATGTCCCGTAGGTTAGACATAGCCTTTGAAGAGGCCACCCACCTTGGCACCCTTGGGCATTTTGAGTCACCCTAGGAGGCAGCCAAGACAACCCCAAATGGTGATTTCTGCTTAACTGTTGATGGACATTGGTCCGTTTCTCATAAAAATATGGAACTCTGCATTAACTAGGAAATGTGTTAAATTAGAGAGGTTATATCAGCTGGGAAATTGTAGTAACGTAAATTACAAAATAAAGCATATACAGCATATACATGTATAAATCTTAATTTAAAGAAAAGAAAGAATTGTTCAGAGAATTCTGTACCAACTATGTTGGTAAAACATCCAGCGTTCTTGAAATACTCAAATGTATTCCGAATAATACAGTAAACTCAACGTTTTAAAGCATTGTGTTATTTTTAACTATTTTGTAAACATAGTGGACGCGATCTTGAATACTAAAATACTCAATGATAACAAGGTGGCATCAGTCAGATTCTTTGATGGTAATGTTAATGTCTAAACTGCAGAATCATAAAAGAGTAAAACATAAGGCGCTAGTTCCGGGTTCTTTAAAACAAAACATATTCTAGCGGACAATATCAGAGGTTTATTAACAAATGAATAAATAAACTGCAGTTATCGCTCAAATAACGTGTTGGCAGGTAATAGCGAGGTGATCTCTCGTACATGCAGGGGATCTAAGTGATATTAATGATGACATTTCTAACACTCGTACATATTAACCCTGGTATAGTAGTGACAGATAAGATTGGCAAGGCGGAGCTATTCTACATCAAATTCGCTGAGTCCACCAGAAGATTCGGTAGAGTACCTTTCGCATGCGTTCTGCAAGCGGACCAAATGACCATAAATACGACACAGCTTTGTTTGTGTTACAGTTGAATTCACACAATCGGGTGACTTGGTTTACCTGTTTGTTAATAGAACTTTCCAAAGGCAGGTGCAAACGGTAGCTCCGCCTTATCAATCTTATCTGCGACTAATATATGACATTATAATTTTACAACTTATATAGTTGGGCGAGTCCGTTTCCGTTTACATTGGTGTCGAGTTTGTTTAGGGCGAACAAGTCCTTCATAAGGGTTCTAATTCCTTAGTTCTTATGTATTTGCCTTAGTACACAGTTTACTTAAATAAGGAAATACCTTGTTTTCTTTTCTTTTGTGCTACATGCGATAAAACCTATACAGTAGATCGAGGATAAGAAGAAAGTGACAACAACGAATATTTTGTTAGCATTGTCCAATGTGGCCCAATGTGGATCGCTGTGGTGCAGTGGTAAAGCACTGGACTCCAGATCGTGAGGTACTCGGTGCGATCCCCACTAACACCAAGTGGCTTACCTGGCAGCAAACCCCGAAAGCAGGATTTACCGTAACGGGGCTGATATACATGTAACTAATACAATCGACGAGCCCGCCCAGGCAAAGTGGTTCGAGTCTGGCCGAGCCAACATATAAACTCTTTTGGTTTGTTTGGGCGGCAGGCCTTCGGATGTCATTCCATCTCAATGTCGGGTAAATGTACCACAAAATCGAAGCTATGTATCCAAAATGACCTTAATAGTATGGACGGGGATGCAAATCTTCAATTCAACAAAGACGCATAACGGGAATGATTTAGGGAAATATTTCCCCTTCTTTAAAATAAAAGTGTGATGTGTATACTCATTAGAAACGAGGCGATTCTAATGAGTATACACGACATACATTTTCAAGATGTTTTAACAAACTCCTGAACTATCCTGAATATGATGATATCTGCAGTCATGGGACAAATTCTCTAGGGACTTTAGAAAAAATACGAATCAACCATAGTAAACGAGCTATCGACTTGTGAGTCATTTAGGGGATAACTGTATTCAAAATTGTCATTTGGGGAGGTAAATCAGAGGTTTTATGGTCGGAAATTTCGTTTTGCGGCGACGCGACCGTAAAACCGACGATTTATCTCCCCAAATGACAATTTTCAATACAATTATCCCCATTCTAATGCACTTATTTGTGTGTTTTGTTAAAAATTGTACTATTTTGCACAAAGCGGCAAGCGCTGTGAGCTGCGTAAAACCAACAAACGCCAGCCAAAGAAAAGGGACGTTACTTGGTGACGTCGAGTTTCCGAGAGTATATCACAGAATTTTTGACGTTATCCAATCAAATGTCGCGTTACATACGCAAGTGCATTAGAAGAAGTTTCTATGTACAGTCAACCTTCAGTGTCTCGTATACCTTTGTGACGATGAAAGTTTGTTCTAGGTTGGAGCAGTTAGAACTACATAAGGTCGTCAGGTGATATGGATGACAAGGATACTTTTTCGAAATGGGTGTGTACTCATTAGAATTGCCCTCATTGAGGCGCATGCGCGAGGATGGAACGCGGACGAAAAAATCTCAGCGGAGAAAACTCGAGAAGATTTATGTAGATTAGAGAAGGAAGAGGAAGGGTGTTTGGGTTCTGTTAGCTTTTGTTAGGTGGTGTAAGTCCTCTGCCCCAAAATGAACACAGAAACCCGGTCCAGAACATCTTCAAAATCCGCGGATGACCATTCATATGTAACGCCAATCGCGAAAACTGGTGACAAGAAAACGTCAATGCCTTGTGATGACTCAAATGACTGCAAAAAATGTTGCAAAGAAGTGAAAGATGCTGACAAAGCTCTTCTATGTAGTAGATGTAAGAAATGGGTGCATGCTTCATGTGCGGGGGTGAGCCATAATGACTACAAGTGTTTGAAAAGGCAAACCTAAGTTATGTGGTTCTGTGAGGAAAACTGCCTTGAAAATGCAGAATCTATTTTTCAGCAACTGCCTAATAGTTCTATTGCTGACCTGAATGTGAAGATAGATAAATTGGTCACTGCTTTTGCAGAGATGAAATTGCAGAAAGACAATCAGGAAGAAATTCTTGACAGGAAAATTGAAGACAAGGTTAAATTGATCTTGAAAGAAGAAAAAGAAATGGAAGACAGAAAGCTAAATTTGCTTGTGTTTGGTCTACCAGAAGCTGCAAATGATGCAACAGAAATAGAGAGAACAGGTAATGATATAATGCATGTGAGGGATGTTCTAACTGAATTGAAGATAGAAACAGAGGTGTCGAATTTGACCAGGCTTGGTAGGCAAAAAGATGATGAAGGACATTCAGGACATAACATGAAGAGACCCTTAAGGTTCTCAGTGAAGGACACTCAGGTAAAGGATAAAATTCTAAAGGCAGCGAAACAATTGAAAGTCAGCCAATCAATGAAGGAGGTATATATTTATCCAGATAGGACTCCGAAGCAGCGTAAAGAATATAAGGAGCTTATTGCTGAAGCAAAATGGAGACGTGAAGCGGGCGAAAATGTGGCAGTGGTGAATGGAGTGTTGAAGCACTTTCCTGCCAAACAAGCAAGCGGTGCAGGAGCCCCCTCCCGTCCAGTCGGACCACGGTCCGACACAGGAGGGCATTAGCTTTAAAGAAATTTATGCAAAACCTGTAAATACGTTACCTTGTTCTACTAGTTCTGAATTTAATAGTTCTTTGAATTCTTTTACTTGTTATTACACAAATGCACAAAGTATCTATAACAAACATGCAGAGTTAGCTGACATTGTGTTCGAGAAAAAACCTATGGTAATAGGCATCACAGAGACCTGGTTGAAATCAGACATAAAGGATGCAGAAATCCATTTACAAGGTTATGAGTTATTTAGATGTGACAGAAAGATAGGTAATGGCGGTGGTTCATGTTTATATGTACACGAATCCTTGAAGTCTTCATCATGTGAGGTGTTAGACAATTATGAAATAAACGATGTAGTTTGGAGAAAAATAAAGTTGAACGGGAATGACAATTTGTTGGTAGGAGTTATATATAGGAGTACTGCAAGTGACATAGAAAACAATGACAAACTTTTGCAAGCAGTTGAAAATATGATAAATTTAAACGACATAACACATTACCTTTTAATGGGAGACTTTAATGTTCCAGAGATCAAATGGAATGAAATGCACGTACATGGAGACAGTGACTCGTATCCAAATAGATTTTACAACTCAGTAAATGATGCTTACTTATATCAGCATGTTCAGAATTATACAAGGTTTAGGATTGATCAGGAGCCTTCATTGTTAGACTTAATTTTCACAAATGAAGAATCAATGGTAGATAACCTTCAAATAAATGCTCCACTTGGAAAGAGTGATCATACTAGTTTGCTATGGACGTTTTACTGTTATGCAGATGTTAATGCTGATGATATTGTAACTGGCAAAAAGGCGTGGTATAAGTCAGACTTCAAATCTATTACTGAACAGTTTGGAGCAATAGACTGGGAAAGTAAGTTTCATAATATGAATGTAGAACAAAGCTGGAACGAATTCAAAATGAAATATGAGGAGTGTGTTGACAATTTCGTTCCCCAACAGACAATTAAAACTCAAAGAAAGCAGCCATGGTTCAGAAAAAGGGTTAAGGAGGCAGTAAGGAAGAAAAATATCTTATTTCAGAAATATGATAAATCAAAACGTTATGTAGATAAAGTGGCATACGTAAATCAAAGAAATGAGACAGGGAAAATAATCACAGATGCGAAGAGAAATTATGAATCAGACATTATGAGATCAGTGAAGAAAGAACCAAAAAAATTCTACAGCTATGTTAAGAGTAAGCAGAAGGTGAATGTTAGAGTGTCAAATCTGAAAAAAAACGATGGGTCTATGACTGCAGACGACAAGGAAAATTGTGAAGTGCTAAGTGACTTTTTTAGCTCAGTTTTCACAAAAGAGCCCAATGACAATAAAATGCCCTACTTTGAATCAAGGTGTGAAGTGATACTAGAAAGTGTTAAGATATCTGAAGAAATGGTCATGAAAAAGTTATCATCCATTAAAATTGACAAGTCACAAGGACCAGATGGAATTAACCCAAGAATTTTAAAGGAATGCAGAGAAACAATTGCCAAGCCTTTATACTTGATCTTTAAGAAATCTGTTGAGTCGGGAACCGTGCCTAGTGACTTTAAAAATGCAAATGTGACTCCGCTTTTCAAAAAAGGCAACAGAAACAGTCCAGAAAATTTCAGACCAGTGAGTATAACCAGTGTACCATGCAAAATTTTAGAATCTATAATAAGAGACAGTATGATGGAACATCTTGAAACACATAAACTGTTATCTAAAGAACAACATGGTTTTGTAAAAGGTAAATCATGTCTGACTAACCTGCTTGAAACCTTAGACGATATTACCTCCAGTCTGGATGAAGGAGAGGGCATGGACATGGTCTTTCTGGATTATAAAAAGGCTTTTGATACAGTGCCTCACAAGAGGTTATTGTACAAGGTCAGGAAGTACGGCTTTGGTGACATATACGTTAACTGGATCAAAGACTTCTTAACTGACAGGAAACAAAGAGTTCATCTTAGAGGACAGTTCTCAAATCCCACTGAAGTATTAAGTGGAGTGCCCCAGGGCTCAGTCCTGGGGCCTCTGTTGTTTATACTGTTTGTAAATGACATCCCAGATGTAGTAAACGCAAATGTTAAAATGTATGCTGACGATACAAAAGTCTATGAAAAACAGAATGAATCACGATCATTGCAAAACGACTTAGAAAAATTGGAAGAATGGTCAAGGAAATGGCTCATGAAATTCAATGAAACAAAATGCAAAGTTATCTACTTTGGATATAATAATCCCAAGCAAACCTATGTGCTAGGTAATACTGAATTAGCTAAGGTGACTAATGAAAGAGATTTAGGCATATATATTACAGAGGATGCTAAGCCTAGTCAACAGTGTGTAGAATCTGCTAAAAGGGCGTCACAGGCCTTAGGATTTATAAAACGAACTTTCACATATTATGATTGTAGGAGTTTTGCTACCCTGTATAAGACATATATCAGACCACATCTGGAGTTTGCAGTTCAAGCATGGAATCCATATCTCAAAAAAGACATTGAATGCTTGGAAAAGATTCAGCATCGGGCAACTAAGCTTGTTCCCCAGTTGAAAAATATGAACTATAATGATAGGCTAAAAGCATTAAACTTGACAACATTAGAACAGAGGCGTGAAAGAGGGGATCTGATTGAAGCTTTCAAAATAATAACTGGTAAAGAAAACATCGAATGTGAAAAGTTCTTCAAATTTAGAGATGATTCAACTACACGTGGAAACTCTATGAAAATATATAAGCCGAGACTTAAAAAGAGCATTTCTCAACGAGTAAATTTTTTTAGCATTAGAGTGATCAATGCTTGGAATCAACTACCAGAATACGTTATATCCGCGTCGGGGATAAATAGTTTTAAAAACAACCTTGACCGGTACTATAGACAACGACATGGGGCACAAGAGGCATCCGCCTAACTTATAACCCCCATCATCCTAAAGTAAAGTCCTAAAGTAAAAGGCGATTCCAATAAAAACACACAACATACCTTCTTAAAGGAATGTTGCGTGTACTCATTAGAATCGTTTCCTTGAGGCGATTCTCATGAGTACAAACAGCACACCTATTTCGACCGAAAACGTTTTTAACACAAATTTTTAATTGGAAAACAAGTTCAATAGTGTTTGAAGAAAAACACTCTTTTTCATGAAGATGTTTTTTCTTCATTCCCAGTGATTTCCGACAAATCTGGTTAATTACTGATATTCTCATACATGTGTCACAAAGGATGCGACATTTTAAAGTGTATTTTAAGTCTTGTGGCGTATAAAAATGATTCCATCAATTCGTCTTCTTCTCGGAAGAGGTCAGGAGTTTTCTTTAGACTGTAATGCTGACCCTTTTCAAGATATCCCATGGTAAGCGAGTAATTGAAGTTTTAATGCAGGTTTCAAAACACGTTACAAGCATGGTGACTCTTGTTCAATAGTGTTTGAAGAAAAACACTCTTTTTCATGAAGATGTTTTTTCTTCATTCCCAGTGATTTCCGACAAATCTGGTTAATTACTGATATTCTCATACATGTGTCACAAAGGATGCGACATTTTTAAGTGTATTTTAAGTCTTGTGGCGTATAAAAATGATTCCATCAATTCGTCTTCTTCTCGGAAGAGGTCAGGAGTTTTCTTTAGACTGTAATGCTGACCCTTTTCAAGATATCCCATGGTAAGCGAGTAATTGAAGTTTTAATGCAGGTTTCAAAACACTTCAATATTATATCCACCTATTGCAGTTTCTTAATCTTTATGCTTATTGACTTGGGCATGAATACGATCATGGTCATCAGCTTGTCTGCATATTAACACTGGCACGTGCGCGTGATGTAACACATGATCACTAACGCTGCCTAGCAACGTCCTGCGCACGGTTCCTTTCCCGCGCGTCCCTGTTATTATCAAATCGACTTTGTCTTCGCTTGCCATTCGCAATATTTCTGTTCTGGGACTACCCTGGACTAGCTGTACCCTGCCATGTAGCTGAAACATAAATCATAAGCCTCTATTCAATAATGCAGACTTTTGCTAGAAAATAGACCTGCAGATTGATGTTCACTTTCTCACGGACAAAGTTCGCAAGAAAGTTTTAGGCGGATCGGATGATGGGCACTAAATGGTTAATACCGCGCAACGTATACCATTCCAGTGCAAAACCCAGTAGCACTATGGGGCGACGTTTTACTATTTAATCCGTATTTATAGATATCCATAATTATTTATGGATATCCATAATTCGAATTATGGATATCCATTATTCGAATTATGGATATCCACTATTATTTATGGATATCAATAATTATTTATGGATATCCATAAATCGAATTATGGATATCCATAAATCGATTTATGGATATCATTAATTTAGATCAAAATATGGATATCCATAAATCGAATTATGGATATCCTTAAGTGGAATAATGGATATCCATTATTCGGCTGATTTATGGATATCAATAAATCGAATTATGGATATCCATAATTCTCCTCTGCAAATAAACCTAATGAATAATGACTGCTCCCTTTGCAAAAAAACAAACAAAACTCGGCTATTCCCGTCAGGTTTCCGATTTAGGTGTGTAATAAAAGCCGGGATGGAGGTGGAGGTAATGTAGGGTAGGCTTAGTTGTGGCCTATGGTGTGGGAGAGATATGTTTTGTTTGATTTGATTTCATTATTATTTAGGTCATTTTGGAGACGTTGCTTCCAGTTATGTGGTGCATTAAGCCTTCATTGACATGAAATGACATCTCAGACCCTGTCACCTATTGATTCGCACCACTTTGTTTGGACAGGCTTAGACCTTCTAAACGGTTAACCAGTACTCTCAGCTCATGCAGCCAAATCTATTTTTCCAAGCCCAAATGGGCGGGGGCCAGGAGAATATCTGAATCTGCACGGTACTCCATACACCTCAAGTAGAGTATCATATGGATATATGTTTATACTATATAAAACAATGTGCATTTTTTTCTCCTGCCGGCCTCGGTAGCTCAGTCGGATGCGCGTCTGACTGGTGATCAGGAGGACGCGGGTTCGATACCTGCCGGGGTCGGCAACATTCTTTCGATGAGACTGATCATGAAATCTTTTCTGAGGCCATTCTCTCCCTTCCGCTGATTCAAGAATGGCAGTTGTCAGTTTCTGGCGAAAGACTGTGCACTGTACTGGTTAACCACTTACTTATAAGCCTACTCAGGAAAGTGTGGATAGGTAAACTGACCGGCTCAAACGTGGCCTAAATAGTGTTGACTGGGCCGTTAAACTCCAATACAAACAAACAAACAAACAAACAAAGCATTTTTCTCCAGAAAGCATGCACGGATTGCCGGTTTGGATCATTATAGTCTTTCGTCCGACTTTCTGTGTCCTCAGGTGCGCAGTCCAGAGGGACCGGATCCGTTAGCCGGAATTTCCAGATCTTACGGCTGGTTCTGATATTTAACTGCACACATGACATCTTGAAAACCATCACGTGTCTTAGGGAGAAATCATTAATCCAAAAGCTTACGTGGTGATTTATGGATATCCATAAATCGAATTATGGATATCCATAAATCGAATTATGGATATCCATAGTTCGAATTATGGATATCCATAAATCAGAGGAATAATGGATATCCATAAATCGAATTATGGATATCCATAATTCGAATTATAGATATCCATTAATCGAATTATGGATATCCATACTTCGATTTATGGATATCCATTATTCGAATTATGGATATCCATAATTAGATTTATGGATATCTATAAATACGGATTAAATAGTAAAAAGGCACCCCATATAGCACGACCGCGAGGCATGAGACTATATGCGAATGTACCTTTACCCTAAACCAACCAATCCCGATTGGCAGATTGCCCGTTCTTTTCGTATTTTGTTATAGGAAATAAAGCCTGGAGTTTCATGCAAATCGTCTGCTTGGCGTCAAGTCAGATAAGGAAAAGACACCATTTCAAAACCTCAGGGACAAAAGGATTAAAACGGACAGGTAAGAGGGCTATGATGGCCCTATATCACTCACCGGAGCTTAAGGATTTGACTCCTTAATATTGAAGTGTCATACAAATTGTCTGTTTTAAGACTACCTATAAATTTTATGTTCAAGAGTTCCCCGGGTGGTGTATGGAATCAATGCGGAAAATGGTAAGCAATACTTCATGTTTCACACCAAAAGATTTTAAAATGTTCCCTACATGTGGTCTATATTGTCCAAACGAGTTTATAGTGATACGTGAGGTGTGGCCATTTTTGACCGCAGGGCTATAATTTGAACAACTTTGGTAGATGAAGCTATATAATTTGAACAACCTTGGTAGATGAAACTACTTATGAAATATCTAAGGCCTGGGCCTTCTGGTTTTAGATGACATTTTCAAGTTTTTCCTAGATGGGTCGATAAGAGTCCACTAGACGAAGCTACATAGCAATCATCAAAGACCAGGGCCTACTGATTTTAGACAAGGACATTTCTATATTTTCCCTATATGGCAATTATTGACATCAGGGCTACATAATTTGAACAATCTTGGCAGCGGTATACAAGTTGAAGCCGCGTGACAAAATATCATAGGCCTGGTGAGATGAGAAGATTTTTATAGTTTGACTATATAGGTCTATGTACAAGAAGTGACCCGGTGTTCAGGGATCTTGGAAAAGGTCCACTTGATGAAGATCCATGTAAAAAGACCAAGGTTTCCGACAAGAAGATTTTGAAATGTTTTCACTAATTTCCCCTTCCTTTTCTTTGCCATGGCAACCAGAAATACATTTTTCAAAAACTTGGAACGACAACCACCCAAAATAATTTCCGCCGAGTTTGGTCCGAATTCAATTAGAGGTTAAGGAGATGGTTTGTAAAGAAATTGTGGACGGACGACGACTGGACATCGAGTGACTACAATGCCTCTTCTGGATAGTTCGGCTCAGCTGAGATAAAACAGGAAAGCCAAAAACGAGCACAGTTACAGTCAAACTTCAAAGGATCGAACACCTTTGGGACCACGAAAATCTGTTCGAGACAAGGGTAGTTCGAGCCACTGAGGTTACTGCCAGGAGGCATAACGAGATACTTTTAGACATCTTTTCGGTGTTCTATAATGAAAATGTATGCTGTGTGTACTCATTTGAATCGCCTCATCGAGGCGATTCTAATGAGTACACACAGCATACATTTGCAAGATAAAAGACTTAAATCTCCTTAATTATCCCCCAACATTTCTTATGTAGAGGATTTCGCTAGGGGCTCAAGAATTGGTTCGACACATCCTTGGTAAACGAGCCATCGGTGTTCGAGCCATCGAAGTTCTACTGTAGTTTGAATCATGTATAACATACTAAGCAGCAAAATTTTAGTATCAAAGTGCAATTGTTTAGACAGGCAAAAAGCTAATACATAACAAACTATAACAAATATAAACAGACTCCTACAATTGGAGGATTATAGTAAACAACAGAAGCATCAAATAAGCAATCAATCATTTCACAAATGACCGGCGCAGGGCACAGGCAACTATAAACATGTACGAACAGCGAAAATTCAGATCAGACTGCGCAGATGCGCAGTCTGATCAGAGCCATCGCTGATCGCAAAAGCCTTCTACGGCATAAGGACTATCCAAAAGATCTATGTTAACCCCGACCAGACTGGGTATGAGCAGAGGCTGATCTGGATTTATCCAAGCCATGCATGTCTTCTTGTGGTATTGACATGTTCCGACTCAAAAAGATTGTTCTTTTACGGGCTTGAATCTTAATTTGCCCAATACTTATCTCAGACATTCGTCGTTGACAGCAAAATCGATTCCTACGATTGGATCTCACAATAGTCATTTATTCCCGTTGAGTTGGAAACTTAGCAAATTACATGTTTGTATCACAGCGGAACTTAAAGGCGGATGTTGTGGCCATGTAAAATCGATTTAGGCCGCCACAGGAAAAGTTTTAGCTGACTGCCCCAAGGCGAAGCTTCTTTTGTGGTTAATTATGGTCACTGTATGTCTTTGCATGTTTGCCCTTGTAGTATTTTATTTCAATTTGGATAGCCGTGTGGCCATTTTTTGTTGAAATGAACGCGTCTTTTATGCTTTCTACTTGTAATATTTTACTATATAGAGGATCTTACATGGGTGATCATGTATTATTGAATTTATTAAACGAGTTGAGGGAAAGGGATACAATGCGAGCTTTGCCGAGCAGACCTTTCCGCAATGAGTTTAATAAATTCAATAATACATGAGCACGAATGCAAGATTCTATTTATCATATGACATTTAAACGCATTTAATTCTCGACTATTGTACAAAGATGTCCAAATTCCGTCATTAGTAAACGCGAAGTTGTTAAGAACGTCGTACGTGTAACGTCCGAGGAGCGTATGTAACTGATTTGCATATTTAGTGAATTACCGATTTTAATACACTGAGGATCTTACACGAGTAGTCATTTTATATGAAATTTATGAAACGAGCCTTCGGCGCGGTTCATAAATTTCATATGAAATGACCACGACTGTAAGATTCTGTTTATCATATGACCACTTTAAAATGGATTTTATCGCCTTTAAATTTGACAATTTTTGAAAGAAAAAATGCATGGTAATCCCGCCAAATTGTTATTACACGTGTGGCATACAGGACGTTATCCACTGCCTTTCAACGACGTCATATTATAAATAGAGGTTATTATATGGTGAAGGTGTGCCTCTAAGTCATATTGGCACCGGTATGTCATATTGGCCCGAGGGCTTAAAAAAAATAGCCCGAGGGCCAATATGACTTCCGGTGCCAATATGACTTAGAGGCACACCTTCACCATATCATAACCTCTTTATTACATCATTTATTTAGCATAGTTATATTGCAACGTGAGGAAATGAAGGCAAAGAGAATATTTACTTTTTAAAGGTTGATGCCGGGAACGTTTCATCGAGTGTGTTGAGGATATATTTGCGGTATCCGCCGAAAAAAAAAAAAAAGAAATTCCTTTTTAATTATATAACTGATTAGTAGGCCTACACTACAGTAGGGCGGCATCTAAGGCCGTTGCTATGATTCTATTCGCAATCTGCTTCCGCCAGTTGGGACTATATTTTGTCAAAAAAAAATAAGGAAGAAAATCACAAGAACTTCCGATAATTTATAGGCCATTAATTTTGTTATGAGATGTAGATTGGAGAAAAATGAAGGACAATTAATGAGAATGATCTTTTCTGAAGTCTATAGAAAAGGGTAGAGAGTGTGAAGGCTAAAACCGACTTAGCAGACGCCGCGAAACAATGGCCCCTCAATTTATTGATGTCAAAGTACTTTGATACACATGTTGGGAAAAAATGGCACAAAAAAATGCTCCCCTCCAGATTAAGATTATTTTTTGCACATTTGTCAAGGACATATCAGTCCGTCTTAAGGACTGCATGGGAGCTGTCGCGAGCGTAATACATTAAGAAAATCCTTGTTCAACTGAGAGCCAATTCTGCCTGGAGTTACGAACAGTACGCGTGCGCGTTTCGATATCTTGTCAAGTCATTCTTTTCTCGCATGATTCAGGATTACGGGGGGTCATTATTTAATATGCTCTGCAGTCTGATGAGTTGAATTATTTTGGTAATCAGAGAGAGAGAGAGAGAGAGAGAGAGAGAGAGAGAGAGAGAGAGAGAGAGAGAGAGAGAGAGAGATCCAGCCAGCAGAGCATGTCGGACCAACGTCGGGCCGACAGCGATACGACGTGTCTGTCCGGGCCCGACGTTGGCCCCCCCTTTTATGCTGGCAGGAGAGAGAGAGTCTCGGAGAGAGAGAGAGAGAAAATCAAAATGAAAGTTTACAGATACGCGTAAGGAATGCACCATGAACCGAATGAAATGACGACGAGAGAGAGAGAGAGAGAGAGAGAGAGAGAGAGAGAGAGAGAGACCAATCTGTCAGTTAAAAAAAAATCAGTACTTTGCGGACTTTGATTTAGTCGATAAGATTTACTGACGTCATTTAATATGACGTAATTTAATATGATTTCGTCACACCAAACTGTCAACACAGCTGTGCCATGCTTGTGTAAATATACTGTACATTCAGTGTATTGACAAAATTATCGATGTAAATTATAAACAAACATGGTTGAAAGGTGGATTGTTCAGTGAAGAAGATGAGTATGGTACCACAAGACTTGTATTTAACTCGCTTTTCATTCGTTGTTATCAAATACAGGGGAATTATGTGAGTTTCACTTAAAACTTTTTGCCAAACCTGCCATTTTGGAAAGAAAAAATGGTTTTGTACACACGTTTCGACCGGAAGTGGCTAGAAAAAAATGGCACAAAAAAATGCTCCCTCGCCGATTTTGGCACAAATTTCAAGGTGAACAGATTGATATATGCCGGAATTGATGATATAGGTGAGAATAATCGCGAGGAATATTATAATAGTTTATTTTTGTTTTCCCCGATGGTACCGACATGGTTGAAAATTCGCCATTTTCAAACCCTTGGTCTGCCCACACCAAAATGCTAATTAAGGTTTTAGTCTTTGTATTGAATACAGCAATATTTATACATATCGCTTTTATCTTTGTCAAAGCTAAAAAATAAACGACAATCACGTAATTTGATGTGAAATTAGTAAGTCGAACGGGAGGATCAAAATCGGAAGTAGTCCCATCGAATCGACGCACGAGAATTTTGTTTTTAAATCTACCTACGCTGGCCACTCTGATGCCCTACTGCTAACCATGCTCACGGTAATACAGTAACATAGTAGTGTGCAGCAAATTACGTCATAAGTGACGTCGCAACTGTAAGCTCCAAAACAAAAACAAATCGCCATTTTAAATACAGAACTGCAGTTCAAAGAATTCTTTTTAAGGTATTTTACAGAATGTTTTGTGCTTATTTGAAGACCATTTTAATTTTAAAGGCTCTTAGTGTCATTCATCAAGCTAGGCCTACTGCATAATCAATTCCGTGTAGCAGTCGGTCGCGGTGCTTGTTTACGTTAAAATACAAGACAATTTTTGGGGACATGTTTCCCTCCCACAGATTTCTTCCGCACAATTTCCATAAGTGAAGAGATCTGTTCGTTTAAGGTTGTTGACAAGACTTTATTGTTTCAAATGTTGGGACATCCCTGCTGTGCTTGAAAGCAACGCCTTCACAATGCTTCCCAATCGTGAGTGAACTTCTTTTAAAAAGTATCTTGTTTTTTCATTTTTCATGCTTGCCACGAAATATCAGACTTTTCTCAAAATCTATTGTTATCACTGTCTTCTATCGCTCTGTCTAGGTCCAGAAGTCGGGTTGACATTGCTTCAAGTGATTTTTCTGCGGCCATTTTGAAGCTTATGGAGTACGGCATTAACGTTCTATTGCTATAGTAACAGAGTGGAGCAGTGCCAATATGGAAAGGCAGTGCCAAAAATCTACATTATATGGGTTTTTGGCCCCGTCACGTGACTGTGCCATCAAAATAGCGAAACATGAGCCTGTATTGAAAGATTCTAATGTAATTTTCCTATAGTAGGTATGTAATAAATGACGTTATTATATTCTCAAGCGACGGATAAAATGGCATTCTTCATGTGTGTCCTTTTTTTCCCGCTGGTGTCTAGGACGGAAGTGTAAGATAATTGCATAGATTCATTTAGATTTTTGTGTCAAATGGAGGATAGTTTGCCTTATTGCCCAATAAAAACCTATGTTGTGGGTATTCATTAGAACCGCCTCGGCGAGGCGGCTCTAATGAATACCCACAACATAGGTTTTTAAGGAGAATTGACAAAAACTATCCTTCAATTATCACAAAATAATTACCTTATCTGTTGCCATGTCGATTTCTGAACAATCGGGGCTTGGTAAATAAATAGATAGATAAATAAATAAATAAATAAATAAATGAATGATGATAATCATATGATAAAATCACTAGTCACACTGCTTTCTAATTTCCATAGATAGGCTTCTCCAGTATATAATTAAACTCAGCATAATTTATCATTTAATATACTAAGAGAGTTTCGATACCCCCGTTTTTTATAGTTATCATATTACACTTCTCACGGCGCACCGAAGAATCTCACGAGATCAATAATCTCACGCTACACCCCTTCTGTTTTGTGGATCACATTAACAAGAGCGTATTATGAACACTCTTGTAAACCCTACTTTTCGCCGTTAGAAACCGCCTAACGAGCACCATATTCTAGGTTTGTAGGATGGGGTGGTTGGGTGGTTGGGTAAGGCGTTGTGTATCTTGCGTAATTGGGACGTCCAAACGATAATGGCTTATAGTTGGTCTAGCCCCCAACCCCCATCCACACCCCCCCCCCCCCCCCAATTCCATGTCTTTTTAGCTAATATGGGTAGAAGGGGAATGTAGCTATTTCTTCAATTTCTATACTTCCATTTATTTTCCTCTTTCTCCTCTGTCTGTCCTTCACTTAAACTCGTATCTCCTCTACTGTCTCTTCTGTCAGTTTTCTCCCTTTCTCTTGGAGATGACATAAAATAACCTACAAATGTTGATGTGTCGTTAAGCCTCGACACAATCAATCAATCTATGTTTGTAGTTAAGAAAAAGAAAATTACCATAGGTTTTAATCTAAAATGTTCAGTCACTGTGGAAAAATGAAACCATTGTTCCCCATGGGTGTGCTGTACTAATGGATGTTTCCATATGTTCTTTGCTACATTGTTTGTTATGATTAATAATTTACAATTGCCCTCTCCATATACTGCTTTGATGACAGAGCTTTATTTTGTTTCATGTGGATTTTTTCTCTCTTTTTTGTCAGAAAATTATTGTGGCAATCAGAATATTGGTCGTTTCTTTGTTCGCGATTTACGTCCCAGCAACAACCAATGTCATATGGAGGCGGGGCGTCGATTTAAGAAGTCATCCGAAAGATTGGAGAAGCCTGAAATCGAACCTGAGAGCCCTAGTTTATAAGGGGAGCAGCTTTACCACTATGCGGGCTTCTTTGAAGACAAGTGTAAGAAAAGTGTCAATGAAACTTTATCCGTCACATCACGATAACATGCATATATAATTCTGACCCCCTTGAACCCCACTTTTATATAGAAAAACTGGGGTTTACAGGGGTAAACCTTATTTTTCTTATTTCTCCTTTAAAATATAAATTGTGGGTACTCGTTAGAACCGCCTGGATGAGGCGGTTCTAACGAGTACCCGCAATCTATATTTTGAGCAGAAATTATCACATTTTTTCTTCTTAAAATTTACGTTTTTAGTGGCGATAAAGTTTACAATGTATTTGTATAGGCGTGATTTCGTTATGAAAGCAATAATGGTTCAGACAGAAGACAAAAAAGATAAAGTTACAACATTCCATTTACAGTTCTATAACAAGAGGACCATGATGGCCCTTGATCGCTCACCTGACCCATACTGCATAACGATAACATATCCGTGTGATATAGTGCATTTTTCATGCCTCAAAAAAGGTATTTTTTCTGATGAAAATTTGTGATATTTTTCTTATTTATACTCCAAACATAGGTTTTGGGTGCTCGTTAGAACCGCCTCAATGAGGCGGTTCTAACGAGTACCCGCAACCTATGTCTTGAAGCAGAAATAAGGAAAATGATGTTTACCCCCCTAAACCCCAGTTTTCTCTTTATAAAGTGGGGTGTAAGTGGGTGTTCATTTCACGGACTTGTTCACGTGATGGAATGAATGAAATGGTGGGTAATATAGTAAGGTGCAGTGAAGGGTTTGAGTAATTTTGATTGACAGTGACCCAAGGAATATTTCTGGGAAATTCTATCAAAATCAATCTAGTTGTTTATGACTATGTCATTTTAGAGTTTGGATATTTTTAGCTATGGCGGCTCATTTGAGCAAAACCGGTCCATAAGCCATAACAAGGTTTTTCTAAAAAGAGCTACAGTGACCTTGACCTTCAGCCCAGAACCCTGAATGTTGACCTTGCTTGAGAATATTATCATACTTTACATTTGTGTCAAGTTACATCAAAATCCATTGATATAAACCTAGATGATAGTTAGAGCCATGAAAAAGTTAAAAAAAAAAAAAAAAAAAAAAAAATAGCCACAGCGACCTTGATTTAAGAACTTGCTTCATATATATATTATCATATCCAACATTCGTGTGAAGCTACATTAAAATCCATCAATAAATGTAGGCGCTAGAGCGATATGTCAAAGTATTTTCTATAAAATAGCAACAGTGACCTTGACCGTGAGCCCAGAATCCTGAAAGTCAAACTTGTTCTGTTGTTTGAGATATTATCATGCCCAACATTTGTGTAAAGTTACATAAAACCCATCACGAAAACACACCTATATGATTTTGACCCCATGAACCCCACTTTTATATAGTAAAACTGGGGTTTAAGGGGGTATACATTATTTTCCTTATTTCTGCTCCAAGACATAGGTTGTGGGTACTCGTTAGAACCGCCTCAATGAGGCGGTTCTAACGAGTACCCACAATTTATATTTTGAGTAGAATTAAGAAAAATATCACAAGTTTTCATCTTAAAATTTTCGTTTTTCCAGTGGTAAAGTTGACAATGTATTTGTATAAGCATGTTTTCGTAATGCCTTTGATAGATGTAGGCGCTAGAGTGATGACAAGGTTTTTCGGATAATAGCCACTGCATCTGGGACCTTGATGGAGATATTTTCGCATCCAACATTTGTGTCAAGTTACATTAAAATCCATCAATACATATAGGGTTTACAAAGCTTTTCTAAAAATAGCCCTAAGAACTTTGAGGTTGAGTCAAACATCCTATATAAAAGCCTGATTTGCTTGAAATACCTTGGCCTTGTGGTTTCAGAGAAGAAGATTTTTTAAAGGTTTTCCATATATAAGTCTATGTAAAACCGTGGGCCCTGGGGCGGGGCCACCTTTGGCCCCAAGGCTATGATTTGAACCTTCATAGTAGAGGTCCACCAGATTAAGGTTCATATCAAATATCAAGTACCTGGGCCTTCAGGTTTCAGACAAGAAGATTTATAAACGTATTCCCTATATTAGTCAAAATGAAGACAGTGGGACCCGGGGTGGGGCCATTTTTGACCACAGGGCCATAATTTGAACAAAGCTGGCTGAAACTGCATACCAAACTTCAGACCCAGGCATTGTGGTTTCGAAAGAGAAGCTTTTTAAAGTGTTTCCCTATGTAAGTCTATGTAAAACCAGTGGGTCCCGGGGCGGGGCCAGTTTTGGCCCCAGGGCTATAATATGAACAATCATAGTACAGGTCGGCCAGATGAAGTTTCATACCAAATATCAAAGACCTGGGCCTTCTGGTTTCAGACAAGAAGATTTTTAAAGGTTTTACCCATATAAGTCTATGTAAAACCGGTGGGCCCCGGGGCTTTGCTTGTTTGTTTGAATTGAGGTTTAACGTCCCCGTCAACACTGTATAGGTCATATTGGAGACGTTGCGTCCAATTTTAACTATTTTACAGGAGTTCTACTAACGATTCCACTTCATCTCTGTTGTTTGTTTCTATTGGACTTTAACGGCACAATCAACACTATTTAGAAGAAGCCTCCGTGGTGTAGTGGTTACGCTACTCGCCTTGTAAACCAGGGGTCGCAGGATCGATCCCGGGCTTCTCCAGACTTCCGGATGAGTCTTTAAACCGATGTCCCTTCTCCGTATGACCTTAGCTGTTGGTGGGATCTAAAACTAAAACACTCACTCAACACTATTTAGGTAATTTTTGAGCCGGTCAGTTTACCTTTCCTGGACAGGCTTATACGTAAGCGGTTGTTAACCAGTACAGAGCACATTGTTTCGCCAGAAAATGACAACTGCCCTTCCCGAATAAGCGGTCGGGAAAGAATGACTGTAGACAAGATTTCATGATCAATCTCCACGAAAGACTGTTGCCGACCCGGGCAGGTATCGAACCCGCGTCCTCCTGATCACCACCGACTGAGCTACCGATGCCGGCCTCTTGTTATTGAGCAGGAATGAAAAATGTTTCACTTAGTTGTTTTTTTTTCTACAAATCTTGTTCCTAAATTATCATCTCAATGTCTGGTAAAAGTCCCACAAAATTGGAAGCAACGTCTCCAAAATGACTTATATATTCAGTTTGCGAATATGAATGAATATATTTCTTCGTCATTTGATTAGTTGATAGCAAGAGATAGGTGGGGCAAACTTGTTTGTTTGATTTGAGGTTTAACGTTCCCGTCAACACTGTAAAGGTAATTTTGGAGACGTTGCTTCCAATTTTGTGGGACTTTTACCCGACCTTGAGATGAAATGACATCTCAAGCCCTGTCGTCCAATGAAACCAATAGGGTTTGTAAGCATGGACGGTCCGACTCGCACCGCTTTGCCTGGGCAGGCTTAGATCCTCTAAGCACTTTACCAGTACTCGTGTGCGGGTCGGATTTAGCTCTGCGTGGAAGCGTCGTTCAGCCCATTTCTTGAAGAACATACGCGAAGACATTTTCGCTTGACACGACATCTCCGTTACTTTTACCCTTGTCCAGCTGAATAAAAAGTGCGCCCCTGGCCACCGTCCATCGGGGTTTGAAGAAATTCTTCAAGCCCCGATGGGCGGGGGCCAGGGGCAAACTTAATTTATTCTGCAGGACAAGGTTAAAAGTAACGGAGATGTCGTGTCAAGCGAAAATGTCTTCGCGCATGTTCTTCAAGAAATAACTTCGACAAGAACTTTTTACTGTACGAGTCTGACTTTTTGTTGCTTATGATCACTGGATAGCAGCTGTACGAATTCAAGGTCACGGTTGTTTATAGCCACGACTTTCTTATCCTTGTGAGTTTTGTGTAAAACTGTAGAATCTGGACTGGTTCATTGGCAAAAGGTGTTGGTCAGGGTCTAAAACACTAAAATTAAAAGGTTAAATGAATCAGTCTAAGTCTCAGTACAGGGCCATTTTCGAGGCCTATACTCAGAAACAATCAACCCACAAGCCCTGTCAGTAGGGCTGGCTAATCGGAGCAGAAAAGATAATCGATTATCAGTCATGTCATTGTGATCGATAATCGATTAGTAATCACTAAGGTGTTTATCATAATTTTGTCTGTCTGGCTTGCTTCTTAGCATGACTCTTACCATATGTTGCACTTTACCATATGTATATCTGAACAGACAGGCCTGAGCAAACAGTGTAGACCCGGATGAGAGGCCACTCATCCAGCTATTTTCGGCATAACTTTTGGTAGTTAATTGTACCTATCAAGTAATCGATTAAAAGCAAATCAGCAATGATAATCATTTTTGTGGAATTAATCGATCATACGATAAATCGTGTCAGCCTTACCAGTCAGTACTCTGATACACTGGTAGGGGAAACAGTCATAGCGTCTTTTCTGATAACTGAAGGATAGTTTTACTTATTTTTCCATATAAACCTATGTTGTGGGTATAAGGAAAACTATCCTTATACTTACCTTCATACTGGTAGGGGAAACTCATAGCAACAGATAATGTAAGTATTTTGTGATAACTGAAGGATAGTTTTCCTTATTTCTGCATATAAACCTATTTTGTTGGTATTCATTTGAATCGCCTCGATGAGGTGGTTCTAATGAATACTCACAGCATATGTTTTATGGAGAATTGACAAAAACTATCCTTCAATTATCATAAAATACTTACCTTCATACTGGTAGGGGAACTCATAGCAACAGATATGGTAAGTATTTTGTGATAACTGAAGGATAGTTTTCCTTATTTCTGCATATAAACCTATGTTGTGGGTATTCATTAGAACCGCCTCGACGAGGCGGTTTTAATGAATACCCACAACATAGGTTTTTATGGAGAATTGACAAAAACTATCCTTCAGTTATCACAAAATACTTACCTAATCTGTTTAACTAATCTGAGAGAGTTGTTACGCTGGCACATTTGAGACTTCGCTGAGCACAGGTGATTGTTGCTTGTCGCGGTTCCAATTTAACATGATGCGTCTGATTGGTGACCAGGAGGTCTCTGGATTTCAAGGTCCATCTCCACGAAAAGATGTTGCGGCAACATTCTTTCGTGGAGATTGATCATGAAATTTTTTCCACAGTCATTGTCTCCCTTCAAGAAGGTCAGTCAAGAAGGTCAGTTCGATATGACCTTAATAGTGTTGACTTGGCCGCTAAACCAGAACTAGAGGGCCATGATGGCCCTGGATCGCTCACCTGATCCATTAGTAACAAGTGGGCCCTGGGGAGGGCCATAATTGACCCCAGGGCTATAATGTGAATATTGTTGAGGGAGGTCTAAAAAGCTTCATATACCAAATATCAACAAAGGCTATAATTTGAACAATCTTGGCAAAGGTCCACTAGATGAAGCTACACACCAAATATCTAAGACCTGTGCCTTGCGGTTTCAGAGAAGAAGATGTTTTTAAAGATATGCCCTACATAAGCCTATGGAAAACCAAAGGGCCCGGGCGGGGGCATTTTTGGTCCCAGCACTATAATTTGAACAATCTTGGTAGGGGACCAATAGATGAAGATTCATACCAAGTATCAAAGACCTGTGCCTTGCTGTTTCAGAGAAAAAGCTTTTTAAAGATTTTCACTATATAAGCCCGTGTAAAACCAAAGGGCACCGGGGCGGGGGCATTTTTGGCCCCAGCACTATAATTTGAACAATCTTGGTAGGGGTCCACTAGTTGAAGCTTCCGATGATACCGAATATCAAAGAGCTGTGCCTTGCGGTTTCAGAGAAGAATATTTTTAAAGATTTTCCCTATATAATCCTCTGTAAAACCAAAGGGACCCAGTGCGGGGGCATTTTGGCCCCAGCACTATAATTTGAACAATCTTGGTAGGGTTCCACTAGAAGAAGCTTCATACCAAATGTCAAAGACCTGGGCCTTGTGGTTTCAGAGAAGAATATTTTTTAAGTTTTCGGTGAAAAAAAAATCTATTTTTGGCTCCTGTGACCTAGATGTGCAACGGACAGGAACCATTTGAACAACTTTGAAAGGGGACTACCGAAGGATCATGCCTGTGAAGTTTGATCAAAATCCGATCAGTGGTTTCGGAGGAGATGTCGTTTGTAGAAATTGTTTACGCACGGACGCACGCACGGACGCACGGACGGACGGACGTAGGTCATACGGACGGACACACGGACGCACGCATGACGGACAAAAAGTGATCCCAAAAGCTCACCTCGTCACTACGTGACTGTGATCTAAAAAGCAAACTACATTCATTCTTTCCCTTCGGGCAGGTGTCTGTTTCTGGTGACGGAAATAGCATTGTACTGGTAAACCGCGTATGTACGAGTATAAGCCTGCCCAGGAAAAGTGTGGTTAGGTACACTGTCCGCCTTGATATGGTCTAAATAGTGTTGACTGGGCCTTTAAGCTCCAATAAAGAAACAAACAAATCTTACATGATGTTCATGCATCTTGTCTGTAAGTTTCTTTACGTATCGTTCTGCCTCTTTCTTCTCCTCATCTATTGTACTTGTAACTACCTGAATACTCCCCACCTCGGGTACTGAAATGTACATGTATGCTGTCAGATAAGTAAGCATTTTGTAATAATTGAAGGATAGTTTTCCTTATTTCTCCATATAAACCTATGTTGTGGGTCATTCGCCTGTGGGACATAACCCATTTAGTACCAGAAACCCCTAAAGGGGTACCTTGGCAAACAGTGCAAGCCCAGATCAGACGCCGCAGAATGCGGCGTCTGATCAGGGCCTACACTGTTTGCAAAAAGTTAATTCATTTATCGAATAAATTTTGAAGAAAACACAACCTGACACCCCTAAATTTTGAAATGGACTCCTGCTATATATACGGAGGAAAATTCCATTTGGTACAAAAAGGGTTAAAGTTGTGATAACATACATTTACATATTCAAAACATTAAGGTTCCTCAATACAGTTACTTAGCTATATTTGAGGTACTGAAAAATCATATTTGCAAATAATTACCCAACACGATTTTTCATCAGATGGTAGTCTATGTAAATGTAAGAATATGGAAGCCAAAGATTTTTATTCGAAAGTCACCATTTTAGTAATTTATTGCATTTTCCTTGGTTTTGCAAAAAATGATATCTCAATCCACAGAACCACAATGTGTAAAATAATATCATAGAAATGTGGCTCAAGGTTGCCTGTAGGTACTGCAACAGAGGAATTTCAAGTAAAATACCTAAATAGTACTGAAAATTAATGATTCCCAAAAATTAAAAAAATGTAATTATCTCACCTGGTACTATTTTAAATGCAATGTATGGTAGCCAAAAATGACCAGTTCTACCAATTTGACAACAAGCTCATTGATTGGGCTGAGGTGTTGAAATCTCTTGCATTTAGCTTGTAAAATGATTGCATTCTTTGGTGCTTTCAGTTATTCATTTTATATATTTCAGTCATGCAATATATAACAATTCATTCAATCACTGCACCAAAGTTTCACTGTGTTTCTGATTGTGTTTACAGGATGGGTGATTTGATACTTGATAAATCAAAAACAAAAAATTGAAATTAAGAGAAGCCAATAGTCTATCCTCATATTTGAACTGAAGGACTGAAAGCAGCCTGTTCAGCACCAGAAACTTTGTGCAACTGCCAATAACTGCAATGGTATAGAAATGATATTTACCCATTGGTTTGTTACATTGGTTCACATAAGCCACCATAAACAAATCAGTGATTTTTTTTTTGACAGGTGAACTTCTGGACAACACAAAGGTTATATTTATCTAATCTATTAATTGATCTGTTGTGTCACCTACTTACCAATGTGTAGGCTGGTTAAAACTCACAGAAGCCCAATGCGTGTAATATGTTTTGATTAAAAAAGCTTGAAAATTTTATTTTTCTCAATGTGTTTACTTGAAGCTGGACCGAAAAACACAATCCGGACAATGTTACACATAAAAAATAGTTCGGAAAATGAATGCATACTTTTCATAAAGTAACAAACAAATTATGTCAGAAAGTACCTGAAATTACTTGCAAGACAGTTTCAAATATGAATATTATGTTTTAAATTAAAAATATTGGTGTACCATTGTTATTTTTGGGAAATTAGTTCCAAGGCGTATGAATACAATTTTAGTTGGCAAGATGGAATATCTCCTCAATTTGACAGCTATAAAAAATTATCAGCGATAACAGGCTAGATAGGCGATGTCATTATGTTGTATGCAGGGAGAAGGCTATATAGCTGAATTTTCAAGGTATACTCATTGATAATGGGCAAAATTAAATGTGGAATACATAAAAGATGAGCATTCTGAGCATTCAGATTTACCGCAAAAAAAGAAGATGGCGGCGCCCATGAAGAAAAACATGTCAAAGTTTTTTTCTGGTTTTCAATTTAGGTAGGCTTTTTGATAGAAAGCTTGGTCCGAGTCGCTAGTATTTGATGTGAACTATTGATCTGCAGCTGCTTTAGTAACTTGTAAAAAGGCTAGAAAGCAGTTTCATGTTTTTCCTGGTAAAAGTGAAAAATACAGAATTGCATTTATTTTCAAAGGCACAGAGATGTAGCTAATGCAAGAAAGTACTTGCTGTAATAATCATTGGTATCTCCAGACCTTTTTCTTTAGGACAGACACTTTAAAAGGAAATCAGGATCATATTTTGGGAAAAATAACCTGCAAATCTCACACCTATATTTTTCTAGTGCAAATGTATTGAGGAACCTTAATGATGTTTCTGCACATAATTGGGCATGTTACTCTTTGTGCCTTTCTCCAGGACGCCCCCACACGTCATCGGGGCCTGGAAAAATAGATTGGGCTGCATGATGCTTCCGAGCAGAGTTATATACGACCGAACTTTCGTGAACTGGTAAACCACAAAGAAGGTCTAAGCCTGCCCAGGAAAGGTAGTTTAAACCTTAAACCCTAGCGGTAGGTGAGAAGTCATTTCATCTCAATGTCGTGCTAAAGTCCAACAAAATCGGAAGCAACGTCTCCAAAATGACCTAAATAGTGTTGACGGGTACGTAAACCATCAACACAAACGAAGAAACACTATACATGCATCCGGTCCCGCCCATCGGGGCTTAAAGAAATAGATGGGCTGCATGATGCTTCCACGCAGAGCTGAAACCGACCCTCATACGAGTACTGGTAAGCCGCTTAGAGGATCTAAGCCTGCCCAGGCAAAGCGGTGCGAATCGGCCCGTCCATGCTTATAAACCCTATTGGTTTCATTGGGCGGCAGGGCTTGTGATGTTTTTTCATCTCAAGGTCGGGTAAAAGTCCCACAAAATTGGAAGCAACGTCTCCAAAATGACATTTTCAGTGATGACGGGGACGTTAAATCTCAACAAACAAACAAAACAAACAAACATCTTCCTCAGTTCAAAGTTGAAAAACATTTGTTATAATATTAACTTTTCTTTTTGCGTTCTTCCTCAATTCAAAGTTGAAAATTATTTATCATTATATTAACTTTTATTGCAAATGAAATACAGCTTGTTCCAATATTTATTACTTCGTGTGCGACTATTACATGCAAATTTCACACTGACATACGTATAAAACAGCAATAAAGGCCATCCGCGAGGTGACAGGCCGATCATTAAAATCCAGTCAAAATTGATAACCACAGTTCAAGATGTTCTTTTGGGGAGCCTTTTGTCCTAATGTTTAACATTAAAACACAAATGAAAGTTCTAGAGCAAACGGTAATCTATTAAGCAGACTATTTACTTTGAAACCTTATACACAAACCCTCGCTATAACACGGTTTTGGATCTAATGCAGTTTCAAGATGGACCCCAAAATGTATAGATTATATAGAAAAATGGGTCATTTTTCTGTATAAGCTATAAATGTTTGGGCGCACCTCGGGTTGGTTAACTGACACAGTTTCTGCTTTAGACCCCATTTATAGTGTTATAAAGCGCCTGTAGTGTATTCCAAATGAAAAAAAAAACTTTTGAAAATGCCGTATGCTAGAGGTGTCGCTTCAATGGTCGAGTGAGTGAGTGTTTGAGGTTTACGTTTCATTAACAGTTAAGGTCATACGTAGACGGGACCTCGGTTTAAAGACTCATCCGAAAGTCTGGAGAAGCCCGGGATCGATCCTGCGACCCCTGGTTTACAAGGCGAGTAGCGTAACCACTGCGCCACAGAAGCTTCTATACTCTTCAATGGTCAAAGCGACAAGATAATTAAAGCATGAGACACATCAAGAAAACACGTCTATATAATATTGACCCCCTTGAACCCCACTTTTATATAGTAAAACTGGGGTTTCAGTGTGTATACCTTATTTTTCTTATTTCTGCTCTAAAATATAGTTTGTGGGTACTCGTTAGAACCGCCTCAATGAGGCGGTTCTAACGAGTGCCCACGATCTATATTTTGAGCAGAAATAAGAAAAATATCACAAATTTTCATCTTAAAATCTTCATTTTTTTCGGCGATAAAAGTGGCAATGTATTTGTATAGGCGTGATTGCGTAATGAGCATAGAAGAACCGATGGCTTTCGGCAGCTCGCAAGGAGCAGTCCAAACAATAAAGTGAAGTGAAGTAAAGTGAAGCCAATTTTTTCAGCCGAACCGCATGATTCAAACATTTATGACGATGAATATCATCACGTGAACAAGTCCGTGAAATGAAGACCCCCTAAACCCACTTTATACAGAGAAAACTGGGGTTTAAGGGGGTGTACATTATTTTTCTAATTTTTGCTCCTAGACATAGGTGATGGGTACTCGTTAGAACCGCCTCAACGAGGCAGTTCTAACGAGCACCCACAACCTATGTTTGCAGTATTTGTAAGAAAAATATCACATATTTCATCAGAAAAATAGCCATTTTGGAGATGTGAAAATGCACTATGTCGCACGGGTGTGTTATCGTAATGTGTTTCGGAAGGGGGTAGTTCGAGCCACAGAGGCAACTTTTACTCACTACGAAAACATGCCTATTCAAATATATTGATAATTTTACCACCAAAACATGAATCATCCCCGCCCATCGGGGCTTGGTGAAAGAGATTTGGCTGCATAGTGCTAGCACGCAGAACTTGAAACGACCACACATGAGTACTGGCAAATAGGGCTGTAACGATACAGTCACTCCACGATATGATACGTATTGGGGTACTTGCCTCAAGATACGATACATATCATGATACTACTTTCATGCTTAAATCACAAGTCGAAAATTTTAAAACTCTTGGAAAACTGGCTCCGAACCATCTCAGAGTTCAATCTTGTGTAGTAAAGCCTCTGTAAGATGCCCATATGTGTCATAGAAGTGATCAATGTATTTCAAGAACAATTAAGATCTTTGTAATTTGTTATGAAAAACGATCTTGAAATTTGTAAAAGTTGAAATTTTCTTTAGAAATTGTCCTTTTTGGCGTATCGTCGGCATCACGATATTAGCCCCACGATACGTTATGCGTATCGTCAGCAAAAGTATCTAGATACGATACGATACGATTTCAATGAATCGTTTCACCCCTACTGGTAAACCACTCAGGACTAAGCCTGTCCAGGCATAGCGGCGTGAGTCAGACCGTCCAATGCATATTTGACTTTGGGTTTTATTGGGCGGCATGGTTTGAGAGGTCATTTCATCTCAATATGGGGTAAAGTCCCATAAAATTGGAAGCAACGTCTCCAAAATGACCTAAATGGTGTTGACAGGGACGTTATAAACAAAACAACAACAACAACAAAAAAATGAAAATTGTCAGATAAAAAAATCTGATTTGTTTCATATTTCTGTTCCAAACATAGATTGTTAGTCTCGTTCAAACGAGTACCCACAATCTATATGTTTTTGTGCAAAAATAAGAAAAATAATGTAAACCCCCGTAAACACCAATTGTACTGTATACCATTTTCTTCCTTTTCCTGGAAAGAAACCAGTACTTAACACTGTGGATAAATAGTCTTTTGCTGAAGGAATTCGCGGGGATCTAACCGGCTACCTCTCGATCTCAAATCCGATGCTTTACCACTGCACCACAGCGCTTCTAGATACAAATATCCAATTAACTGTTTGTTTGATTTGAGGTTTAACGTTCCCGTCAACACTATTTAGGTCATTTTGGAGACGTCGCTTCCAACTGTATGGGACTTTTACCCGACATTGAGATGAAATGACATCTCAGTCCCTGCCGCCCAATAAAACCAATAGGGTTTATATGCATGGACGGTCCGACTCACAACACTTTGTCTTGGCTGGCTTAGACTTTCTAGGAAGTTTACCAGTACTCATCAGCGGTCGGTTTCAGCTTTGCGTGGAAGCATCATGCTGCCCAATCTATTGCCCCAAGCCCCGATGGCGAGGGGGGCCAAAGTATTCCATTAAGTGAGATTTTGTCTAATTTCATGTTGAAAAGGTATGCTGTGTGTACTCATTAGAATCGCCTCAATCAATGAGGCGATTCTAATGAGTACCCACAACATTGATACCTTAATTCTATAAGGCCTTATGGCCTGGGGCTTGGGTTTTATTAACCCTCAGTAGTTTCAACTACCCCTATCTCGAACAAATTATAATATTCTCGAAGATAACTGAGCCAATGAGGTTCGACTGCATGACGTTACAACCATTTATTAATTAACAAGTGCAAATAATACGGCTCTCCTTTCTTTCTTCGTACAGTATATGCAAGTTGACCTCTGCTAATACGATCTTGACCCCTGACCTCATACTGATATCACTGACCTGAATCAATATTGGAATTCTTGAACTTGATTGGCTAAGAAACCATATTAACCTACATATGAAATCCATCTTAACCTGAGGTAAATTCGTATAAACCTGAGGTGAAATCGTATAAACCTGAGGTGAAATCGTATTAACCTGAGGTGAAATCATCAGAAAGGAATGTTTTGTGATGTTAATTAAAAACAATTGTCATGAATCAAGTAATTTCGCATTGGCCCGGGTTATAGGTCCGAGGTCAGCTGTATTGGCATGAGGCCGAATGCCGACGACCAATACAGCTGACCTCGGACCTGTAACCGGCCCAATACGAAATAACTTCATCAAGTAATTTCGCATTGGCCCGGAATGGGTCCTCGGTCAGCTTAATTGGTCCTCTGTCTTCGGCCTCGGGCCAATACAGCTGACCTCGGACATGTAACCGGGCCAATACGAAATTACTCTAACACTATAGTATAAAGTATCAAAAGTATACTTACAAATTGTATAAAGTTGGAGCTCAAAGCAATGTAGTAGAATAACAGAGTCATTGTCTTGGTGGATATTATTTACGTAATCTGAAAGAAAAAACATAAATAAATCAATAAACAAAATTGTAAAATGCCACATTTCGCCCCCGCTCATCGGGGCTTAAAGAAGTATTTGGGCTGCTTGATGCTTCCACCTAGAGCTGTTTGGAAGCCTCTGTGGTGTAGTGGTTATGCTACTCGCCTTGTAAACCATGGCAGGGATTGCAGGATCGATCCCGGGCTTCTCCAGAATGTAGATGAGTCTTTAAACCGAGGTCCCGTCTCCATATGACCTTAGCTGTTGGTGAGACGTAAAACTCAAACACTCACTCTCTCCACCCAGAGCTGATATCGACCGCACACGAGTACTGGTAAACCGCTTCGAAGATCTAAGCTGCGGTGCGAGTAGGACCGTCCATGCTATAAACCCAATTGATTTCATTCGGCGACAGCGCTTGAGATGTCATTTCATCTAAAGCCCCACAAACTTTGAAGCAACGTCTCCAAAACGACCTATACAGTGTTGACGGGGACGTAAAACCTCAAATCAAACAAACAACGTGTCATACTTAACTCAGATGTGCCTAACGTCTCACTTGTGGGACATTTGCAAACAATGTAGGCGCAGATCATGGCATAAGGCGGCGTCTGATCTGCGTTTACATTGTTGCTTAAAAGAAATACATTTTTGTAAGCCGGCCTCGGTACATCAGTCGGATGCGCGTCTGTCTGATCAGAAGGTCCTGGGTCCGATTGTTGGATTGATTTGAGGTTTAACCCTTTTTGTACTAAAATGGAGTATTCCTCCTTATATATGACAGGAGTCCATTTCGAAATTTAGGGGTTACAGGTTGTGTAATCTTTAAAATTTTTCGTGAAAACAGCTGACGTTTTGCAAATAGCGCAGGCCCTGATCAGACGCCGCTTTCTGTGGCGTCTGATCTGGCCTGCACTGTTTGCCATGGTACCCGTTTTGGGGTTTCCGGTACAAGATGGGTTAATGTCACCCACAACACTATTAACATGTAGGTCATTTTGGAGACATTGCTTCCAATTTCGTGGGAATTTTGCCCGGCTCTTAGATGAAATGACATCTCAATCCCTGCCGCCTAATAAAACCAATGGAGTTTATATGCATGGACAGTCCGACTTGCACCGCTTTAGCTGAGCAGGCTTAGACCTCCTAAGCGTTGTTACCAGTACTCATATGCGACCGATTTCAGCTCTGCGTGGAAACCTCATGTAGCCCAATCTATTTCTCCAAGCTCCGAGGTCGGCAACATTCTTTCTTGGAGATTGATCACGAATTCTTTTCTACAGTCTTTCTCTCCCTACCGCTTATTCAAGAAGGGCAGCTGTCAATTTCAGAATGTGCACTGTACTGGTTAACCGCTTACTTATAAAACATATACGAAAAAGCATGCTTGTTGGAAGCTTTCGGGCCAAAGCTTTCGCCCAGAGCTTTCGCTTATCGCTCTATGGATAACACATACGCCATGGATGGTTATATTCTGATCAGACTGCACTAATGTGCAGTCTGATCTGAGTTTTTTTGTTTTTTTTTTGTGGGGGGGGGGGGGGGGTTGGTTCGTAAATGTATTTCTGGAGGCTTAAATTGATTTTGCATATTCAATTTCATTAAAATCCCTGGACCAAGCTCAGTGTAGAACACATTCAAACAATATATCAATATGCCCACAGTATCTGACATCATTAGACAGCAACTCCTGCTGTGTGCTTCAATTAACCCTTTTTATACCCCCGCAAACGAAGTTTGAAGGGGGTATATAGGAGTCAGCTTGTCGTCTGTCGTCGTCGTCTGTCGTCGTCGGTCCGTTACAAAAAACTTTAACATTGCTCATAACTTCCTTATTCTTTGACCGATTTCTTTAATATTCACACACCACACACCTTGCCACTTAGTACTTAAGATTGTTATACACAAACCTGACCTTGACCTTTACGTTGACCTTCCTCAAGGTCAAATACTTGTAAAAATTTGTCGGTACAAAAAAACTTTATTAGACTTTTATTATGTCATTGTGTGGCTCAGACTATCAAAAAACTTATATCTCTGTGACTCTTACTTGGAGTTACTATCTGACAACGCATGCGGGGGTATAATTGGCGCCTGTTGGGCGGCAGCTCTAGTTGTACCAAATGGAATCTTCCTCCTTATATATAGCAGGAGTTCATTTCAAAATTTAGGGGTGTAAGGTTGTATTTTCATCAAAATATATTTGGAAAATGTCTGAACTTTTAGCAAACAGTGGAGGCCTTGATCAGACGCCGCGTTCTGCGGCGTCTGGTCTGGGCCAGCACTGTTTGCCAGGGTACCCGTTTTGGGGTTTCTGGTACTAAATGGGATAAGCCAGTTTTCATTTTCATTTGTTGTCAAGATAAGCGCATCAATATAAAATCTATCAAATTAAATCAAGATGAAAAGGCACGTGTTGTTTCTCAAGGTACTCCAGTTTACGACCACCACTGCTTAATCATGGCCTCAGTCAGTGACAAATCTTGAATGGGTGGTAAAACTCAGAATGAAAAAAAAAAGTAAAAGAAAAAGAAGCACTTCATAAACAGATGATTTGGATTTACAGGGGTTCATATTTTATACGAGGACATGGATATACAGGGGTTCACTTTATATATATATGGATGATTTAGACTTACAAGGGTTCACTTTTACTTTGCATAATTTGGAACTGTACTATAACCCTACCGTTGCTAAAGCTGTAAACAGACTTTGACTGGACATATAGCTAATACACGAGCCAATTACAACCCCACCCCCACTTTCGGTACCGTTTGTTTGTTTGAGTCAGCACTACAAACGTCATATCGAGCATCATATCTCTCTAAGACGAGTGTCTTAGAAGCTGGTCGATTGCTAAGATATAATACCCGTTATTTTCCTTTGGAAACAACAACAACAACAACAACAACAACAAAAAAAAAAAAAAAAAAAAAAAACATGTATATTAGTTTTGTCACGGGTGTCCGTCCGTACGTCCTTCCAGTTATCAATAACATTGTGAATACGACTATACTTTTTTTTATTTCTTGGCCTATGGTGACCAAACTTGGTACACATATTGCTTAGGGATTGCTGCAGATGTACTTGAGGTTATCTAAATTTTGATTTGACCTCCTGGGGTCATGGGGTGAGGTCAAATTTAGAGGGAAAAAAAAAAAAAAAAAAAACGATGGTATTTGCGATGGTGCACCATTTCTAATTAAGAATCTGAGTCGCATTGCTAATGCCCGTGTGACTGTCACTCACCAATAAAGCCACTAGTAAACCGCACAAATAACATTTCTACGAAATCTAGGTAACGGTTATCTATCACCGTCGCTGACGGCCCCCGCCCATCGGGGCTTGAAGAAATAGATGGGCTGCATGATGCTTCCAAGCAGAGCTGAAACCGACCCGCACACGACTACTGGTTAACCGCTTAGAGGATCTAAGCCTGCCCAGGAAAAGCGGTGCGAGTCGGACCGCCCATGCTTATAAACCCTATTGGCTTCATTGGGCGGCAGGGTTTGAGATGTCATTTCATCTCATTGTCGGGTAAAAGTCCTCCAAAATTGGAAGCGACGTCTCCGAAATGACCTTTACAGTGTTGACGGGGACCCTAATCCTCAAATCAATCAAAACCAGCAAACGGCCGTCGCCGTCATCACGATAACGAGTCCGTGAAACGAAGACCCCCTCATAACCCCACTTTATTTAGCGAAATGTGGGGTTTAGGGGGTATACATTATCTGCCTTATTTTTGCTCAAAAACATAGATTGTGGGTACTCGTTAGAACCGCCTCAGCGGTTCTAACGAGCAGCCACAATCTAGATTGAAAGCAGAAATAAGAAAATGTTATCCATTTTACTTAATATTTGTCATTTGACTCTATCATTTCACATGGACATGTTTTCCTAATGGTGATATGGGAGTGCTGTGCAAAGAAGGTATCTGTAAACCCAGACTGAGCTTACGTGCTGGGTTTGCGATTGGTTAACAATGTAAACCGAGATCAGAAAAAACAGCTCATCTAGTCCGATCAGAGTCATATCTGTTCTCTTAAGGTTTAGGACTGTAAGGGTATACATCCAGGTTAACTAGCATTTTGGGGGCGATAGCCCCACAGTTTTCAAAAGTGATTTTGGCACAATTTTAAGCATTACTGCATACGACCTAATCACCATCAAGAGACACCGTGAGAAAATATAGTCCCATATTAGAAACAGTTTCAAAATTCCTTATAAAATGAAACAGCCAATGGAAATAAGTATGACAACTTGAATGTTTTATAAATTTATCCAATAAGTTTATCGTGACAGGGATTCTATGGGGGAGTCTCCGTTTAAAAAACGTAAATGAAAACAATGGATACTAATACGCCATTCAGCTTCTTTTTATAGATCAGTACAATTAGCCCATTTTACAGCTCATTTTATGTCGGAAATCCCAAAACTGGCAGCTGGCAAACAATGCATGCCCAGAACGCGGAGTCTCATTAGGGCATACACTGCAAGTTTGCGAAAGGTTGAGTCATTTTCCCGGTAAATTTTGAAGAAACCAAAACCAAACATCCCTAACTTTTGAAATTGATTCGTTCCAAACTGATATTCATCTCAGTACAAAATTTGTTTAAAGTACGCAGTGTGGTCGATTATGTAATTCTTTGTATCATTAACCCATATAAGACAATTGGAATCTCCCAGTTAATAAGTTTGGTGTGGTCCATGTCCAATTGTAGGGGAGCCAGGTTTGTATTGTTAGCACTAATTGTGTTGCGGAGCCTGATCTGGGTCTGCAATGTTTGAAACTGTCCCCACAAAAGGCTGTTAAGAATATATGGGTTTAGGGGGTGTTTATATCAATAACGAGGAATAAAGTCATTTGTTTTCATAGGTCTAATGGTTAAGTAATGACTGATGATCAGGAGGACGCGGGTTCTATACCTGCCGGCGTCGGCAACATTCTTTCCTGGAGATTGATCATGAAATCTTTTTCACGGTGATTATTTCCCTTTTGCTCATTCAGGAAGGGCAGTTGGCAGTTTCTGGTGAAAGAATGTGCACTGTACTGGTTTACCGCTTACGTATAATTAAGTTCTGAATAGTGAGATCCTTTGGAAGCAAAGAATACACCAAATAAACGAAAATAGCAGACTCGGTTTTATTGAGTCTGTTCATGACCAGTACTGAAATGTGCTACACCGGCCAGGCCCCCTAGCACCGGCTTAAGCAGAACTCTATTTTCAAAATGATTTTAAATGCACTCAATAGTCCCAAAGGAAAAGTGTGACTAGGTAAACTAACCAGCTCAAAAATGACCTAAAAAGTGTTGACTTGGTCGTTAAACTCCAATATAAATTTATTCAGCTTGAATTCTTGCTAGTAACGATTAAGAAATATGAATCTTTTTTTTACGAAAACTGAAAATAATTAAAAGAAACAAGAACAACAATGAAAAGAATTTCTGTGAACAAACGGTCCCTTTACATCAGGTTAAGTAAATGCCTGCCGTAGAGGTTTATGCTCTGGAAAAATGAAATTCACCAAAGGAATTAAAACATCGAGTGTTCAAATTCTCTAGACCAGATTAGTTAGGTTCGACAAAGTTGGCCTCATAAGTCACCTTCCGATATATTCAAGCCCAGTTTGAACAATAAAAGAGAGCATCCATAGTTTTTTTTTTCATAATTAACATTTGCAGGATTCCGAAGAAGCTGTCTGAATATCATCGAGGGACAAGACAAATGTTATTGCAATGAAATAAACATACATGGCCGTCATTATTGCATTTCCTACGATAAATTGTAACGAAAACGCCCTACAAAACCATATCACCCCTTCAGATGCGACCGTTAAACTAAAAGGGCACGGTGGCTAGTTCAAAACGTTATTCAAACGATAACGTCTGTTCTGCAATAGTTAAAAATGCTACGTTCACTGGGACAGCGTTACATCGCTCTAACGTGTACCGTAAACACAGAAAAGGCCATTTTCGATATCCGAAGATCCAAACTCATGTTCCAACACAATTTCAACATGGGTTTTATCGCATTGCTACGCCTTCTGGCTCAGAACAGCTTCAAACAGCTAAGTTCCTTGGATTATATTAAAAATAAATTCTTTTTCGGCCTGATTTAAAATACCAACCAGCTAACCCTATCCTTTGAGCACAAGCTATCGCCCCATCAGCACTCTCAGTGCTTTGATTATTTTCAGCTAACAATCAGACATCGTTCAACCAGTGCTGTCAGTACTTTGATTATAATATTAAATATCTATCTTCTTATACCGAGTCGGTCACATTTGGCCATGTGTTTTTTTTTATTATTATTATTTATTTGTTTTTGTTTGAGATGAGGTTTTACGTCCCTGTCAACACTATTTAGGATTTAGTTCATGTTGGAGACGTTCCGATTTTGTGGGTGTTTTCCCCGACAATGAGATGAAATGACATATCAAGCCCGAACGCACATAGACACTGCTATGGTTTAAGGAGCGGTCCGAATCGCCTCACGTTTCCTGGGCAGGCTTAAACCTAAGTGGTTTACTAGTACTCAAGTTCAGTCGGTTTCAGCTCTGCGCGGACGCACCATGCAGCCCAATCTATTTCTCCAGGACCCGTTCGGCGTGTGCGATGTGATAATTGTACAGAACATATCAATCACTACGTGCTAAAACATGTAAAAATAAACATTTCATTGGTATGTAAGAAGGATTAGAATGTGTATGTTGAGTACTCCAAATTTAACTTAAACTTTTTCACTATCATACACTGCATGATTAAAACCCGGACTTTGAGTTAGATGATAAAATATTGAGCCGTCGCACAACAAAGCAAGCAACACCACCTGTGCAACCAGTAGTCGGGGCACATGCACGGTCTGATCAGAGACTCTTCGTTGTTTGTATAGCTTCTATGATAGCTCCAGTGCAAAATCAAAACAAGCCAGCATCCAGGCCAGAATGGCTTTGTGAACAGGCCGGGTGATCTACGGTTCATACTTTCATCAACATCAACGATACAGGCTCACACGTCTGTGCCTGTCTGTAGAAAAAGCATTATACATGTGCTTTTGCATATTTTCTCTATTTCTGCTCCAAATATTAGAATGGTAGCGATTGTTAGAACCGCCTCATTGAGACGGTTCGAGAGTACCAACAAACTATATAAATGTAGATTATTGGTGCTTGTTAGAATCGCATCGCATCAAAGAGGCGATTCAAACGAGTGCCCACTACCTATGCGTATGAACACACGCACATAACATGCATAAAGGGAATAATTGAACTTCCCACGTTTTTCTATACTTCAATACACGTACTTGTTAACCTTGTTTACCGATAAACTTCATAAACAGATGATTTGGATGTACGGGTTCACTTTATGATTTTTTTTTTCTTTGTTGCTTATTTATGACTGTCAGTTTAGGCGCGTATTGTGGCTCCGCCCATCGGGGCTTGATGAAAAAGATAGGCTGCACGATGCTTCCACGCAGAGCTGAATCCGACCCATCACACGGCAAAGCGATGCGAGTCGGACCGTCCATGCTTATTAACCCTATTTGTTTCATTGGGCGACAGGGCTTGAGATGTCATTCCATCTCAATGTCGGGTAAAAGTCCGACAAAATTGGAAGCAACGTCTCCAAAATGACCTATTCAGTGTTGACGGGAACGTTAAACCTCAATTCAAACAAACCAAATAGGCACGTATTGCCATTGTCCGAAAACTGGGACTACGAAAAAATGTACAGGCAATGATGAAACAATTAATGCAGATAAAAACGCAAAAAGACTTATTGAAATGTTTGTTTGTTTGTTTGATTTGAGGTTTAACGTCCCCGTCAACACTGTCAAGGTCATTTTGGAGACGTTGCTTCCAATTTTGTAGGACTTTTACCCGACATTGAGATGAAATGACATCTCAAGCCCTGTCGCCCAATTAAACCAATAGGGTTAATAAGCATGGACGGTCCACCTCGCACCGCGGTTCCTGGACAGGCTTAGATCCTCTAAGCGGTTTACCAGTACTAGTGTGCGGGACGGATTCAGCTCTGCGTGGTAGCATCACGCAGCCCATATATTTCTTCAAGCCCCTTTGGGCGGGGGCCGCTTATTAAAATGAAAATAAGTTAAAAATTTTAGTTCTTGTTCAACCCGTTGCACGCTATATTCCAGCTAAAAAATCATTATATACAATATTTGATGTTTAACTACATGTAATCCGCCCCCGCCCATAGGGGCTTGAAGAAATATATGGGCTGCATGATGCTTCCACGCAGAGCTGAATCTGGCCCGCACACTAGTACTGGTAAACCGCTTAGAGGATCTAAGCCTGTCCAGGAACCGCGGTGCGGGGCAGACCGTCCATGCTAATAAACCCTATCGGTTTCATTGGGCGTCAGGGCTTGAGATGTCATTTCATCTCAATGTCGGGTAAAAGTCCCACAAAATTGCAAGCAACGTCTCCAAAATGACCTTTACAGTGTTGACGGGGACGTTAAACCTCAAATCAAACAAACAAACAAAACTACATGTAATAGAGGATCTTACATGAGTGCTCATGTATTATTGAATTTATTAAACTCGCTGAGGAAAAGGGATAAAATGCTCGGCAAAAACCGAGCATTTTATCCCTTTTCCTCAACGAGTTTAATAAATTCAATAATACATGAACACGAATGTAACCCAGCAGGCACTCAACGTTGAACTAACGTTGAAACGTTGTTTCAATGTTAGGTCAACGTTGAGTCAACGTTTTGAACCTGCAGGGTAAGATTCTTTTTATCATATGACATTGAAACGCATTTTATTCACGATTGTTTTACAAAAATGTCAATATCTCGCCATTAGTAAACACGACGTCGTTGCAACATTACGGGGCACATCTAGCTAATTTGCATATTTAATTCACTAGTGGATCATGGCTACACGGCGTTATTACACTCTCAGACGCGACGTCATATGATAAAATGTTATCGTCATATGTACATGTTTACGTGTTAAATACGATACCAACTATATCAAGCCATTTTACATTTTAAGTTTGGACAGATATATAAGTTGTCAAAAAGAAAACTTTGTTGCTCCTGGTTAGACGGCTCTGATCTGCATCTACTCCGTTTGCACAGAATCGTTTATTTTTGTCCGCAGGGTTGAAAGAGCTAACTGTCAAAATGGAGTGGGGGCGGGGGAAAATAAAACAAAACAAAAACATGCTACTTACAATCAAACGCATAGTCCGCAAACTGACTGTCATCCATTGCTATCATTACTACGCGTTGTTTAGATTTTGGTTTTGATTCAGCTTCCGCCATATTTTTTGATTGTCAGCTAATTAAACATGAATAAACCTATATGTATGACTAAAAAAAATTGACGCGCATAAAATATACTGTTTATCAAAACTTCTTGTACACGAAGGTCAATCGCTGTAACATGATAACACCGACTCACTTCGTATACTGAAAAGAAATTGACGGTTAATTCCGACTCGATGCGGAAATCGATTAACGTTCAGTGTTGGACAGTTTTATTATGGTTGATGGAATAAATGTGTATACTGAAGCTACAAAAAGGCGTATCACTTAACACCTCTGTACGCTATAAAACAATAACGTATCACTTAACGCTGTAGACCGACGACGTTGATTCAATGTTGAATTATAACACTGGTCGCCAAATAAACAAATCTAGTGATTTACTGAGCGGAAGAGCGCGACCTTTTGACGTCATTCATTGTTACCGGTGTAAAGTCGTTATGTTATGAAAACAGGGCGGGATTCCTTTCAACAATGGCGGAACATAGGGAGAATCTGAAGGAATCAATAGCATTTTCGTCGACGTTTAGTGTCGGTCAGTTGTAAGTAGACAAACCACTCGCGCTACGCGCACGTGATTTGATCTACTTTACAATTGACCCCCAAACAGTGATATACCACGCAAAAAACATTGCTAGAGCTTTTGTTTTGTTTGATTGGAGGTTTAACGCCCCGTCAATACTTTATAGGTCATTTTGGAGACGCTGCTTCCAATTTTGTGGGACTTTTACCGGCATAAAGATGAAACGACATCTCAAGCCCTGTCGCCCAATGAAACCAATAGGGTTTATAAGCATGGAGGGGCCGACTCGCACCGCTTTGCCTGGGCAGGCTAACTGCCTCTAAGCGGTTTACGAGTACTCGTGTGCGGTCGGTTTCAGCTCTGCGTGGAAGCATCATGCAGCCCATCTATTTCTTCAAGCCCCGACGGGCGGGGCCGATATTGCTTGAGCTGATCTACATGCATTTCTTAAACAACGTCCGATTAATCATCGGTTCCTCGCTGAGTCAACGTTTCACAACCCTGCAGGCACAAAACGTTGACTCAACGTTGAACTAACGTTGAAACAACGTTTTCAACGTTGCTTCAACGTTAGTTCAACGTTGAGTGCCTGCAGGGAAGGGTCGGCTCAAACTCGTAATGAACCGTCTCACCTGGATCTCAATTTTTTTGCCATCCTTTTAATGAGCTTGAGTAAACTACAAGTTTACAAAAATGGACGCGTCAAAATTCAGAGATGGAAACATCCACTTTGGTAACTCAGGGGTGCAAGGGCTAAGTTCATTTCCGTACTTCTTCCGCATATCAAAGAAATAAAAAGAGAATAAAGTACAACATAGATGTCATCGAAATATTGAATGCATCACTTAACCTTTTCAACCCTGCACACAGACACAAACACCATGCAAGGCTTTTTTTTGTTAAGGCCCAGTCGACACGACACGATTCAGGTCAGTTTACCCTAACCATATTTCCTGGACTGGCGGTTTAGCGGTTAAACAATGCACATTATTGCGCCAGACAACTACCCTTCTTGAATCAGCTGAAGAGACAGAATGGCCATATAAAGGATTTCATGATCATTTGCCACGAAAGAATGTTGCCGATCCCGGCAGATATCGAACCTCCTGATTCGACTCAGCTTCCGAGGCCGACACATATGCAAGATAATTAAGACAGCCAAAGTATGTGTTATCTTGTAAATGATTTTGATAACATCGTTTTTAGGTTTCAATATATATGTAATTTCTATGACATTAATACAAGTCAAGTCAAGTCAAGAAACTGTATTGGGCATAAACACACAGGGTTTCTCATCCAAATAAACATAGCAAACAGCAATGGCGGCATCCAAAAGTCTGGTTCTTTATTCAAGTACTGCTGGTGCTGTCACCAGAGACCTCTTTACAGGAGACCTTGGTGAAGCTTCCATACATCTAGCCCTATTACATATACGTGTAGTTGCACACGCACGCGTATTCAAAACAACTTTGATTCACCATGAAAGGGAATAGATAGACCTTCAGGGGAGGCAACTCCTGCAAAAGTATATTTGTCTCCAATGTCAATAGAGGTCAACTCTTAAAGAAAGAATTTGCTCCTGAGGAGCAAATTCTTTCCTTTAAGAGTAGACGTTTCTTTAAGAGTAGATCCCTTTTCAGTGGGACAGGCTCCCCAAAGTTGTCTTCCTTTGAGAAATGACGGAACAATCTGCAAGGTGTTCCCATTGCCCTTAAAATTCAATTATCTGTTAATTTTCTTTCTTATCATCTGCAGGCATCATGTCTTATCAGCAGCTTATTAATATTATCATCGTTGTAATTATTGCTGATATGATTTTTTTTCTTATTTCACTTTGGTTCGTTTTTCTCCTACCAGTTTAAATGGTGTCTATGAACAAAATCATTGATATTTAAGCAAACAGTGTACACCAAAATCTGACGTCCCGTTCTGATCTGGGTCTATTTTTTTGCCTATGTTTGTTTTAGGGGACAATATGCTTGTACGGGTTATGAAAGTGATTCTGCAGATTTACTGAAAAAATAGAAGCGAGGGCAATGATCAGGAATCGATACTTCCTTCAGAGACACCAAAGGGGAAGAAACACAAATATGAAATAACTAGACCTTTATGGAAACATCAATAGCGGAAAGCCAAAGGGACAGTTACTTTCCCACAAAAAGGGCCAACTAGCTATCCGAAGCAAAAACGATATTAGCGAAACACACATTCAAAGACGATATATAACAAAAATAAACTGCGACAGAAGAACCGCCTTGGAACGGTCAGTGAAAAGTATTGTCCAGTCGACATGGCTTTGTTGAACCGTAAATTTCTCATGTCGTAAATCTCATGCTGTGAAGAATTGGTACCAATTCCTAATTAGTACCAAATCGTCACGGATTTCATACCAATATTTCTCACCCATTTAGTCAATTTCATGCAGCAACCATACATATTCCTCATATGGATAAAATTCCCCACAAATCTGCTGCATTTGGCATTCGATTCCAATTCTTCACACGGTTACCATAATTTTATAAACGTGGAAGGAAATTCCAATGTTTTACTGTTGGAACTTCAGGGACAAGAGTATGAATGCTTAAAATGAACCGATTCGCGAGTAAACCTTTCCACGGTGTTTCCGACTAGACCCGTCAGCCTGTGTAACTTAGCAAGAGCTATTTTTCTGCTTATGTTTATTTGTAATTATCTAGTTTCTGTTACGGAGCTATTCTGCGCATTTATTATTAGTATTATTGTTTATTATTATTATTATCATTATTACCATCATCATTTTGCTTTGTTTGTTTGTTTGATTTAGTGTTTGACGTCTATGATCAGCAGCTTAGGTTATTGACAGTCAGTTGACCTGACCATACTGTTTCCTGGACAAGCCTCTCGGGGGCAGTTAACCATTACTTAGTTGAAATACCCATGCTCTGGCATCCGTCATCGTCCGTTCCCATTCCTCAAACATCTTCTACTCTGAAACCGATCGGCCAATCAAAGCCAAAATTTGTGTTGAGCCTACGAGGGAACGATAGTTTGTTCGCGGCATCGGGGCCTCATGACCAAGATGGCCACCACGCCCATATATATGTTAAAACAATTACAATCTTCTCTAGAACCAGTGGACTGATTTCTAGAAACTTAAATTTGAATTTAACTTTATGTAATGTTGGTTGGTGCCTGATGCTCTGTCTCTGGTCGGTCCAATCGGAGTCTTTCTGTTTTCTTTTGCTCCAGCATTTCAGTGGTTTCTTGTTGTCGTGTCCTCACAGTTGTTTCATCTCTGTGGCTGTTTGAGTCTTGTGTTCTCGGAGATGTTGCTCTGATGAGTTAGGAGGCTTTCATGCAAACTGAACAAATTATTTGTCTAAATCACGACGGATGTAAGGGCGAGGATTTAACCCCCCTCCACCCCTCCCCCCCCCCCACACACACACACAAGTGGAATTCGTTTCACTGGCCGTTTCAAGGCGGTTCTTCTAAATCGCGACGGAGGTAAGGGCGAGGATTGCGGACGAAATTGTTTTTACTGACCGTTCCAAGGCGGTTCTTCTGTCGCTGTTAATTTTTGTTATGGTGAGTCTTTGAGTGTGTGTCTCGCTTATATTATTTTGTTTTTGATAGCCAGTTGGTCATTTTGTGGGATTTGGCTTTTCGCTGTTGATATTTCCATTAGGGTCTAGTTATTTCACGTTTGTGTTTCTTTCCCTTTGGTGTCTCCGATGGGATCTGTGGGTCAGTTGTATCGATTTCTGATCACTGTCCTCACTCCTGTTTGGTATGTAGCATCTAGGACGCCAGGCCATCAGAATTTGTTCTCATGATGACCCTAGGTCTACCCTAACTTATTTCCAGACAAGGTCAACCTTGTTTTATAGGAACAATTGAAATAGTTAATTTTCCGGAAACTATTGCAGCCAGTGACCTGAAAGTTGGTAGATGCAGACACCTTATTGAGATTCTTCATGTGTGTGAGGATTTTGTACCGATTCCTGATCTGTGTGAAGTATTCATGTGTGAGAACTGGTACAAATTCTTCTCATGTGTGAGGAATTGGTACCAATTCTTCACATGTAAGAGGAATGGATACTAATTCTTCACATGCGGGAGGAATCGGTACAAATTCTTCACACATGTAATAGTAATTGGTGCCAGTCCTTGACAAGCCAAACACCACAACCACAGGTCGCAGGGGTGAGAAATTGGTGCCAATGTTTCGCATCAGAGAAAAAGTCGCAACAGTTCTTCACAGGTGAGACGAATACTACCAATTCTTCACATGTCAGAAATTGTCAAAACGAGAAATTTGAGCACAAATTTGAGACCCCAAAATTTATCGACATTGACCATACGTAAATTTCACATTTGACATGTGACGTGTTTGGTACCAATTCTTCTTATGGGTATGAAATTTTCGAAATGAGAAATTTGCAGTTCAACATCTGAAGGCTTCCTAACTCATCAGTGCAACATCCCCGAGCACATAAATGTCAAACAACCACAGAGATGAAATAAAGGTGAGCATGCAAGCATCGTGCAGCCCTATCTATTTCTCCAAGCCCCGTTGGGCGAGGGCCGGTAAAGTGGGGATTTCACGCACTTGTAATCGTAATGTGTGCACATTAGAGTCTCAGATCAGCCTGCATATCTGTACAGTGTGTCCAAAGTGTTCAGTTAGTTTTACATACTTCACTGCACGCCCTTTCGTACCATCACGTCAACTAATCCAGGTAGGAAACACCATTGTAAACCACACTTTAGTTAGAGAAAAGTTTGGGCTGAATAGTACTTCCACGCGAAGCTGAAACTGACCACAGTTAAGTACTGATAAACAGTTTTAGTCTAAGCCTGCCTAGGAAAAGTTATGCGAATGGAACCGCTCTTTTAACACTAGCGGTTTCTATGGACGTTAGGGCTTGAGATGTCATTTCATCTCAACATCGGGTAAAAGGCCACAAAATGGGAAGCACATCTCCAAAATGGCACAAATAGTGTTGACGGGTACGTAAAAACTCAACTCAAACAAACAAAACCAAAACAAAATGTAGAGAAAAGGTTTTCAGGTGTATACATTTTCCAACTTTTGGGTATACTTACTGTTTGTTAATCGACCAAACAGTCTCATCAATGCTGATGTACAGGTGGCTTTCACTGACTTATAGGAAGCAGAAGTTTTGTTTGTTTGTTTGTTTGATTTGAGGTTTGTCTCCGTCAACACTGTAAAGGTCATTTTGGAGACGTTGCTTCCAATTTTGTGGGACTTTTACCCGACATTGTGATGAAATGACATCTCAAGCCCTTTTGCCCAATGAAACCAATAGGGTTTATTAGCAATGACGGTCCGCCTCGCACCGCGGTTCCTGGACAGGCTTAGATCCTCTAAGCGGTTTATCAGTACTAGTGTGCGGGCCGGATTCAGCTCTGCGTGCAAGCATCATGCAGCCCATATATTTCTTCAAGCCCCTATGGGCGGGGGGTTGAGGCAATGATCAGGAATCGATACTATTAACACACAGTGCCCATCAGTGACACCAAATGTAAAGAAACACAAACATGAAAAACAGACCCTAAGGGAAACATCAATAGCAAAAAGCCAAAAGGACAGTTACTTTCCCACAAAATGGCCAATAGAATAATATAAGCGGCACAAACACCCAAAGACAAACCATAACAAAAATAAACCGCGACAGAAGGACCGCCTTGGAACGGTCAGCGGAAACGAATTCCACTGGGGGGGGGGCTTAAATCGAGATCACGTGGCCAGAATCCTCGCTCTTGAGACAAATAACCAGCTCAGTCCGCATGAAGGCCTCCTAACTCATCAGTGCAACATCCCCGTGAACACAAAAAAATCAAACAACCACAGAGATGAAACAACGGTGAGGAATCGATAGCAAGAAACCACTGAAAAGCTGGAGCAAACGAAAACCAACAGTTAGACTCCAATTGGCCCGACCAGAGACAGAGCAACAGGTACCAACCAAAATCCAGTTAATTCTTGATGATGTGACGTCAGGGTGTTGTGTTGTGCATTCGCTCGGCGCATATCCCCGTTCAAGACATTTTTTCAACCTACACTCAGAGACAATCGGCCACCAGCGCTGTCAGTGCTTTGAATTTATGGAGTATTGGCAGACAGTGTAGACCCAGATCAGACGCCGCTGATCAGGGTCTTCTCTGTTTGCGTAAAGTACATGAATTGAAGGGTTAGGAAACAGGACATTTTTTCAGCTTACCCTCAGAGACAATCGACGCATCAGTGCTATCAGTGATATGATTATCAAATAGTCGCACTGCAATGTCTTGAACACCTTTGAGACAATGACAGGTATATTTCGAGTCAGTGAGGGCTTTTCATAGGGCCAGGCTGGAAGTGCGAATAATTGAATTTTTATATATCCAGAAAATGTCCCGTTTATTTTCTACAGAGCATACCGGTCAATATATATTGTGAAAGATTCGGCACGAGTTCATATGGCCAGGGACGCACGAGATTGCGAGTGCGTCTCCACCATATGAACGAGTGCCACATATTTCACAATATAAAGTCAATAAACGTTTTATTATATACCCAAAACTTGAACTGTCTCCAAGAATACAGGAGTGCCTGGTATAGAAATCTGAATGCAAAAACAGCTTACATATGTATAAAACTTTAAGTGGTTTAAAATGGGAAACAACACAGGACAGTCACATGAAGTGACGTTGCAAAACCACGCCCGCGTGGATGTGACGTCAATAAAACATTGACGTTTTCTAATGCAGGACGGCATTTTTTCTGGATTGTCAATATTATTTCTGATTTCATAAAAGAAGTTATTTAAAATCTGTACAGATTTTTGACAGCATGGTATGTGCTTTATGCATTTTAAGACAACTATATTTGTTTTGTTTTACAATTCTTCTTTTTCTCATCTCGAAATCGACAAAGTTGAAAGTAGTTCTATTGCGAACGAGATTGCTTATGTATGGGCAATATGCACTTGGCTCCGGACATCATGGAAAAATATTGATCGGTAACTTCTGGACAAAGTAAACGGGATATTTTCCGGGTATGTAATATTTTTCCATATTGTCAATTGCCCGTAGATAAGCAGTCTCGTTCACAATAGAACTACTTTCAAATTTATCCATTTTGAGAAGAAAATCGGCAGTCATCTTGGCATACGTATCGACTGCAAAAACGAAAAACAAAATGAATATAGGCTGTGAGAAAGTGCATAAAGAGTTTTTTATGCTGTCAAAAATGACCTACCTGCACTATATATAGATTTCTAATAATTTCTTTTAGAAATTAGCAGTATTTTGAAAGAAATAAAATGGCAAATCCAGAAAAAAATGCGCCATGCAATGGAAAACGGCAATGTTTTAATGACGTAACATCCAACAAGGTAACGCCATATTCACTTTCGCGCCCTTTGGTGTGATTTTTCAACGTGTAGGAAGACACTTAATGACCTGCTTTATTTTCCATTTCAAACCACTTAAAGATATATGGACTGATTTTACATTCCGATTTCTATGTCGGGCAGTCCTGTTTTCTAGTAGACAATTCAATGTTTGAATATATAATAAAAAGGTTGTTGACTTTATATTGTGAAATAATCGGCACTCGTTCATATGGCGGAGACGCATTCGCAAGCTCGAATGAACGCGTGAAAATAGTTCGCAGTATTAAGTCAAAAAGCTATGATAATTCGATATACAGGTATGCTGTGTGTACTCAACATACCCATATAAGTCTGACCCCGTTAAATTACACTTTTATATAGCAAAACTTGGGTTAACAGGGGTGTATATACTTTTTTCCTAATTTCTGCTCATTTTGAGAAGAAATGAGAAAAACATCATAATTTTGTTATTTGAAAACTTTCAATTTTTGGTGGTAAGGCTGTGAATATATTTCAATAGGCATGTTTGCATAATAAATCACCTCATACAGGCGATGCACACATAATACAATTTAGAAGGACCCTAGAAGTGGTTCGACTCAGCCATGATTAATGGGTCATCGCTGTTCTAGCCAAGGAAGTTGCTACGTAAATATACCATTTCTATTCTGAATATGAGGAAACTGAGTCAATTTATGCATGATTAAGTTATGTGTGAAGACTCGTGCTTTCCGAAAATTATTTCGACACGTGATGATGACGATGATGGCGGTGATGATGGTGGTGATAGTCATCTTTGTGCCTACATATCAATACGGGCACGTGCGAATGGTGCAGTATGTGGTCGCTCACACTGCCAATAAATGCTCGTCCAATATTTCCCATTCCACGCGTTCCGGTAATAATCATGGCGACGTTTTCTTCTTCGGCAACACGTAGTACCTCGTTTCTGGCATTTCCATAAATCTGCATCACTTTTCCATTAAGCTGAATAAGTAAAAAATAGAAAATACATTACGAAAACATGCCTATACAAAAACATTGTAAAATTTTACCACCTAAAAAGTCAAAACCTTTTAGACGAAAATTGTGATATTTTTCATATTTCTGCTCAAGATATAGATTGTGGGTGCTCGTTAGAACCGCCTCATCGAGGCGGTTCTAAGCAGTACCCATAATCTATATTTTTGAGGAGAAATAAGGTTTACCCCTGGTAACCCCAGTTTTACTATATAAAAGTGAAGTTCAAGGGGGTCAAAATTATGTATACGTCATTTCGTGATGAGAAATTATAAGCAACACAGCTAAAGAAAGTAGGGATTGGATTGGTAATTAAAGGATGTTTTTGCCATTTCTTCATAAAAGCCTGTTTTGTGTATACTTTTTAAAATCACCTCAGTGAAGCGATTCTATATGTAACAAAAGCCCACAACATAGGTTTCTAAAGAAAGGCGATCCCAACAAATGCCGACCACATAAGTTTCTTAAGAGCAATAATGAAACTTATACCTTAATTATCCAGCGACCCGGGCCAGTCGGTCCCTGGAGAAGAAATAGACTGGGCTTCACGATGGGCTTCACGATGCTTCTGCGCAGGGCCCAAAACCCACCGAACTTTTGATAACTGGTAACCCGATTAGATTTTCTAAGCCTTCCCAGGAAATGTGGTACGATTCGGACCTTCCCTTAAACCCTTGCGGTTTATTTGTGTGGTAGGGCTAAAAGTTACACAAATTTGGAAGCAGCGTCACATGAAATTAATTAAACTCGCCGATGACCCATGTACTTACAAATGATTATCAAGTTTCTGAGTATGTATATACAGTTCGGCGAGTTGCATAAATTACTTGAAATACCATTTGAGCCAGCGCACGACAAAACCTACATTTGGCCCAACGAAGACGCATATCAGCCTGCGCATTCGCGCAGTCTGATCAGTCTTCATTTTTTATTTGATTTGAGGTTTAACGTCCCCGACAACACTGTAAAGGTCATTTTGGAGACGTTGCTTCCAATTTTGTGGGACTTTAACCCGACATTGAGATGAAATGAAATCTCAAGCCCTGTCGCCCAATGAAACCAAAAGGGTTTATAAGCATAGACGGTCTTCTTCGCACCGCGGTTCCTGGACATGCTTAGATCCTCTTAGCGGTTTACCAGTACTAGTGTAAGGGCCGGATTCAGCTCTGCGTGGAAGCATCATGTAGCCCATATATTTCTTCAAGCCCCTATGGGCGGGGGCCGAATCAGTCTTCGTTGTGCGCTCTAAGGATAGCTAAGGGCCCAATGCGCCTTCATGCAGCAAGAGAAGTCTCTGGTTAGACTATATAAATGTGCAGGCTGATCTGGGTCTTGGCTGGGCGCACATGTCTTATTGTAGGTTTTGTCATGGGCTGGCTCATTTGTCATTACGATAACCGTGACACCCGTGCGACATAGTGCATTTTTTCACATTTCTTAAATGGCTAAAAAATGTCTGATGAAAATCTTTGATATTTTTCTCATAAATACTGCAAACATAGGTTGTGGGTGCTCGTAAGAACCGCCTCATTGGGGCGGTTCTAACGAGTTCCCACAACCTATGTCTTGGAGCAAAAATAAGAAAGAAAATGTATTCCCCGTAAACCCCAGTTGTCTCCATATAAACTGGGGTTTAGAGGGGTCTTCATCTGACGGACTTGTGTTCACGTGATGTGTACATGTACTTACATTATGTTCCTCGAGCTTCGCAGATAGTTTCTGGAGGTCCCTTTCTGCTTGTCTCTTCTCATCATCAACCACACTTTCTACTAGACTCACACTACCGAAGTCAGGTGCTGAAACAGTTGTAACCCATATATAACATGCACCCCATAAATAGGACACTGACAGATCCAGATCAGAGGCCGTGAAACGCGTTGACTAATCAGAGTCCACAGATTGTATACTTCGAGTACAGACATGTTTTATTTGATTTGATGTTTAACGTCCCCGTCAACACTGTATAGGTCATTTTGGAGACGTTGCTTCCAATTTTTTGGGCTTGTTACCCGACATTGAGATGAAATGATATCTCAAGCCTGTCGCCCAATGAAACCAATAGGGTTTATAAGCATGGACGGTCTGACTCACACCGCATTGCCTGGGTAGACTTAGATCCTCTAAGCGGTTTACCAGTACTCGTGTGCGGGTCGGTTTCAGCTCTGCGTGGAAGCATCATGCAGCCCATCTGTTTCTTCAAGCCCCGATGGGCGGGGGCGGACTGAAAGAGTTTTAACCTATATATACTAAGAGCCTCATAAATGGGACACTGACAGATAATGCAGATCCAGATCAAAGGCCGCGACACGCCGCGCGTAATCTGAGTCCACATATTATATACTTAGAGTACAGACATTTTTGTAAAACTTAAAGGCAATGGATACACCTTCAGGGGAGGCAACTCCCGCAAAAGTATTTTTGTCTCCCATGTAAATAGGGGCCAACCCTAAAAGGAAAGACTTTGCTGCTGAGGAGCAAATTTCAAATTCTCCTGAGGAGCAAATTCTTTCCTTAAACCCCTTACCCATGCCATAGAGTCTATATAAAAGCAACAAGAAGTCCCTACAGTTGTCTCCCTTTAGAAATGGCCGGAAAATCTGCCATGTGTTTCCATTCCCCTTAAAACAAACAGAACAAACCTGACACCCCTTTTACATGGAAATGGACCGGTCCCAAGCTATAAGGTGGATAATTCTATTGTCATCCAAGTGTTAGCATGTTTCGGTATATCTACATGTGTATGCATCTTATGCCGTGGCCTGTTGTTCCGCCGTCCGCCGTCATCTGTCTGTCCGCCGTTAACTTTTCCCTATTTTCGACATCTCCGTTTGGGCAATATTGTGATTCAGAATTCCTAACATCATTCCGTTTCGATATCACAGATGGCCGACTTGGCAGCCATTCAGAATTGCTAAAATCGTACGGTTCCAATATCCGAAATGGCCGCCATAGCGCCGATCTTGTGATTCTTTAAACGATATGTCCTCCTAAACCAATCATCTGAATGAACTAAAACTTAATGGGAGCCATCAAGGTGACATGCAGATTCAGAAATGCTAAAATGGTTCAATTCCGTTATTCATGATGACCGCCATGCCGACCATCTTAATATTTTTCAACCGACATTTCCTTCCGAGCCGAGAGGTGGATTTTGGAGGCATTACAAGGCGACAAAGCTCAAATTCAAGAGGGCTGAACTGGTGGCCAACTTGAAAATCTTAAAACGATATCTCGTCCCGAAACAAAAGTCGTATTGAGCTGAAACTTTGAGATCCAGAATTGTTAAAAGCATACATATTTTTTTTCCTCCCAAACTGTAAGTCGGATATGGCTGTCATAGGAGCGAAGTGAAAATCAATCACTGCTAATGCTAGGTTCCCACTGTCGTGCGATCCGTTACGAACGCCACGATTGGCCATTCGTAGCTGGTCGTGGAATATTCTCTGAAAGTTCAGGTTTGGATACGAGGTGATGAGATTCGATACGTTCTGGTACGATTCGTTGCGCTCGGATGCAATCCAATCACGATTTGTCAATTTCAGGTATCACGATCAGCCACGGTCTGCTCTCACGTTCAGATACGACCAAATGCGTTCCAATAGGATTGTTGCGATCGAGTCTACGACTTGGTCTCGATCTGGAACGATCATCACGATCGAGTACCCCGAATTGGGACGATCTGATACGTGCAGATACGTTCTTATTCGCTCATCACGAGCCGATGCGCTCCGTTACGAAAGCATACGACTGTCGTCTCGATGTTTTTCACGATCATGATCGATGGCGATCACGATTTGAGCTACGACTTGACCCCGACTGGTATAAATACAGCCGGACTGACCTTGGACTTAATTGTTTCTTGAACTTTTACAGCATAAACACTGACCCCCAACCATTGATGATGGTAGGAGTGCGGATGATGACAATGTGGCAATTTTTCTGGCTGGAATGGTTCAGGCTTGCCATTTCCATTCTTAGCTTCCATTACCCTTGGGTGGCATCTTTCATAGGCTTTAACAATACTAGCAAAGGCTTGTATAAACCAGGGATTGCAAGATCGATCCCGGGCTTCTCCAGACTTTCGGATGAGTCTAGAAACCGAGGTTCCGTCTCCGTATGACCTTAGTTATTGGTGGGGCGTAAGACTGAAATACACTCACTCACTCACTAACTCACTCATGAGCAGATCGCTGAATGAGTCACATTAAATCTTGAGAACTCGTAATAGATCGTGAACGTTCGTATAAAAACGTAGCCTACTCGTATCTAATCGCATTTACTCGTATGATCTCGTATCTGATCACGAGTCATTCGTGACAGGTCTTGAGCAATGGGACCCGACCGAGCGTAACAAATCGTGACAGATCTTGTGAGATCGCAACACATCTCAACAGAACGCGGTGCTTGTTTTGTCCAAGATTGGCCCCGATCATCGCGATTTGGAAGCACGATTAGATGCGATCCGTCGCGCTTTGTTACGATGCAACACGATGTGATACGATGATCCAGATTTAAAATCGATCGTGTTGATCGTGGAAAAATTTTGAACCGTTCAAAAATTTTCTACGATTAACACGATTGCCACGACTGACCCCAAGATCTGATAAGATCTGATAGGATCACCACGATTAATCCACGATTAAGAACACGATTGCAATCGTGGCGCGAATCGTGATAGTGGGAACATAGCATAAGATAGAAGTCTCCGTGGTGTAGTGTTTACGCTACTCGCCTTCTAAACAAGGGGTCGCAGGATCGATCCCGGGCTTCTCCAGACTTTCGGATGAGTCTTTAAACCGAGGTCCCGTCTCTGTATGACCTTAGCTGTTGGTGGAACGTAAAACTCAAACACTCACTCACTCACCGTGTCGGCAATCTTGAAAATCTTCAAACCTCATTTTTTCACCCGAAACATTTGGGAGGCATTTGGTCGAATTGCAAAAATCGTTGCGTTAAGTGTTATGTATATCTATGACGGCGGCTGAAATTCTTAGAATGATGAAACATGGTTGGGAGCATAAGGGGGTGGGGGGACTGAAATACAAAAATACAATTTGAAAATCTTCAAACCGCACCTGCTCCCACATACAACCATGTCTTCATAATGCGAGAAAATATCATTTCACCGTCTAAATCAAAGAATCTATGAGTGACGTCATAAAACTGCGGCTTCGCAATGGTAACGCTCTTCCGCCCAGTGATTTGTTGCACAAAATAAATCACAGTTCCTTCCATTGCTAATATAGGCGCGCTCTGTTAGAAACTTAGGTTGACAAAAGCGGCAGATGTGAAAGAGTTATAATACTGGGAGTATGACTGGAATACCGAAAAAAAAAGATGCATCACGAAAACATGCCTATATAATTTTGACCCCCTTGAACTCCACTTTTATACAGTAAAACTGGGGTTTCTGGGGGTATACCTTATTTTTCTTATTTCTGCTCTAAAATATAGATTGTAGGTACTCGTTAGAACCGCCTCGATGAGGCGGTTCTAGCGAGTGCCAACAATCTATATTTGGAGCAGAAATAAGAAATATATCACAATTTTTCAAAATAAAATTTTCATTTTTTCGGCGATAAAGGTGGCAATGTATTTGTATAGGCGTGTTTGCGTAATGGAACCTGCCAAGAAAAGGAGATGAGACAGTAGGCTTATACAGGTCTAAAGGGTGCCGCCAGCATTCCAACAGATGACCCCCCACGCCCAGTAATGCGCTGTAGAAATCACCACTGATTGGCATATCAGACTATATAGTACTGCAAGAATTGACATAAACAAAAGATCCTTCTTGCCCCGGACCATTAGAGACTGGAATGCCCTTCCAAATTTGATCATAGGTGAAGATTTAGAGGATAGCGTGGTTAAGTTCAGGCGAGAGCTAGAGACTAACTTCCCATATCACAGGTCCTGATGAATGAATGTCATTTGATGTGTCACCATTAACCTTTCTGATTCTGAGTTACCTCCCCTAAAAGTGCACATAGTCCCTTTTAACCACGACTTCAGTTATTAATAGCACCACTTATTTGCATTTCGTTTATTTGCAGGACACAAAATCGGCTTGCTTAGAAGAGATTACAAATGCCATGACAGATAGGCGATAGATGGGAAACAAATCACCCTTAAGCCATTCGAATCTATTACATACTTACCGTAAAATGTAGGAATTTGTATGTTTTACTAACACGAAGCACTTTCACCCTAATTCCCTAACCCATCGCTCCCGCACCCAACCCCAATCCACGCAGCAGTCCACGAAAAGGGAAGGATTAAGTCGTAAAGGGAAATAATTTGTTACATGATATGCACATGAGCGCTAAAAGCCTAGTTCGTTGCCTGGAATTTAGCGAGGGTTAAAAAACTGTCACGTGGACCTAACAGCATAACTCAAATTCATTTAGTATGTTTCGGTCCACTGATAAACAACCGACCCACAAATGGTAAAAAATAACTGGTGTAGGCTCTCACTTTGCAAATAGTGTCGATACAGTTTAGATGGCTTCTGAAAACACCATCTGATCAGAATCTATACTGTATGGCATGCAGTCTGTGAACTGAATGAATACAATATATCAAGCAAGTTGATTGGTGGATAGTTAGAAATCGGTGTGGTTATATTAATTTATGCAGCAGGGTAAGGGTTAATAATCAAGGGTTCGAACAGCATCAACATCAGACAACTGCGGTGGCGTCAAGTTTTAATTGAGTAAGGGTCCCCCACCTCCTCTAATCAACACTGTTTAGGTAATTTTGGAGACGTTGCTTCCGATTTTGTAGGGCATGTATCCGACATTGAGATGAAATGACATCTCAAGCCCTACCGCATAAGAAACGCTAGGGTTTAAGCCGCGGTCCGACTAGAACAACTTTTCCTATTCTAAGCGGTTAGCATGTACTGTACCAGTACTCAAGTTCGGTCGGTCTCAACTCTGCGCTGAAGCACCATGCAGTTCAGTCTATTTCTCCCAGCCCTGATGGGGATGGACAGAGACAAGCAAATAAAGCAGCAATATGGATAAACAAACATCACGAAAACACGCCTATATAATTTTGACCCCCTCAAACCCGACTTTTATAAAGTTAAACTGGAGTTTGCAGGGGTAAACCTTATTTTTCTTAATTCTGCTCTAAAATATAGATTGTGGGTACTCGTTAGAACTGCCTCGACGAGGCGGTTCTAATGAGTACCCATAATCTATATTTTGAGCAGAAATAAGAAAAATATCACAATTTTTCATCTAAAAATGGTTATGTTTTGGCGATAAAGGTTACAATGTATTTGTATAGGCGTGTTTTCATAATACATTTTCAGAATACTTACGCATGTTGAGGAGTTTGCTTAATTCAACACAGTTGAAAAGGATGACATGATCCTTGTCTGTCTGAATATTCTGTAAATAAACTAAGGCGTAAAACAATTATTATACACTGCCATACCAACAATCAAAGCACTGATAGTACTGGTGGTCGATTGTCTCAGGGTGATGACGGGAAAAATGGTCCTGAAATTAGACTTACCCCTTCAAACGCCTATACTTAAGCAAACAATGTAGACCCTGATCAGACGCCGCATTATGCGGCGTCTGATCAGGGTCTACACCATTTGCCAATGTCACATTGTTTGCCAATATGGCGCCCTAGGCATACATGTAAATGAGTTTTTGTTTGTTTGTTTGATTTGAGGTTTAACGTCCCCATCAACACTGTATAGGTCATTTTGGAGACGTTGCTTCCGATTTTGTGGGACTTTTACCCGACATTGAGATGAAATGACATCTTAAGCCCTGCTACTCAATGAAACCAATAGGGTATACAAGCATGAATGGTCCAACTCGCATCACTTTTCCTGGGCATGCTTAGGATCTCTGAGCAGTTTACCAGTACACAGGTGAGGTTGGTTTCAGCTCTGCGAGGTAACATCATGCAGCCCATCTATTTCTTCAAGCCCCTATGGGCGGGGGCGGTATATATATGAGTTAGCTTATTCGATAATGAAAACACTCTTTTTGGTATTGTGGGTTCTTTATTTTTTCATTGCACTCTGTATATTTTAGATTGTGTCCTGTTTAACTGTATAGGTCAGTGGTGGCCATATGGGCACCAGCAATTTATTGTATAAATGACTTCGGGTCTATTAACTAGCATTCGACCCAAAAGAACAGTTTTGTTTTCTTCTTCAGCCATGTAGCTCGATATAGCTATATGTACCTGTTGGAATATGTAGATCCAGATTGATTTTGACTAAAATCCAAATTTACCATGAGTCCAAAGGCTATGTTGTATAAGACCACTTCGCAAGAGTTACAAATATGGTCAGTGATACCAATCCGCCTTTCAAATTACGGCTGAAGATGTCTTCAGAAATCATCCAGATATGACCAGTTGCTCTTGAAAACGGGTGCGTTTAAGCCTCGTAAATTTCGAAAGCTAAAATAAACGATTTATTTAGAGATTTCCATACAGAATGTAACGCGTCGAGAAATATTTATTCGAGCGACCATGTTGTTTTTGACGTCTATGGCACGGTGACGTCAGAAACGTTGCACTCTTTGACGTCACGTTATGTTACGTGTGCGCGCCATGGCACTGAATGTCGTTTGACATGCCACACTGTCTGCGTTTTTTTTTATTAGTGAAATTTGCTGAATTATTGCAAAAGCCCTTGATTTTTTTGGATTGCGGTATAAACTAAAATCTGATAATAAAATATAATCGGCGGCTTCCGCCCATCGGGGCTTGAAGAAATAGATGGGCTGCATGATGCTTTCACGCAGAGCTGAAAGTACTTGTAAACCGGGCCGCTTAGAGGATCTAAGCCCGTCCAGGCAAAGCAGTGCGAGTCGGACCGTCCATGCGTATAAACCCTATTGGTTTCATTGGGCGACAGGGCTTGAGATGTCATTTCATCTCAATGTCGGGTGAAGTCCCACACTTTGGAAGCAACGTCTCCAAAATGAACTACACAGTGCTGACGGGGACGTTAAACCTCATATCAAACAAACAAAAAAAAATATATAATCAGTTCGCCGCAAGAGTTTTATAGGGGCTCGCTGAAGATAAAATTGTCTAAGTCTCACCGATTATATTTTATAATAAAAGACACTAACCATGTATTTACTATATTCAATGCCTTCCATCACGAAAACATGCCTATATAATTTTGACCCCCTTGAACCCCACTTTTATATAGTAAAACTGGGGTTTCCGGGGGTATACCGTATTTTTCTTATTTCTACACTAAAATATAGATTGTGGGTACTCGTTAGAACCGCCTCGATGAGGCGGTTCTAACGAGTGCCCACAATCTACATTGGGACCAGAAATAAGAAAAATATCACAATCATAAAAATTTCATTTTTTCGGCGATAAAGGTGGCAATGTATTTGTATAGGCGTGTTTGTAACGGGCCTCCGTGGCCTAGTGGTAAAGAGCGCTGACTCTTGATCATTAGGTCTCTCACCGCTGTGGTTCGAGCCTCGCTCGGGTCATATGTGAGACTCCAAGTTCTGCAACGGAAGGTCAGGTGGTTTTTCTCCGGGTACTCCGGTTTTCGCCCACCTCTGATTAACGATCCGCTCGATATGAGTGAAATAATCTGGAAAGGGCCGTAAAACCAAAAAAAAAAAAAAAAAAATAGGCGTGTTTGCGTAATGAGACCTCATGGATGCCTTATCGTAATGGGTATTACTTACAATCAAAGGCGTAGTCAGCGTAACGGCTTCCGTCCATAGCTATCAAAATCTTGCGTTCTTCAGAATCCGCCATTTTGAAAATGGATGGTGTTTTGTCGAGACAAATAAGTTTATTTGTTATTCAGTGTCACATTACGTGTGACTTGGCACATAGTGTTCAGGTGTGCTCACTAATAAATAAGATACATCTAAGTGAAAAATATACTTGCATAATTATATATCCTCGTTGAGATGGTCGTGAACGTATCCGGTTTAATACGAGGGTCGTTAAATAAGTATCTAGCCTTACCTACTTGGAGTCACGCTTGACTTCTTTTTCCACGTAGTCACCCCGCAAAATAATCACTGCCTCCATCGAAGTTTTAAAGCTGAAAGTCCATTTTTGTAGAATACCGTGGCATGGTCTTTAGAGTCAATCCACCGTCGAACCGCTGCCATAAGCTCTTCATCTGACTGGAAGTGAAGTCCACACAATTCTTTCTTCAAGTTCGGAAACAAAAAGTAATCACTTGGTGCCAGATCAGGACAATAGGGTGGATGGGGTAAGGATCTGAAACCGTTCCACTTCATTGCGTCCACAGAAACTTTACAAGTAGGGACTCTTGCATTGTCATGTTGAAACAGCACACATTTAGTAATTTTCCACGCCTTTTCTGTACTATAGCTTCACGTAATTGGTCCAAAATATTAGTATAATGGTACCCATTAATAGTCTGGCCACGAGGTAAATACTTCACCAACAGAACCCCCTTGCTATCTCAAAACGCAGTTAGTTGCCATGACCTTGCCAAGTGAAGGCTGAGTCTTGAATTTCTTTGGATGCCAGTCCATTGCTGTAATGTTTCCAAGTTTCTTCCCCGGTAAAAATTCTTTCAAGAAATACTTCCGGATCAGAATCTTATCTTTCCAAAAGTGACTTAGACATGGACACTCGGACGTCTTTTTGTTCTTTACTATGGCATTTTGGCACCCGGTGCCCTGAAAGCTCCCTTATGTCCAACCGTTCATGTAAGATGGCAAAAAACGCTTCCTTCAGAAGTCATCAAACTTTTAGCCATTTCTGAAATTTCATTCGCTAGTTCCCTTAGATTTTCACTAGTGACGTGATGAGTAACGTTCAGAGGATTTCCACTACGGTGCTCGTCTTCCAACGTTACCCAACCACATTTAAAATCAGCCACCTCATAGACTACAAATACTAGACTGACCGATAAAAAATTGTGTTACCAGGTATAAGGCATTGCTGTGATAAGCGTGCACTTGCCACGGGCCAGGACCTGGGTTAGGCCAGTTAAATATTGAACGACCCTTGTAATGTGTGGTACATGCTGGCGTGCGCGTATGCAATGTTTTAACTGTATTTTGTTTTAATTGGCAGGTGCAACATCATGGTTGTTGGAATAGTATTTATCAGATAAGAGAAGAAGAAGAAGAAGAAGAAGAAGAAGAAGAAGAAGAAGAAGAAGAAACAATGTTTGAGCTGAGCTCTATAATTTTACAATTTTTATGTTCAGTTTTAATATTTAATACATTAAAAATATGAACTATGTCTCCATATTCTCATTTTCCATTGTTGTCATCTTCGATAGCGCAGTGGTTAACGCGTTCGACTCATGATCAAGAGGTTGTGCGTTCGAATCCGGCACCCGGTATCGAGGTGTGTCCTTGGGCAAGACATGTATTGACACTGCCTCATCTACCCAGGTGTAAATGGGTAACAGTGGTGTAATAGTCACTGCCTCTCTCTCGCGCGCGTTAAAAACATCCGGAATGAGTGTTCGAGAGCGATTAAATAAGCTTGAAGCTTCCATCGCAATCAAACTAAACTAAATTTCGCAATCGAACTTAAATAGATTAGTATAAACTAATATTCTCTTTATTTGGTGGAATTCCGTGTCTCACTATAATTATTATATTGTTGCACTACGACAGAAGAAGAAGAAAAAGAAGAAGAAGAAGAAGAAGAAGAAGAAGAAGAAGAAGAAGAAGAAGAAGAAGAAGAAACAATGTTTGAGCTGAGCCCTTGCGGGTCCATTTCCGCATGCGGCGTCGTTTTACTATTTATTCTCTATTTATTGTTATCCATAATTCGAATTATGGATATCCATAATTATTTATGGATATCCATAATTCGAATGTATGATATTCATAATTCGAATCAATAAATCGATTTGAATCAATGATATCCCTCAATTGAATTATGGATATCCATTATTGATATATATATATATTTTTCGAATTATGGATATCCATTATTCGCCGGACTGATTTATGGATATCATTAATTCGAATTTATGGATATTGATAAATCGAATTTTGGATATCCATAGTTCGGTTTATGGATATCATTTCTTCAGATCAATTTATGGCTTTCAATAATTCGAATTATGGATATCCATAACTTGAATTATGGATATCATTAATTCGGTCCATTTATGGATATCACAAATTTGAATGGATGTCTTTGCAAATAAAAAAAATATCAAAATGTAAAAATAAATAATGACTGAAACCAAGAACTTTTGCGATGCATTATGGATATAAATAATTCGAGTTATGGATATCATAAAATCAACCCTGGATATCAATTTTTCGATTTATGGATATACATGATTCGAATTAGTGATATCCATAAATCAGCGGAATAATAAATATCCATATTTTGATTTATTGATATCAATAATTCGAACGAGTGATACCATAATTAGAATTATTGATATCCATAAATGGTTATTGTCAACGGCCAGGCCGATGGACGGATAGACGTAGGGTTTAACACGGCAGAACAGCCATTAGTTACCCACAATGCAGATTTATGCAACAACAAGTATAAGCTTTCACAAGAAAAAATGCGGCCCATGACAAGTATAAGCTTTCACACAAAAAAAGGCCCACGGGCAGAACTCTATCACATTTGTTTGTTTGTTTGTATTGGAGTTTAACGGCCCAATCAACACTAGTTTGGGTCGTTTTTGACCGGTCAGTTTACCTATCCGCACTTTTCCTGGGCAGGCTTATACGTAAACGGTTAACCAGTACAGTGCACATTCTTTCGCCAGAAACCGAAAGCGTAGACTTATCTTTTTGTAAAAGCTATACGTTGTAATAGAAAAATAGTCGCTCTATTTATATCGATGTTACAATTAGGTCAGAGTGTTGCATTTGGCAAAAACTGTAAACCCAGATCAGACGCTGCGGCGTCTTCTCAGCCGGCTGCTCAGGGTCTACACTGTTTGCTTTAAATAGAAGTGAAGGCAATGGTCAGAAATCGATACAATTAACCCACAGCTCCCATTAGAAACACGAAAGGGAAAGAAACACAAACATGAAATAACTAGACCCCAAAGGAAACATCAATAGCGGAAAGCTAAAAGGACAGTTACTTTCCCAAAAAATCGCTAATTGGCTATCCAAAACAAAACCATATATATATATACGAGGACTGTTCAAATATGAATCCAAGTAGAACGTTTTCTCATGCACTAATGCGAAAATCACCTGGAAATAAAAATCACAGCGTAGAAAAACATTTTACCTATACATTGATACCAAACCTGTTAAAATTCGTGCACTTTAGCCATGTATATCGTTCGATAAACAATGTCTACTCTTGTATACTAATACAAAACATGGTTGGAAGAAGGTCAGAGTACGCCGTTGAAATACGGTCCTATATTTAGAATCGTTGTATTCTTGGTATACGGTGCAAAGACATTTTTGATGAAATATGTTCGGTTTATGGGCATAATGAAATGTCTTTTCCGACAGTTTTTCGTTGGTGTAAGAAATTCAGCTGTAGGCTAGGCTCAACAGAAGATGCACCACATGATCGTCGGCCGAAAAGACGGTGTAGACCAGACCAGCAGCTCCCGTCCATCGGGGAGGGCTGCATGATGCTTCCACGCAGAGCTGAATCCGACCGCATACGAGTACTGGTAAACCGCTTAGAGGATCTAAGCCTGCCCAGGCAAAGCGGTGCGAGTCGGACCTTCCATGCTTATAAACGGCGTTGGTTTCATTGGGCGACAGGGCTTGAGATGTCATTGCATCTCAATGTCGGGTCAAAGTCCCACAAAATTGGAAGCGACTTCTCCAAAATGACCTATACGTACAATGTTGACGGTGACGTTAAATTTAAAATCAAACAATCAAATCAAGATCGGAATAATATAAAGAAAGAAAATTTAATTTTTTTTTATAAATACCGAAATTATTTCATCTCGCTTCGCACTCGTGAAAAGTATGATGTTTTCAACACAGTCGATGAAATAGTTTTGGGATTCACCTAAAAAGTAAATGTCCTCAGACATTCTAAAAGCTTTTGATTTTATAGCTTTACTGTATGTATGTAAATGTATCTGAATACAGCCCAAAGAGGTGTCTATTTATACATTCGTATACATGAATCCCTAAACATTCCTCCTTCTAGATAAGAGTACCTGTAGCGAGGGATAATTTGGAGAAGAGATTTTCTTCTTTTATCTTGAGATGAAAAATTGTGATATTTTTCTTTTTCTTGCTCAAAATATAGATTGTGGGTATACGTAAGAACCGCCTCGTGAAGGCGGTTCTGACGAGTCCCACAATCTATATTTTAGAGCAGAAATAAAAAATAAGGTTTACCCCTGTAAACCCCAGTTTTACTGTATAAAAGTGGGGTTCAAGGAGGTCAAATTTATACAGGCGTGTTTTCGTGATGTACACTGTTTGCCAAACAAATTCAGATTTTACAGATAACTCTCGTTTGTGAACGCAACCTCATAGTGGAACAAAAAACACGGCTAATTTTTGGTCGATTGTTTGTCAATCGACCCAAATGTACCAAGCCGAAAAGCTCTTCAGTGCTAAAGTCCACGTGACTATCACTGACTTGTCGGAATAACGTGTTTATTCATAGAAAATAGACGCAGTGAGGTCAGAGGGTTGCGTTAGAGGGTTATCTTGGAATCATAGGTTGCGCTTGACAAACAGTGCAGACCCAGACCAGCGGCCCCTGCCCATCGGGATGGGCTGCATGATGCTTCCACGCAGAGTTGAAACCGACCGCATACGAGTACTGGTAAACCAATCAGAGGATTTAAGCCTGCACAGGCAAAGCGGTGCGAGTCGGACCGTCCATGCTTATAAACCCTATTGGTTTCATCTGGCGACAGGGCTTGAGATGTCATTTCATCTCAATGTCGGGTAAAAGTCCCACAAAACTGGAAGCGATGTCTCCAAAATGACCTATGTAATGCTGACGGTGACGTTAAAGTTAAAATCAAACAATCAAACCATGACCAAGACCAGACGCAACAGAACACGGCGTCTGATCAAGATCTACACTATTTGCTTAAAATCTAGGGTTAAATGAAACAGTTTAAATCACAGTCCATGACTATTTTTCCAACCTACACACAGAGACAATCGACCCCAAGTACGCTCATTGCTTTGATTTTGGTTTGTTTTTCGTATAGTATAAAAAAAAATAAAAAAAAATACTCTTTTTTTTTGTTAAATACCAAACGCTTCGCACTCGTGAAAATAATGATGTTTTCAACAGTCGTTGAAATATTTTTGGTGTTCACCTTTAAGAAAAAAGTAAATGTCCTCAAACGTTTTAAAAGCTTTTTTATTTTATATCCTTACAGTATGTATGTAAATGTATCTGAATACAGCCCCAAGTGGTGTCTAGTTTTTACATTCGTATACATGAATCCCTAGACATTCCTCCTTCTAGATAAGAGTATGTGTAGCGAAGGCTAATTTGAAGAGATTTTCTTCATTTATATTGAAAATGTATGCTGCGTGTTCTCATTAGAATCTAATGAATGAAAACAATCATCATGGTTTGCATTTATTTATCAAAAATAGGCCTAGATCGTCATTTGAATGATACATGTTGCATGTATGCATAGAGGATCCTACACGAGTGGTAATTTCATATGAAATGTATGAATTTCATCTGAAATGACTACGAGTGTAAGATCCTGTTTATAAACGATTTAAAATAGTTTTTTTTTTTTTCATATGACGTCGCGTCTGAGAGTGTAATAACGCCATTTATTACATACCTACTATAGGAAAATTGCATTAGAATCTTTCAATACAGGCTCATTTTTCGCTATTTTGATGGCACAGTCACGTGACGGGGCCAAAAATCATATAATATGGATTTTTGGCACTGCCTTTCCATATTGGCTCTGCTCCACTCTGTTACAATAGCAATAGAACGTTAATGCCGTACTCCATAAGCTTCAAAATGGCCGCAGAAAAAAAAAAAAACACTTCAAGCAATGTCAACCCGACTTCTGGACCTAGACAGAGCGATAGAAGATAGTGATAACACTAGATTTTGAGAAAAGTCTGATATTTTGTGGCAAGCATGAAAAATGAAAAACAAAATACATTTTAAAACAAGTTCACTATTGTGAAGGACGTTGCCTTCAATGCCCCAACATTTGAAACAATAAGGTCTTGCCAACAACCTTAAACGAACAGATCCATTCACTTATGAGGAGCTGGAAATTGTGCGGAAGAAATCTGTGGGAGGGAAAAATGTCCCCAAAATTGTCTTGTATAGACACATCCAAACACTACGTCATCACTCAATAATATTATTTGCCGGGACTGACCGGTGGTTGGCATAAAACGTATTTGGCCGTTTAACGCCATTGTAAATGCGATGTTATTTTCTCTACACTTGTATTTTGTTTGGAATCGAAACGACAAAATTGACCTTTAAACTTTTATAATAAACATGTCTTGGCTAGTAATTATTGGTTTCTAGAAGATTTGAGGATGTTTTGATGATTAAATTACCTGTTAAACTTATACAGGTAACGAGGCGGGGCGGTCTTAATTACTTGTAATAAAAATGCGCAAAACGAATGACTAATCGTGGAAGATGCATGAATGAGCTCTAAAATATATTTATCTACTCATTCTAAGTGTTATTCAATCGATTTTCTGTGACATTCAACTTAAATATGCCCGTAATATTAAACCTATTTAGAATGTGTTTATATGGAACCAGGGGCTTTTTGCCAACCATGAAAGATTGTAATCAAAAGGAAAAGTAATTTTGCGCATGCGCAATGACAGGTAAACAAGGTCACTTGTCAAAACATTGGATCCGTCTATTTTAACGTAAACAACCACCGCGACCGACTGCTACACACGGAATCAATTATGCAGTAGCTTGGTGAATGACACTATGAGCCTTTAAAATTAAAATGGTTTTCAAACAAGCACAAAACATTCTGTACAATACCTTAAAAAGCATTCTTTGGACCGCAGAAATTCTGCATTTAAAATGGTGATTTGTTTATGTTTTGAAACTTACTGTGGCGGTTTATTTATGTTGTTGTTTGTTACTTACTGTGTGTATCAATTGTGTCTTTTTATTTTGGATGGCCATATGGCCATTTTGTGGGAACGTGACTGTCCTTATGGCCGTCCCTTGTTTAGGTTTCCATTATGGTCTGGTCGCTTAATGTTTGTGTTTCTTTCCCTTTGGTGTCTTTGATGGGTGGAGTAAGTTAATTGTATCGATTCCTGATCTTTGTTTTACTTCTACTTTACAGTTGCGACGTCACTTGTGACGTAATTTGCTGCGCACTACTATGTTACTATATTACCGTGAGCATGATTAGTGTAGGCCTACTAATAAGTTATATAATTTAAAAGGAAGTTTTTTTTTTTCGACGGATACCGAAAATATATCCTCAACACACTCGATGAAACGTTCCCGGCATCAACCTTTAAAAAGTAAATATTTTCTTCGCCTCCATTTCTTCACGTTGCAATATAACTATGCTATATAAATAATGTAATAAAGAGGTTATGATATGGTGACTTTTCAGGTGTGCCTCTAAGTCATATTAGCACCAGAAGTCATATTGGCCCTCGGGCTAAAGCCCTCAGGCCAATATGACATACCGCTGCCAATATCACTTAGAGGCACACCTTTACCATATAATAACCTCTATGTAATAAATTCGATAATCCACTAGCGGTTTAAATATGCAAATTAGAAAGATACAATCCGTAAAGTTACATGTACGGCGTCATTAACGACGTCGCTTTTACTAATGACGGAATTTTGACATTTCCGTTAAAACAGTGAATTAAAATGTTTTTTAAATGTCATATGATAAATAGAATCTAACATTCGTGCGCATGTATTAATGAATATATTAAACTCGTTGAAGAAAAGGGATAAAATGCTCGGCAAAGCATTTTATCCCCTTTCCTCAACTCGTTTAATAAATTCAATAATACATGAACACTCATGTAAGATCCTTATGTCAACAATTTATTAAACTCGTTGAGGAAAAGAGATAAAATGCTCGGCTAAGACTCGCATTTTATCCCTTTTCTTCAACTCGTTTAATAAATTTGAACGCTCATGTAAGATCCTCTATATAAAACATGGGGTTGTCACGGACACCTCCATGACCATGTAACCATGTGTTATAGTCCGAACAAATTGACCTGAGACTAACCTTTGTGCATGGAATAAATTTGTCAGTGTTATCACCTAATGCGTCGGCTTTCGAAACCTACTCGTGAATTTTCGGCATCACGTGAATTGCGACCCATTTACCGACCTCTATGTATTGAATAACAATATCGTCATTTTCGGGAGACGGCGAAGACAATTACATGCATTCAGTCGGGCGTGAAATTATGTTAATAGAGTACACCAGTCTCAGGTCAATTTGTTCGAACTATATTCGCGAGTGATCACTAAATAATAGGGACATTACATATGTTGCGACGGCCCCCGCCCATCGGGGCTTGATGATGCTTCCAGGCATAGCTAAATCCACCCCCCCCCCCCCACCCACGGGAGTACTGGTAAACCGCTTCGAGGATCTAAGCCTGCCCAGGCAAAGCGGTGCGAGCCGGACCGTCCATGCTTATAAACGCTATTGGTTTCATTGGGCGACAGGGCTTGAGATGTCATTTCATCTCAATGTCGGGGGTAAAAGTCCTACAAAATTGGAAGCAACGTCTCCAAAATTACCTATATAGTGTTGATGGGGACGTTATACATCAAATCAAACAAACATTATGTTGCGAAACACAACTCGATGTTCAGATGTCCAAAAAGTAAACATGTATTTTGTCTGTTCACATTCATCCGAATACAGTCCTGAGTGTATATTTTACATTACATATCGGGTTCTTTGCTCCGATTGCTGTTACGGCATGATCATCGTGTCTTTTCCGTGACTGTGCCCGTGTCCGTGATGGTGGTGATCGTCCTTATGTCTGCATATCAACACTGGCACGTGCGAGTGATGCATCATGTGATCACTTACGCTGCCTAGCAACGTCCTTCGCACTTGTCCCATACCACGTGTTCCTGTAATTATCAGAGACACTTTCTCTTCCTCTGCTACGCGAATTACTTCAATCCTAGGACTGCCGTGGACTTGCTTTATTTTTCCATGTAGCTGAAATATACGAGTATCAGCGGTCGAATCAAAATACTTTAAAAAAACTAAAACAGCCCCTGCATGGTTATATTCTTTGCACAATGTTTTCACAATCAATATCAGATGCTCTGATAATTAAAGAGAAATAGTTCTCTGTACCATATTATATTTTAACACTTATCCTGCTGTTCATGACAACCCCTGCCTTTGCAAACAGTGCAAACAGTGCACATGTATCGTGTACTCTAATGGGCTGATAGTCAGACATGGGTGTGGCTAATTTAAATATACAGCAGGATAAGGGTTAATTAAGGACTATGAAAATGTCTTCCTGGCACGTGGGCTAAAATTCATGGGTGTTTAGTATATTGACATTTTTCTAGAAAAAAAAAAAACAACCCATAACATTCCAAATAAAATGAATAAATATAAAAAATGCAAATTAAAAAATGTATTTTTGGGGTTGGAAGAAAAAAATTAAATTAACTTTGTAAGAAAATTACCTTTCAAAATGGTCCATTTTTGAACGTCTGTTTCTCCATTGTCCTTCATTAGAAACATACCATTTTTATAACCCCGCCACACGATAGTGGCGGGGTATTATGTTATACCCTCCGGTGTCCGTCCGTCCGTCCGTATGTCTGTCCGAGCGCATCCGTGGGCACATGTTGGGTAGACATAAGTTGGGTACTTGCCGTTTATTCCGTTGTTGTCCAAGAAAAGTAGCCAGTAGCCTGTTGGGTATTTTGTTGCTTGTTGGGTATTTTTGAATGGGAAAATTAACACTGTAGTACCCAACAAATGTCCATCTGTAAGAACGTCCGTCCGTCCGTCCGTCCGCACTTCGTTTCCGATCGATAACTTGAGTATTTTTTCACGGATTTTGTTCAAATTTTGCATACATATTGGTATCGGGGATGAGTGGTTCGGGATTGTTAATGGGCAACATCCGTTAATTTTTAGCAGAGTTAATGCCCTTTTCAGTATCTGAAAAATGTTTTTTGGCCTCTAATTCCCTTTCTATATGGAATATCTGGATGAAACTTCACAGATATATAGAGGACTAAACGGTTCATACTGTGGCCAAGGACTGCTACTCTGGCTGTTCCAGTTCTTGAGTTATCTGCCCTTGACGTATTTAAAAAATGCATTTTAGACTGTAGTTCGTTTATCATTTACAATATCTTGCTGAAACTTCATAGATATGTAGTAGATAAAATTGTTATATACTGCGGCAAAGGAACATGACTCTGGCTTTCCCAGCGATTGAGTTATCTGCCTTGGAAATATCTGAAAAATGGCCTCTAGTTCCCTTACTATATGGAATATCTCGATGAAACTTGACAGATATATAGAGGACTTAATGGTTCAAATCGTGGCCAAGGACCGCTACTCTGGCTATACCAGTTCTTGAGTTATCTGCCCTTGAAGTATTTAAAATGCATTTTAGACTGTAGTTCCTTTAATATTTACAATATCTTGCTGAAACTTCATAGATATGTAGTATATTAAATGTTACATACTGTGGCAAAGGAACATGACTCTGGCTTTCCAAGCAATTGAGTTATCTGCCCTTGAAATATATAAAAAAGGGATTTTGGCCTATAGTTCATTTATTATTTGAAATATATGGATAAAACTTCTACACCCTCTGCTGTCTGTCTGTCTGTCTGTCTGTCCATCCATTTGTATGTCTGTCCATCTGTCTGTCTGTCCCTTTTCAGTATCTGAAAAATAGTTTTTGGCCTCTACTTCCCTTACTATATGAAATATTTGGATTAAACTTTACAGATATATAGAGGACTAAAGGGTACATATTGTGACCAAGGACCATATAGAGGAGTAAAGGGTACATCCCATCAAATGTCTGAAAAATGGATTTTTACATATGCTTCCTACATCTTCTAACAACTTCAGCCACTCACATTAAGTCATTACACTTGCGGATCATATCTCTGCTATCCCCTTTCTAGTTATTTAGCCTTGATATATTTTCAAATAAGTTACATTGCTTAGCAGTGGCGGGGTATTATGCAGTGTCTGCGGTGCTTTTATTACACCAAAATATACTTTAGTGTGTGTACCAGCAACGACGAGGCGTGATGTTTTCCAAAAACTGGCATTATAACATTATTCCCATGCCGAAAGAACCCCTATCAACATGTAGAGTTCACTATACATTGTCATCCACGTACACAGTATGACGCACGGATTAATTTAGCATTGGGTTAAATAGGCGTAGCGATAATAAAAATTCTGTCAAATCGTTATAATGGCTATTTTCCCCTCTTGTATCTATTCTCTGCATAATGATATTTACCAAATTAACGGAAGAATAAAGGAAAGCATGATCTTGGCATAAAAATATTTTACCCACGATTAGCATGTTTATCCTTCTGATTTACCTGGAGAATTTACCCACCATGTTTACAATAATGGCTGTCAAAATGACCGTTCGGTGGGCGTTTTAAGGATGGATATAATGTTACTATGGCAGTTTTTGGAAAAACTACTTTTCGTCTTTGCTAGGACATTGAATATACTTTCGGGTGATGTAAAAACTGAATGTTTCCGAGGAAGGACAATGGAGAAACCGATGTTCAAAAATTGACCATTTTGAAAGGCAATTTTCTAATAAAGTAATTTATTTTTCTTCTAACAACAAACCTGCATTTTTTAAAAAGCATATTTTGTGATTATTAATTTAATTTGGAACATTATTGGTTGCTTTTCTAGAAACGTGTCGGCATTCTGAACAACCGTAATTTTAAGCTCACGTGTCAGGTTGACATTTGTATATACCTTAAGGATATTCTGCAACCAAAATGGCTGAAATAGCACAATATGCACTTGAAAAAAGAAATTATGAATTTGAGCAATTTGCAAAGGTCTCTGAGATTTTTTTCTTAAAATTGTAAAAAATAACAGGACAAAGTTTACTCAAGACAAAACCACTTAAATACGAGGACTGTTCAAATATGAATGCAAGTAGAACGTTTTCTCATGCACTAATGCGAAAATCACCTGGAAATAAATATCACAGCGTAGAAAAACATTTTACCTATACATTGATACCAAACCTGTTAAAATCCGCTTTAGCCATGTATATCGTTCGATAAACACTGTCCACTCTTGTATACTAATACAAAACATGGTTGGAAGAAGGTCAGAGTACGCCGTTGAAATACGGTCCTATATTAAGAATCGTTGTATTCTTGGTATACGGTGTAAAGACATTTTTGATGAAATATGTTCGGTTTATGGGCATAATGAAATGTCTTTTCCAACAGTTTATCGTTGGTGTAAGAAATTCAGCTGTGGGCTAGGCTCAACAGAAGATGCACCACATGATCGTCGGCCGAAAAGAGCAACATCTGCCAAGACGGTTGCTAGAGGGAAAGAAATAGTTGCTACCGATGCACGATACACCACTAGGCAAATAGCTAGTATGGTTGACATCTCATTAGGAGCAGCTCATAGAATTCTATAACGGGATTTGAAAATGAGAAAGATCTGTGCTAGATGGATTCCCCATCTGTTGACAGATGAGCAGAAAAAGACACGCGTTCAGTGCGCCAAGAAGTTGCTTAAAAAGTTTCCAAATTACAATACACGGTCTTTCGCTAATATCGTCACAGGTGAAGAGACATGGGTTCACTTTTTTGAGCCAAAACGAAAGATTCAGAACAAAATATGGGCAACAAAGTATTGCAAAAGACGATGCATTGCAAAGCGGACCATGAGCGTCAAGAAGGTAATGTATGCCATATTCTTTTCAAATCAGGGCCCTGCTATTCAGGTTGCTGTGCCTAAAGGCAAATCTGTAAATGCGAAGTTTTACAATAATAAAGTTCTTCGAAAATTGAAGAAATATTTCAAAGAACGAAGACCCGCAACTGGTATGGCCAATGTCAGATTGCTACATGACAATGCGTCATCGCACAAGGCGTTCATTGTGCAAGACTATCTGAAGCAGGAAAAGGTTGTTGAACTCCCTCACCCCCGTATTCCCCTGACCTTGCCCCGCGGCTGAAAAAATACCTTTCTGGTCGAAAATTTGTACATCGCAAACACCTCGGTTCTGCAATATTCCAGTGCCTTCATAGAATACCTCGAAAAGACTACCAAAATGCATTCAATGATTGGATCAGAAGACTGAAAGTTTGTATATCTGTTAAAGGGGAATACTTTGAGGGGACAAAATAATTTTTTCATCGAAATCTATCACGGAATTATTTTTATGTGCTTAGTTACAGTCCTCTCATCTGAGTTACTATAAAGAGAGAAATGTAAAATAAATATTGCAAAATATGCTCGTTTGTTTTAGACTTAGAACCAATTTATTTATGAATAAATAAACAAGAGGGCCATGATGGCCCTGGATCGCTCACCTGATCCATAGTGTACAAACGGAATTGTGGGTAATATATGGTGGTGTGGAGGGTTTGAGCAATTTTTGTTGGACCCAAAGACCATTTATTCAAAATCAGTCTGCCTGTTTAGGAGCAGAAGTCATTTTGAGAAGTACATGTAGAAGTCATTTTTGATGAAATGACATCTCAATCCCTGCCGCCCAATGAAACCAATGGGGTTTAAATGCACAGATTGTTCCACTCGCAACACTTTGCCTGGACAGGCTAAGACCTTCAAAGTGGTTTACCAATACTCCTGTAGAAGTACCTTGCAGCCAAGGTGGGTGGGGGCCAAAACTTTCAAAAGCCATCTGTCTCTAAAAGGAAGCAATTTTATAGGAATGTTCCACGAGTGACCCTCTAACAAAATTGCTCAAAATATTTTGCTTAGCTGAGCATGATGGCCACCACAGCTAAAAACCTCAAACCTCATTCCTGTCAAATAATTTCATAATCCATCCACTGGTTAAGGAGAAGAAGTTGTTTAAAGGTTTTTCTATTTTTAGCTCTGGCAGCCTATCTTGTTCACCAGAGCGGAACAGTTTGAGCAATTTTGGTAGAGGGTCACCCAAGGAACATTCCTGTGAAGTAATTGCAAAATCCATTCACTGGTTAAGGAGAAGAAGTCGTTTAAAGGTTTTCTCTATTTTTAGCTCTGGCAGCCATCTTGTTCACCAGAGCGGAACGGTTTGAGCAATTTTGGTAAAGGGTCACCCAAGGAACATTCAAGTGAAATGATTTCAAAATCCATCCACTGGTTAAGGAGAAAAAGTCGTTTAAAGGTTATTCTATTTTTAGCTCTGGCGGCCATCTTGTTCACCCGAGCGGAACGGTTTGAGCAATTTTGGTAGAGGGTCACCCAAGGAACATTCCTGTGAAGTAATTTCAAAATCCATCTACTAGTTAAGGAGAAGAAGTCGTTTAAAGGTTTTTCTGTTTTTTAGCTCTGGCAGCCATCTTGTTCACCAGAGCGGAACATTTTGGGCAATTTTGGTAAAGGGTCATTCAAATAACATTCCAGTGAAATAATTTCAAAATCCATCCACTGGTTAAGAAGAAAAAGTCGTTTAAAGGTTATTCTATTTTTAGCTTTGGCGGCCATCTTATTCACCCGAGCGGAACAGTTTGAGCAGTTTTGGTAGAGGGTCACCCAAGAAACATTCCTGTGCAGTAATTTAAAAATCCGTCCATTTGTTAAGGAGAAGAAGTGGTTTAAAGGTTTTTCTATTTTTAGCTCTGGCGGCCATCTTCTTCACCTGATCGGAACATTTTGAGCAATTTTGGTAGAGGGTTACCCAAGGAACCTTCCTGTGAAATTATATCAAAAATCTTGCACTGGTTAAGGAGGAGAAGTCGTTTATAGGTTTTTCTATTTTTAGCTCTGGCGGCCATCTTGTTCACACGAGTGGAACGATTTGAGCAATTTTGGTAGAGGGTCACCCAAGGAATATTCCTGTGAAATTATTTCAAAATCTGTCTAGCAGTTTTGGAGAAGAAGTTGTTTAAAGCAAAAGTTGACGACGGACTGACGCACGCACGCACGCACGGACGACGGACAAAGACCGATCACAAAAGCTCACCTTGAGCACTTCGTGCTCAGGTGAGCTAAAAATACATGTATATTGCCACTTGTGTATGGGTAATTGTACAGGGAAGGTGCACCGGGACATATTTTTTCCTCAAACAGCTCCAAAAGCGAATATTTAATTTTCGTTCACGTGGTGTGAAGAAAATTTCTAAACAAAATTCATCATGGCCGAACTTTTGGGGATGTGTTTACACGCAAGTTCTCACGTTCGTATTGACAAAACCATGACGGGATCGCCAAGGTACTTGATATAATCTGAAAGCCCAAACATACATCTTTAAAATCGCACCATTCGATTTTCACAGAGGAGCTGTCAAATACTAACATTTCGTCAATGAATTTGGTGTGTTACTTCGTTTGCTGGTTGTGTTGAGTTTTTCGGCAAGGAGCCGAACAACACCCTATCTAAATCATTAGTTTAATGCGCCAATGCACCTTTTCATCAGCGAAAGATCGTGTTAATTTCGACATATTTACGTAGTTGCAATAAATTTATATACGTTATGAAACCTTCTGTTAGGATTCCAAGATATGTCACCGGCAAACAAAAACTGTACACATTTATTCAATAAATACTTTGGAAACTACTTTTCACGCGTAATTTGGCTGAAGGGAGAGCACTTTTGTAGAAATGCTGGTTTCCGGATGAAACCGAGGCTGTAATTTTTAAACATGTTGAACTTTCACAAGACTTTTGTCATCGCTCAAAACGGGAGAAATGTATCGAAGAAAAGTGATTTAGTGTAGCCTACAATTACTTTGGCAGCATTTTCAAGCTAAATAAATGTTTAGACAACCTCAGTCTTGCTCGGGAACACTTATAAAAGGCATAGACCGGTCGTCAAAGAAGAGCGATGTTGTAAACGCCCAAAGGCATAGTCAAAGAACGTTGACCTAGATGATATGAAGCCGGCAACCAGATTGATGTCACAAACTGTCAAATTTTCATGGAGGAAAATGATCGTCGCAGCGATGATTTGCAAGTGATTTCGTCAATCCTACTCTTTAAACCACCAGCCTTTTTCGTACCTTTCGCCTTAACATAGTAAGTTAGTTATTTTACATCCCCTGGTCAATATACTGCAAAGCGAACCGTAAGTATTTTATGAGAATCCACCTGTAAGTCATTGGTTACAAATGTAAACATTAGACGCGTGTGAGAAGTATACTTCACCACCTAGATTTACAAAATAGTTACACAGCATTATGCATGATTGTGTTGCATTTTTTAGATATAAATGATATGTTTGACAAAAATATATAAACATAATGGAGATTTTAGACGAAAGAAAATTTAAAATCCAGTTTAAAATCACATTAGCTAGTGTTTAAGATTGGTCTTAATTTGTTCCCTTTCTCTTTTTTTCTACCTGTAAACATTACACAGGTGTGTTCAGTCAGCCACAAAAATAAACTTATCTGCCCATTTATTCCAATGAATGCAAGTTTATCTCTCCATACACAGAAAATGACTTCTTTTATTGTGTCAGGAAATGTGTAAAATGAAAGACAATAAATTTTTCCTGAACAGAAAACATGCCTTGGTTGAAAACAGTTTATTTGAATTTAGTGCAACTAATAAAATTTATATTCCTGGTGCACCTTAAGGGAACATGTAACTACTCAGTGATTTCTTTTTGTCATTGTTACTTGTGGGAATTTTTCAGTTTTGATACACAAAGTTTGGCATTTTTCAGGTGAGTGAAGAAAAAAAACTCTGAACAATATTTTACTTTCCTAACAGGTATTTAAATAACTAAGAATTCAAGTTTATGTTCCAAATATATTGTTTGGCTAAAACAAAAGGGTTACATTAAATTTCTTGCATATTCAGAACCACTGTCATTCTTGCTCATTTGTCCAGGCGGCCATGTTGAATGGGGTTGTGAAATATGGCTACTGAACCTACCTTGCAAAATCAGAGTGGACAGAGACAGCGTGCAGATTAGGACCCAGTCTGTTAGCGATATGCGGTAGGCCAGATTTGTACTTCAAGTGTGCCGTTCGGCTCCCGCCCATTGGGGCTTGAAAAAATAGATTGGGCTGCATGATGCTTCCATGCAAAGCTGAAACCAACCGCACATGAGTACATGTACTGGTTGGGCGACAGGGCTTGAGATATCATTTCATCTCAATGTCGGGTAAAATTCCCTTAAAATTGGAAGCAACGTCTCCAAAATGACCTTTACAGTGTTGACGGGGACGTTAAACCTCAAATCAAACAAACAAACAAACAAAACATGTACTGGTAAAATAGAAGTGAAGGCAATGAGCAGGAGTCGATACAATTAACCATAACTCCAATCAAAGGGAAATAAACGCAAACATGAAATAACTAGACCCAAATGGAAACAGCAATAGCGGAAAGCGAAAAAGATAGTTACTTTCTCACAAAATGGTCAACTGGCTATCCAAAGCAAAAAAATATAAGCGATACACATATTCAAAGACAAACCATAACAAAAGTCAACCGCGACAGAAGATTCGCCTTGGAACTGCAAATGAAACGAATTCGTATTTTATTTATTTATTTTTATTTTTATTTTTTTTTTGGGGGGGGGGGGGGGGGGGTGGGGTGGCTTAAATCGATTCCACATAAACCGCTTAGAGGTTCTAAGCCTGTCCAGGAAAAGTGGTACGAGTCGGACGTCCATGCCTATAAACTCTGTTGGTTTCATCATTGGGCGGCAGAGCTTGAGATGTCATTTCATGTCAGCGTCGGGTAAAAGTCCCACGAAATTGGAAACAACGTCTCCAAAATGACATATACAGTGTTGATGGGGACGTAAAACTTCAAATCAAACCACAGGAGCTTGAAGTTCTTTCCATAAGTAGTTCATAAGGTTCAAAATCAAAAGTGACACTAAGCAATTTCGTGAAATTGCATCAGAGTCTTTATTTTTGGACATTTTCATTCCGTTTTGGTGGACTATACTTCAAGCGCCTGTGATTAAACAAACAAACTAGTGCGCCGTCCTAGACTTGTCCGACTTAGTCTATTACTTATTGTCGCTTATTTGAGGCATTGTGGTATCCCTGATTAAAGGACCGAAACGCACTTTTATCTTCACCATTTCACATACCATCGACGAAAATGGCTCAAACACGTTTGGGACCAGGATACTTTGTTCTAAACAGTCATAGTTCGAAATACTGGGGGTTACTCCTTCATAAATTGCTAAAGAATAGCAATCGAAGGGTTAAACTAAAAAGTTTAAGCCCCACCCAGGACCATTTTCCTAGCCTGCTGTCAGAGACAATCGAGCAACAGTACTGTTAGTGATTTGATTCAATATTACGTGTTCCTAGAACATTGGAAACATTCTTACATGATTGTTTTTCATCTTCTCTGTGAGTGTTTTCAGGTAGACTTCAGCTTTTTCTTTCTCATCTGCAATCATACTGTTTATAAGTTCTGCGTTCCCGACTCCCATTGCTGTAAGTATAAAAAGTCCGTCAGTAGAAAACCTGCCGGCCTCGATAGCTCAGTCGGATGTGCGTCTGCCGGGCTGTGATCAGGAAAGCTTGGTTCGATAAAACGATGGGCTCGATATAACCTAAATAGTGTTCAACTTCTAGCAGAAAATGTGTCTTCGAGGTTTGTGACCAGCCAAAAAACGACCAAGCTACAGGGACTAGTACGATCCTTGAAATTTTAGATATAAAAAAAAACAGAAGTATTTTTATGCTAACAGTATTGTCACGGACCACACTCTGACAATTGCGTCAGGAAATCGACTCTTTGGCTCAGTTGTTAGAGAATTGGACTTTCAACCGAGCGGCCCGGGTTCGAATCCTACCATAAGCGGGGATTTTTCTAGCTATGCTGCTTTCCTTTGTTACGACTTTCAAAGGTTACGAGATGGGGGCTCGTTCGGGATTAGACTTTATTTCGCCCAAACTGGCTTCGTGGCGAAATTGGCTTCCCGTAATCATAAATGATGGTTCTATTGAAGAGGGGATGTGTTACGGACCGCATTGCCTCCCTTCAACTATCTGGTTTCGTAGATTATATGCATAGCTCACTCGAGGCAATGCGGTCCGTAACACATCCCCACTTCAATAGAATCATCATTTATGATGACGGGAAGCCAATTTCGCCACGAAGCCAATCCCGAACGAGCCGAAGTAGACTCTTTGGTTCCGTGGTAAGAGCAGTGGTAAGAGCATTGGACTTTCATTCTAGCGCCCGGGTTCGAATCCCACCACAGGCGGGGATTTTTCTAGCTAATAATTATAGATGCTTTTATTCCTTTGTAACGTTGCCCCGCCCATAGGGGCTTGAATAAATAGATGGGCTGTATGAGCTGAAACCGCTGCACACGAGTACCGCTTAGAGGATCTAAACCTGTCCAGGCAAAGCGGGGCGAGTCGGACCGTCCGTGCTTATAAAACTCTATTGATTTCATTGGGCGACAGGGCTCGAGATGTCATTTCATCTCAATGTCGGGTAAAAGTCCCGAATTCGAAGCAACATCTCCAGAATGACCTATACAGTGTTGGCGGGAACGTTAAACCTCAAATCAAACAAACAAAACGACTTTCATGTCGTAAGAATCGACTGAGAAAATTCTAATGAGTTCATTCAACATGCCTTTTCAATATAAAATAAAAAAAAAATCCCTAAATTATCCGGTATTAAATTTTACGGACTTAAAGAGCATTTGGCAATCGAGCCATTTAAACTTTGGACATGCTCTTTCATTATATCTGATTTTGCATCAAATAAACAAGTCCGTGTAACGAAGACCCCTCTAAACCCCACTTTATATTGAAGGAACTAGTGTTTACAGGGGTATTACAACAGCGCAATCGGCAAGTTAGCAATCGCTCTTCTCCCAGACGTACTTTTGATGTTGTTTGAGACGAATATCAAATACGTGCCGAAAGCTTTGTTGCACCGTTTTGAACTTTCCATCACGTGCTTCTGAACCGGTATTTTAGATGATTGACACACGTCTTTGGACGTTTTAAGCGTGGACGGGATAATAGCGCTGTCAGTTAATGTTACAATCGATTTTAATACTGCTCAAAAGAAGATTGTGGATACTCGTTAAAACCTCGAAGCGGTTCTAACCAGCAGTACCCACAATCTATAGTCTGCTCAAAACAGAGATTGTGGATACTCGTTAAAACCTCTAGGTGGCGACATGGCTTGAGATGTCATTTCATCTCAATGTTGGGTAAAAGTCCCACAAAATTGGAAGCAACGTCTCCAAAATGACCTATACAGTGTTGACGGGGACGTTAAACCTCAAATCAAACAAAATACACAAAACCTCGAGGCGGTTCTGACCAGCAGTACCCACAAGCGAATATATATTCATCTCAAAACAGATTGTGGATACTCGTTTAAACCTCGAGGCTGTAGTAGAAACAAGAAAGAACAATGGATGAACCCCTGTATATACATGTATTAAAGTGGTCGAGCCGGCACTCGACATTGAATCAAGCGTGGTAGCTCAATGGTATAGTGCACCTGCCTGTGATGCTAGAGGCCCCCGGTTTGATTCCCGGCAGCGGTAATAAGCGTGATAGCTCAGTGGTTAGTGCACTTGCCTCTGATGCTAGAGGTCCCGGGTTCGATCCCCGGCAGCGGTGTGAAAATTTCGGTGTCCGAACACGCTCCATTGGCATCATTTGCAGGGATGAATGTCATAAAGTGCACCGTCCTTCGGATCGGGACGTTAACTGGAGGCCCCCTGTGCAGGGAGAACCATCCCCTGTGCAGGTTAAAGAACCCTACCGTAATTACATGATTACTGTGTAGGCTTTCATCCTGCAAAACTGGAGTGTATGTAATACACCGTCTGTGTCCCCTCCGGGGGTTAAGGCGAAACCGGAAGAAGAAGAATAAAACTGCGGTGTCCGAACATGCTCCGGGTGAATGCCACAAAGTGCACCGTCCTCCGCATCGGGACGTTAACTGGGAGGCCTATTCTGTGCAGGTTAAAGATTTCTTCGTTATTACATGATTACTGTGTATGTTTTCATCCTGCAGACCTGGATCGGCAATGACCGATCACACTAGAATTGAAAACGCTCCAATGTTGATTCGACCGATATAGATAGAAATAGCAGAAAGAATGAACTGGAGAGGAGCAAATTCTTCCCTTTAAGAAAAGAAAATAAATAAATAAAAAAATCAGAAAATAAATAAATAAAAAAATATTTGTCACTTAATTGCTCGACTCGACGGTTACTGATTTTTGCGTGCCCCCCCCCCCCCCCCCCCCCCCCCCCAGGAGACCTGTTGGGTCCACACTTTTAAATTTTGAAATCTTCCTGCACAACTTCATTTCATATCTGTCTAGTGGTTACTGAGAACTTATCGGGACAAAAATTGGGCGGAAAAAAGAGAAGAAACCTAGAAAAACTAATATCTCGTTTTGGAAACTTAACCCTTATCCTGCTGAATAAATTAATTTAGCCACACCCATTGTTGGCTACCAAAGCATCATGCAGCCCATGTATTTCTTCAAGCCCAGATGGGCGGGGGCCGCAACACTGTATAGGTCATTTTGGAGACGTCACTTCCAATTTCGTGGGACTTTTACCAGACATTGAGATGAAATGACATCTCAAGCCCTGTCGCCCAATGAAACCTATAGGGTTTATATCCATGGACGGTCTGACTCGCAACACATTTCCTAGGCAGGCTCAGAACCTCTAAGCTGTTTACCAGTACTCGTGTTCGGTCAGCTCTGCCTGGAAACATCATGCAGCCCAGTCTATTTTTGCAAGCCATGATGGGCGGGGCTATTCACAGAAACAGAAGGAAGTTCCAACTTTGAGCGGTAGGGGTCAAAATTAAAAAGGTGTGTTTGTATGGTTCGTATCAACTACGAGACTATGAAGATGTAATCACAGTGTTGGGAACAGAACTTTATTGAGCATCAATGATGGGAAATGCCGGATCCGACGTATTTTTTACGCCAGTTTTGTTTGTTTGATTTGAAGTTTAACGTCCCCGTCAACACTGTAAAGGTCATTTTGGAGACGTTGCTCCCAATTTTGTGGGACTTTTACCCGACATTGAGATGAAATGCCATCTCATGCCCTGTCGCCCAATGAAACCAATAGGGTTTATTAGCATGGACGGTCCGCCTCGCACCGCGGTTCCTGGACAGACTTAGATCCTCAAAGCCGTTTACCAGTACTAGTGTGCGGGCCGGATTCAGCTCTGCGTGGAAGCATCGTGCAGCCCATATATTTCTTCAAGCCCCTATGGGCATTTTTTACGCCAGATTTTGCGTAAAGTTTCCAGTCGTGGCCAGTATTTTTTCTCCTGTCGCGTTCGTCTTTGTAAATGACAGCGAGTGCTCAATTGATCAAAGGATTTAACAGTCTCAGGTCTGTAGGCTGGTGGGTATTGCCTATCGCGACTGCGGAAAAAAATGACAGATCCATCTTGCGACACTCGGGTGTGCTGTGACAAATCAAGCATGTGGCTGATTAACACTTATTGAATGTTTTGCTTCCCGGATTTTTGTACACACACTTGGATTATCGGTAATTTGATTGTTGAGAAAATGTCGGGGTATAATTAAAGAAAGCGCTCATTACCTATATTTTGATTAAAAAAAAAAAAAAAAAAAACAGAATCGTCGATATTGCGATTCCCTATCTAACACCATTATCCATACCATCAACAAATAACAAAATGCGTTAAACTGGCAAATAAATCAATTTTTGGCTATTAAACTTTAAAAATAGAATAACCAAACTAATCATAACTGAACTTTATTTTATCAGATGCATAAAAATTGATTCGAAAATAAACATTTTTTATGTGGAAGTTCGCCATTGCGACTGACCGGAGAAATGACCCGAATTACATATGGTTCAAGCCCCAAAGTCTTTCGGATCCTTACGCGACACATGTTCATGGTGCTGCCTGACACAACAGCCTATAATACTGGCGCTTCAGATGTCTGTAATCTTTAGCCATAAACTCCCAAAGCCTGCCCTGGCGAGTTGGACATGCAACGCTTCAGATGTCTGTTAACTTTAGCCATAAACTCCCAAAGCCTGCCCTGGCGAGTCGGACCATCCGAGCATATAAACCATATCGGTTTAACTGGGCGGCAGGGATTGAAATGTCATTTCATCTAAACGTCGGGTAAAATTTCACACAAAACTGGAAGTAATGTCTCCAAAATGACTTAAATACTGTTAATGGGGATGTTTAACCTCAAATCAAGTAAACAAACAATGTAACAGAAAAGCAGAACTATTGGTCAATTAAAGTCCGTTATTGGTCACATGAAATCTGATGGGAATGACTTGGCAGATTTTCCACATTTTTCAAAAGGGGGCAACTTTCGGAACTTCCTGTTTGCTTTTCTATAAGCTTTGTCCCACGAAAAAGGGGTCTACTCTTAAAGGAAAGAATTTGCTCCTTAGGAGCAAATTCTTTCCTTTAGAGTTGACCCTTATTGACATGGGAGACTAAAATACGCTTGAAAGAGTTGCCTCCCCTGAAGGTGTATGCATTCCACTGAAAGTCTGAAAAAATATATTTGTCACTTAATTGCTCGACTCGACGATTAGTAAAATATTTGGGCGGATTTTTGAGTGTTTTTTCGTGATTTTATGGGCCCACCCTTTTAAATTTTGAAACCTTCCTCACAACTGGACAAAAAATGGGCGGGAAAAAGAAACCCAGAAAACCCAAGTCTTAACCCTTATCCTGCTGAATATATATATTTAGCCTCAGCCATTGCCGACTGTCAAACATGAACATTTCTTAACATTATTCACAAGCTGCATGGCAAACAGTGTAGGACCTCATCTCTGTTTGCAAAAGTAGGAGTTGTTATGGGTTAAATATACACTAAAGCCACTTTATAACTGAGCCTCCTGTTGTGCCCATTTCTGTTTGTTTGTTTGATTTGAGGTTTAACGTCACCTTCAACACTGCATAGGTCATTTTGGAGACGTTGCTTCCAATTTTGTGGGACTTTTACCCGTCATTGAGATGAAATGACATCTCAAGCCCTGTCACCCAATGAAACCAATAGGGTTTATAAGTATGGGCGGGCTGCCTCGCATCGCTTTGTATGGGCAGGCTTAGATCCTCTAAGCGCTTTACCAGTACTCGTGTAGTCTGCGTGGTAGCCTCGTGCAGCCCATCTTTATCTTCAAGCCCCGATGGGCGGGGGCCGACCATTTCTGTATGCATTGGAATTGCACAAGGAGGGTAAATTACAAGGATTCGTGTCAAAAATACATTGTGTATAAAGAAGTTGTTTTGTGAAAGCAAAATGTTGGACAAAGGGTTAATTCTTTCATGGAGGTTTAAAATTATTAGGCAATAGTAATTATATATCAGTTCTCAACAAGCTGTTGTATGATAAGCACTAATTAATCCACAGCTTCCAGTACTTTCCTTTGATGCTGGCAGTACTAATAAATTTTGATAAATGTACTGATATCATGTACTGATATCATGTACAGTTTTGAATGGACCAATCGAGCTACAATTAAAATGGGAAGGGGCTTCTAGCTCTGCATGACAAAATTAACATTGTGGGTATTCCTTAAAATAGCCTCGCCGAGGTTATTTGAATGAGTACCCATATTTAAAATAGCTTTTACTTAATGGCAAACAATGCAGACCCGGATCAGACTGCTACCTTCTGATCTTAAAATTTGAAGGGGCCTCTAGCTCTGCATGACAAAATTAACATTATGGGTATTCATTAAAATAGCCTCGCCGAGGTTATTTGAATGAGTACCCACATTTAAAATAGCCTTTACTTAATGACAAACAGTGCAGACCCTGACCAGACTGCTCCTTCTGATCTTAAAATGGGAAGGGGCTTCTAGCATGACACAATTAACATTGTGGGTATTCATTAAAATAGCCTCGCCAAGGTTATTTGAATGAGTACCCACATTTAAAATAGCCTTTACTTAATCAGTGCATACCCTGATCAGACTGCTTCTTCTGATTAAGTTTCTCCAATTCTCCATAAAATCAAATTGTGGGTACTCGCTAGAACCGCCTCATCTAGGCAATTCCAATGAGTACCCACACCATGTTTTTGTGGGATGAGGCTGTTCAAAATGAGTACCCACAACATACCTTTTTATGGAGAAAAAAATATCCCTGAATTATCACAAAATATACTCCCATTTACTGGTGCCAAACATTTTATGAAACATTTGCATGCAGCAAAAACACACATCTGAGTTCAAAGTAAGTCCTACACTTGAAGTCCCAGTGATAAACATCAGGTTAAAAAAGCATGATCAAATAACCTGTGGTCAGTTGGATTTAAACCAATCAAATCCAATTGAATATTAATGAAGCAGAGAAGCTGACAGTGTCCTTTCAGACAGGACAATCCATTTTCCAGACGGGGTAAATCAGGTCAAATAAAAGAAATTGAAATTAACAGTAAATAAAACAAATATGCTTTAATAGGTTTTATCTATTACCTTTAAGTGGAAGTTACAATAAGCTGTGGATTACAACAGATATACATGTATCCAATTGTTTTTGAGAAATATTGGTAAATATTTGTACTGATTGACATCTGTACAGGATAATTAGACTCGCCCTGGCGGGCTCGTCAAATTATCCTGTACAGATATCAATCAGTACAAATATTAACCAATATTTCACAAAAAACAATGGATATATCTATTACATCAAGGCGAGTTGCAAAGGACTAAACTCAACCATTATAGATAAAGGTATGCACATGTATGTAATCAGACCGGACAGTCGTCGGCAGTCGCGAGCGGACGACAAAGGCGACCAGCGGAAAGGGGAAGCGTTCCCGACTGCCACCGTGTGTAGGCTGGGAATTTTTTTTTTTTTTTTTTGGTTTTATGGCCCTTTTAAGATTATTTCACTCATATCGAGCCGATCGTTAATCAAAGGTGGGCGAAAACCGGAGTACCCGGAGAAAAACCACCTGATCTTCCGTTGCAGAACTTGGCGTCTCACATGTGACCCGAGCGAGGCTCGAACCACAGCGGTGAGAGACCTAATGATCCAGAGTCAGCGCTCTTAACCACTAGGCCACGGAGGCCCGTGTAGGCTGGGAAAATAGTCCCGGACTGAGATCCAAACTTTCGTTCAAGCCCTAAATTCCACTTTCTTTGTAAACAGTGTAGACCCCGATCAGACGGTGCGTTCTGTGGCACCTGATCTGAGTCTCCATTGCTTGCCAAGCCTCTCACAGCGAACATTCTCTAATGAAATCATATACGCTAATTGGTGATTGATTTTTTACATGACCCGTTGCGTCATGCAGTAGATTTTTGACAATCGCTTAGCTCCGCCCTCTCCTGTGGGTTAACCGGTATTGGATGGTGATGTTAAGTATTGATTACGGTCAGTTTGACATTCTTGTCTCTTGATACACTTATTCTGGTGTAGCGTGTCAGTGTTTTTTGACGTATCTGCTCTTTAATGAACCGACGGGACATGACGTATTGCTAACCTTGCTGGGTGCGCGGTTGTAATTATTTTTCTTATTTGTGCTCCAACACATATGTTGTGGGTACTCGTTAGAACCCCGCCTCAATGAGGCGGTTCTAACGAGCACTAACAACCCATGTTATGAGTTTAAGTTAGAAAAATATCACCGGAAAAGCAGCCATTTTGGGGATATGAAAAAATGCACTATATCACACGGGTATGTAAGGGTTATGGAATACAACTTACGATTTGATGTTAGTTGGTGATATTCGACACAATGGAAAAGAATAACAAAGTCGTTGTCGTGCCGTATGTTTTTCAAATAATCTGAAATGGAAACATAAAATAATAATGAAGGCGTAGCGATCATAATTCCATTTTAATTGAATCTTTAAATTAAATCAGTTACTATCCAGAACATTTTGCACTGGCGTGTTAATATTGAACATGTTTAATCGTATCATAGTGCCAATGCTCTGCCTGCGAATGCATTAGAAGTGAAAGACTGGTCTTATAAATGGTGAAACCACCGCTCTGAGTAAAAATAAGGAAAATAAGATATGTATCAAAACAGGATCTCGTACATGTTATAGATATATTTTGAGTAAAAATTAGGAAACATAAGATTTCAATATGCATGTGTATCAAATAATGTGCAAAATGTACATGTAGTCCCTACTCCCAAATTTATAATAAAATATTATTAATACTTGTATACTGGGGGCCTGATTTCGGACACTGTGACTGCCCCATCCCAATTTTTATTAGGGGGATGGAACCCATTTTTTCGTGTCCTATGTTCGACGCTGTGGACGCCAGATTAATCCTGATTCATGATTGGCTTGATTCAAAATACGTCATGACCTATTGTCGAGCGAAGATCAATATGTTATCGTTGTATTATGTATGATACTGCACTGGCATTGAGTCGCGGGGTGGGGCGTGGGGAGGTAGGGAATTTCATAAACTCCAGAGTCGAATCCCCAGCCCCATCTCCACCTTCACACCTGATAATAGCGAACATCGAAGGTGCTGATCAGGCTGCGCATGCGCGCAGACTGATCAGCTTCTTTGTGTGTTCGCTGCTTGGATATTAGAATGCCTCTAGTTCTATATATAAACTTTCCCCAGCCAGCCCAAAAAAAAAAAAAAAAAAAAAAAATACAGCGGGCCAACGCCGGACCGATAGCGGTATGACGTCACTATCAGCCAGACGTTGGCCCGGCATCCTTTGCTGGCTGGGTCGAAACTCTTGTTTTTGTTTGTTTGATTTGAGGTTTAATGTCCCCATCAACACTGTATAGCCTGGAAACCCATAACTCCGTTCACCTAAGGTTGGGCAATCCTGCTTTCAATTATTTGTTGCAAGAATAATTTTCTGCAGGTATTTTTTTTAAACATTTGACTAAATGCCTATGAGAATCTCAATATTTAAGAAAATAAACATCACCTTTCTTTATTCTACAGCCATCTAGAAATGCAGGGCGTGTTTTGGGCATGTTCTCATTACTCCGTTCACCCAAATTTATTTGATTATCATAAGTAATCAGATTAATTCTTTGAATATTATACATGATGAGTATTTTATTTAGACTGTGTACTTATACTATTCTAATTTGTTGATACTTTTTATTTTCAGTCACATGCTTATCACTGGTTAGAGATTATTTTGGGGTACCCCTAAATTATTAAGCATTTTGTAATAAATTTCGATTTCTGTGAATTAATTTGAAAATCAAAACCGATTTTCTTCAAAACAGGTTGCAATGTTAGTTATTGACTACAAATTCTGATGTGACAAAACTGTGAAAATGATTCCTTTTTCACATTAATTAAAAACGAGGGTGAATGGAGTTATGAGACTGAACGGAGATATGAGAAAAGGGGATATGTCATTTTGAAGACGTTGCTTCCAATTTTGTGGGACATTTACCCGACAATGAGATGAAATGACATCTCAAGCCCTGTCGCCAAATGAAACCAATAGGGTTTATAAGCATGGAAACGCAACTTTGCCTGGGCAGGCTTGGATCCTCTAAGCGGTTTACCAGTACTCCTGGCGGTCGGTTTCAGATCATGCAGCCCATCTATTTCTTCAAGCCCCGATGGGCGGTGTCGTCGAAACTCTTGTTATACTATGTAGCCGAGAACGTGGGTAAATTTCTTACCTAGTCGAAAACCATGAAAAAGGGTTTCTTGCGTCGGCGCTGTTGCACAACTTGGCGTCTTATATGCGACCCGTGTGAAGTTCGAGCCCTAACTGACAACAGCCATAATGTTTAAGGGGAATGGGAACACCTTCAGGGGAAGCAACTCCTGCAAAAAAAATTTTGGCTCCCATGTCAATAGGGGTCAACTCTTAAAGGAAAGACCCCTTTTTCAGTGGGACGGGGCTTATAGAAAGGCGAACAGGAAGTCGCGAAAGTTATCTCCCTTTGAAAAATGGCGGAAAAATCTGCCAGATGTTCCTATTCCCCTTAAAAGATTCAGTTTACCGAGTTTTGTTTGTTTGTTTGAATTGCGGTTTTACGTTCCCGACAACACTATGTACTCGTAAATGTGGGACTTCTACTCGAGATGAAATGACATCTCAAGCCCAGCCGCCAAATGAAATCAATAGGGCTTACATGCATGCCTGGGCAGGCTTAGTATTTCTAAGCGGTTTTACCACGACTCATGTGCGGTCACTTTCAGCTCTGTTTTGAAGCACCATGCAGCCCTATCTATTTCTCCAAGCCCCGATGGGCGGGGGCTTGGTAGTGTGATATGAAATGTGCCATATGCAATATTACTTTGCCAGGTATGCGAAAAACTCATCTTAAAGCGCGTGTGGCCAGCGAATGCGAAAATTAGCATGCACATCCATGTCATCTGAAAAGAAACTCAGTGACCTAGCCGTAGAAAGTTGCGTTGTGGTTTAAGGCCAAATAAACAGCTGTGGTCATACCGGGGCTGGTATATTACTTAGACCAGTGAAGCGGTTAACATGTGCCTAGTGAGATTACCCAGCCCTACCACAACAGCCAGTGGGTCAACAGCGGAGTCCTCAATCAACCATCTCAAGTATTCTTCCGTCTGATCTGGTCTGCACTGTTTGTGCAGGCCTGTCTGTACCAAAGCTTGGACCTGTCTGTCCTAATACTTTGGATCAATACGGTATTTTGCATATAGTTAGACATCCCAACTAGTTTAAAGTATCAGTGTACAAAAACTACTTACAATCGAGCGCCCCCGCCCATCGGGGCTAGGAGAAATAGATTGGACTGCATGGTGCTTCCGCGCAGAGCTGAAACCGACCGAACACGAGTGCTAGTAAACCGTTTAGGTCTAAGCCTGCCCAGGCAAAGTGGTGCTAGTCGGATCGTCCGTACATATAAACACTATTGGTTTCATTTTACTGCAGGGCTTGAGATGTCATTTCATCTCATATGTCGGGTAAAGGCAACACAAAATCGAAAGCAACGTCTCCAACATTGAGATGAAATGGCATCTCAAGCCCTTCCCCGTCTGTAGCTTTACCCATATATGACACCTAATGAGATTGGCGTTGTCCATTTCCAATTACAGTGGAACTTCGATGGCTCGAACTCGGATGGCTCGTTTTCCATGGCTGAGTCCAACACTTTCTTGAGTCCCTATGGGATTTCTCTAGATAAGAAATAGTGAGGGCAAGTTTTGGATATTTTCGTTTTTACCTCGCAAATGTATGCTGTGTGTACTCATTAGAATCGCCTCTATTAGGCGATTCTAATGAGTACACACAGCATACATTCATCATACAGAACACCGCAAAGAAGTCCAAAAATTACTCCCGTCATGCCTCCCCTCAGTTGCTCGAACTACCGCTGCCTCGAACAGATTTTATTTGTCCCAAAGGTGTTCGAGCCATTGAAGTTCGACTGTATGTGGGTGTCAGTTTTTTTGTTTTGTTTTTTGCTTGGGGCAACTGATACAAACATGAATATTCTTTAAACAAACGGTGTAGACCCAGATCAGTCGCTGCATTCTGATCTGGGTCTACAATGTTTGCCAATGTCTAAAAAAGGGCTGCTAGGCATATACGGGTTTGTTTTGTTTGATTTGAAGTTTAACGTCCCCCGACAACACTGCAAAGGTCATTTTGGAGACGCTGCTTCCAATGTTATTTGGACTTTTACCCGACATTGAGATAAAATGACATTTCAAGCCCTGCTGCCCAATGAAACCAATAGGTTTTATAAGCATGGACGGGGCGGCGACTCGCACCGCATTGCTTCGGCAGGCTTAGATCCTATAAGCGGTTTACCAGTACTCGTGTGCGGGTCGATTTCAGCTCTGCGTGGAAACAACATGCAGCACATCTATTTCTTCAAGCCCCGATGGGGGCATATATGGGTTAATCAAACAAAATACTTACAGTCGAAGGCATAGTTAGAGTAAGAACTGCCATCCATAGCAATCATTACTATTCTCTCTCCTTCTTTTGCCATCTCGTTATCACGATAATTCGAATGATACTTGTGTTTTAAGAGAAATGTGTGTTTTTTTTCAATAGCCGAGTAGTTTCATCTGGCCAAGTCACATAGTAAATATACCCGGTTTTCTTTAACATTTATCAGAAGTGAAATTTATCTATGAAATATTTGTGTGGTTAAGGTGATATTAGAAACAAAACAACTTACTGACGTATGCACTTTTCATAATAATACATATATACATTAAGCATCTCTGCCTAAGATAATATACATGTATGCATGTACCCAGCATCGATCTCTCTAATTCTCTGTGTACATGTGCATTTTCCAACCGGGGCTTCGGTAAATAGACTGGGTTGCACGGTGCTTCCGCACAAGAGTACTAATAATAGTAATAAACCTCTTATAAGGAGGCAAAGTGGTGCGTGTCGGACCGTCCACTGAGTATAAATCCTTTTGGTTTCATTGGGCGGCAGGGCTTAAGATGTCATTTCATCTCAATGTCGGGTATAAGTCAGACAAAATTGGAAGCAACGTCTCCAAAATGACCTAAATAGTGTTGACGGGGACGTTAAACCCAAAATCAAATCATTTTTTTCTTCCAAAAACTTTGCATCACGAAAACACGCCTATATAATTTTAACCCCCTTGGACCTAACTTTCATGTAGTGAAACTGGGGTTTCCGGGTGTATGCCTTATTTTTCTGGTTTCTGCTCTAAAATATGGATTGTGGGTACTCATTAGAACTGTCTCAAACGAGTGCCCACAATCTGTATTTTGAGCTGAAGTGGGAAAAGTATCGCAGTTTTTCGTCATATAATTTTCGTTTTTTCGGCGATAAAGGTGGCAATGTGTTTGTATATGCGTGTTTTCGAAATGGGCTATTTATTGAAAAGTAACTGTCCTTTTGGCTTTCCGCTTGTGACGTTTTCATTATGTTGAAGTTGTTTCACATTACAAAAATACGCCTATACAAACGTATTGAAAGTTTTTCCTCCAAAAAGTGAAACTTTTCTGGCGAAGGATTGCAATATTTTCCTTATTTCTGCTCCGAACATGGATTGTGGGTACTCGTCAGAACCGCCTCACTGAGGCGGTTCTGACTAGTACCCACGGCCTGTGTCTTGGGGCGGGAAAGGGGAAAATAATATATACCCCCTTAAAACCGAGATTTACTGTATGAAGGTGGGGTTAAAGGGGCTCATAATTGTATAGGCGTG
>CAUZLF010000110.1:0-174529 GCA_963580285.1 Lucinisca nassula | reverse complement strand
GAAAGGCAATCCATTTTGCAAACGCGCCTATACAATTACATTGCCACATTTATCGCCGAAAAAATGAAACTTTTCATATGAAAAATTGTGATATTTTTCTTATTTTTGCTCAAAATATAGATTGTGGGTACTCGTTAGAACCGCCTCATTGAGGCGGTTCTAACGAGTACCAACAATATATATCTCAGAGCAGAAATAAGAAAAATAAGGTTTACCCCTGCAAACCCCAGTTTTACTATATAAAAGTGGGGTTAGAGAGGGTCAAAATCATATAGGCGTGTTTTCGTGATGCTGATCTGATAACCAATATGACCACCACGACACAATGTAACCTATATAATGATCAGCAGCACGTTATAAAAACTTACCTATACAAATGCATTGTTAACTTTACTACCGAAAAAAAAAAAAAACACGAAAATTTTAAGATGAAAAATCGTCACGGTGATATTTTTCTTATTTCTGCTCGATATATTGATAGTGGGTACTCGTTAGAACCGCCTCATCGTTCTAACGAGTACCCACAATCTATATTTTATAACAGAAATAAGAAAAATAAGGTTTACCCCTGTAAGCCCCAGTTTGACTGTATAAAAGTGGGGTTCAAGGGGGTCAAAATTATATAGGCGAGTTTTCGTGATGAATTTCTGGCCCACTTGGAACCTCTAGTTGTGAAGTTCTTGTTGCCTTGCTCAGTTGCATTCACAACCGGGTATGATTAATTTATTATCCAGGAAGTTCCAGGACTTTGTTGGGTTTGCAACAGTTTACGCTATTTTCCACAATTTCGCTGCAAAACACAGAACCGGCCATGAAATAAAGCATTTTGTAATATAATCTATATAGAGGATATTTACTTTTTTGAGATGAATATCAAAAATATTTCATCGAGTGTGTTGAGAATATCAGAATTTTCACGAGTGCGAAGCACGAGTGGAAATTCTGATATTTTCAACACAGGAGATGAAATATTTTTGATATTTATCGAAAAAAAGTAAATTTTCTTTTTATTTTATAATATTTTAGGACACTTACTGTAATTGATCAATCGATCTTACGTCACAATTTTCGACTTGACAATGACGTCATAACTGTCAGTTGCAAAACAGAAACAGATCGCCATTTTTAATACAGCATTTTAAAGTTCAGAGAATGCTTTTTCAAGGTATTTTAAAGAATTATTTCATTGATTACTTATGACTTAGGCGAAAAAAGTAGACCGGGCTGCTACTGTGAAAATAACATTCAAACTGTGAAAATATCACTTATATTTTCACAGTGTGAAATATCACTTTTTATTTGTTTCAGATATGCATTGATTTCACTGCTATGTATAAAATAAAAAATGTTTCATACATGCTTTTCAATGAATGATAGAGATTTATCAGTGAAATATAAATCGCTAATAGGCTTTTTTTCTCGGAGAACAAGCGAGAAATGTCTCCGAGAAGAAAAAAAATCGCGTTTCAAAGCGGTTAATTTCACCGCGAAACGCCGCGAAAATATCTCCGCGGACATCGCTTTTTCTCGGAGAAAGCCAATAAGTACAGGTGAAGTTGTTCACGGCGTTTCTCCGCGAAATCTGCTTATACCTACATGTATATTTGTTCATGTGCATGTTTTTTTTTTTTTTCATGCATTAAAATTTGGTGCACAAAGTTTGAAGCATAGGGGAGACCGGGGCAAAGTGTTACATTTTTTAATTTTCTAAATTTTTGCCGACATTAGCTTGCATAGAACCCTGTAAGCGATGTTATTCGAAAAAAGCACTCAATCGGGAACACACTGCAACTTTAATGAAACAAATCAACCATTTTATAACAATTAATAACGAGAACAAAATACGGGGTATATGTAACACTTTGCCCCAAGCTTTGGGGTAAAGTGTTACGTTATCCGGGGCAAAGTGTTACATTACAATATGCAATGTCACCTACGTGAACTGCGGGTTGAGAATGACAGGATGGGCGGAAAGGAAATCGAAACCTAGCATTAGCAATAAAAGGAAACTGCCAGAATACTTCAGGATCCGCACCATGCGCTGTTAAAGATTTGAATTCATGCACAACATCAAGAAAACACGCCAATATAAATCTGACACCCTTGAATCCCCACTTTTATATAATAAAACTGGGGTGGAGGGGAGGTATTCAAGAGTTTTACTTTATTTTTCTTATTTCTGTTCAAAAATATAGATTGTAGGTACCCATTAGAACCGCCACAATCTATGACGAAATGTATCGTAAAGTATGATTTTGATCCGGTTGGAATCATAATGATTTGCATCTTATGCACTTTACAACGCTGTATGAACATGATGAATGTTTTCTGTGTTACTTTTTTTTACTGTTGTGTAAACGCTTCATAAATTGAAAACTGTTGATTTTCTATCGGTTCACCATATTGGGAGTACTTTATTATTTTTTTTTTCAAGTAAATACTTTAAAAAAATCAAACATAATGCATATAATAACAGGGATCCTGCTTGTACATGTATATTTGGGCGCTGATCTCACTCTACATTTTGGTTGATCTTTTTCTTACACTGCGAGTAATTAAACATCACTGATGCTTACACTTAAGCTCACATGTAGCCAGAGTGAGAGATCTATTGTTAAAGAGTAGGCCACGGAGGCCCGCTTGCGTTTCTTGCCTTTACAATTCAATTTGCTCATACATGTACATTAACCCTTTTCAGACTGGAAACCCCTAAACGGGTACCGTGGCGAACAGTGCAGGCCCAGATCAGACGCCGCAGAACTCGGCGTCTGATCAGGGCCTACACTGTTTGCAAAAGGTTCGGCCATTTTCCTAATTTTGAAGAAAACACAACCTGAAACCCCTAAATTTTGAAATGGACGCATGCTACATGTATATATAAGGAGGAAGATTCCATTTGGTACAACTAGAAGCCTCCGTGGTCGAGTGGTTACGCTACTCGCCTTGTAAACCAGGGATCGCAGGTTCGATCCCGGGCTTCTCCAGACTTTCGGATGAGTCTTTAAACCGAGGTCCCGTCTCCGTATGACCTTAGCTGTTGGTGGGACGTAAAACTGAAACACTCACTCACTCCATTTGGTACAAAAAGGGTTTATATGGGGAAATTGCGCGGCAAGTATTCCTAGGCTGCATATAAGGCTGATCTCTTACTTGGAGTACAACTACAAAATTCTCCAAGATAATCAGCGCAGTTTGGACAGACATGCAACCTGGGTATCTTGTTATACCCCCGCAAACGAAGTTTGAAGGGGGTATATAGGAGTCAGCTTGTCGTCGTCTGTCGTCGTCGGTCCGTTACAAAAAACTTTAACATTGCTCATAACTTCCTTATTCTTCGACCGATTTCTTTAATATTCACACACCACACACCTTGCCACTAGTACTTAAGATTGATATACACAAACCTGACCTTGACCTTTACGTTGACCTTCCTCAAGGTCAAATACTTGTAAAATCTGACAACGCATGCGGGGGTATAATTGGCACCCGTTAGGCGGCAGCTCTAGTTAAGTCTACTGTTCACTCCGAAGGTAACTGGCCCCCGTGTCCTAAGGGGTAAGAGCGCTGACTCTTAACCCATTCAGTACCAGAAACCCCTAAATGGGTACCTTGGCAAACAGTGCAGTCCAAGATCGGACACCGCAGAACGCGGCGTCTGATCAGGGCCTACACTGTTTGCAAAACGTTAAACCATTTCCCGAACTAAAGTTTTAAGAAAAAACAACCTTACTCCCCTAAGTTTCAAAATGGACTCCTGTATATATAAGGAGGAAGATTCCATTTGGTACAAAAAGGGTTAATCATCGGGTCATTAGGTCTCTCCGCTATGGTTTGCGCCTCGCTCGGGCCACATACATGTAGTTGGAAACGAGTACCCACATCCTACATTGGACGTCTAGGAACAGATTAAGGAAAATGTATACCATGTAAACTCCAGTTCTCTCTATACATGTATATGTTCATGTAAAATGGTGACTAGTGGTTCGTTCATTACATGGGCTTTATCAACATGTTGATGCACCACCTGTTTTCTCCAACTGGGAGTATTTTTTAGTTAGGGGTGGGTGAGGGGTCAGGGAAGTAGACTTGGTAGCGCAAATAACGCGTGCCATTGCAAAGTAGCATGTCCTTTTTCACGCGACTGCATGAAGCATGGCCCGATATAGGTGTCTGGTTTTTCGTCCGTTCGTTCGCGACATAGACCTAGCCTGCGGTGGAATTCATGTACTCCTCGTTAACTTGTCACTAACTTTGCATTCAAAGTACTGCTTGCTGTACCAATTTGACAGCTTGTAATCATAAATAAATGAGGCGAATCTGAGCTTTTGGTTTTGATTGTTTGAGGTTTTACGTCCCCGTCAACACTGTAAAGGTCGTTTTGGAAACGTCGCTTCCAATTTTGTGGGACTTTTACCCGACATTGAGATGAAATGACTTCTCAAGCCCTGTCACCCTCCGAAACCAAGAGGGTTTATAAGCATTGACGGTCCGACTCGCACCACTTTGCCTGGGCAGGCTTAGATCCTGTAAGCTGTTTACCAGTACTCGCATGCGGGCCGGTTTCAGCTCTGCGTGGAAGCTTCGTGCAGCCCATCTATTTCATCAAGCAGAGCTTATGGTAAATGTCACACATCATTATGGTGTTAATAACCTACATGTACGACTCATTATGAGAACTCGCCTATTCAAATATATTGTAAAATTTTACCACTAAAAACGGAAAATTTTCGGATAAACATTCTGGCATTTCTTCATATTTCTGCTCAAGATTTTGGGTACACTTTAAAACGACTCGACGAAGCGGTTCTAACGAGTATCCACAATCTATGTGAGCAGAAATTAGATAAATAATGTATATCCCTGTACACCCCAGTAAAAAGTGGGGTTTAAACGGGTAACAAATAAATAGGCGTATTTTCGTGATGTGAATAAAAGTTGTCACGAGACTTTTAAAAAACAAATTACTAAAAGGAATTTTTTGTGACATAAAAGAATATTTGATTATGATTTAACAATGACTACAATTTGCCTTCGTTTACAAAAACAACGCCAAACAAACGAAGAAATAATAATGAGCCGAAAATTTCACGTAAGCCCAGTTGTATTTTTTTCCTCCGCGAAACGCGGGTAATTTCTCGCTCATTTTATCTTTTCTCGCTGTTTTGCGGAGAAAATAGCCGATTTCGCGTTAGGCTGTTTCTCCGCGAAACAAAAAAAAAATATCCTTGTCTGCCCGGTTGTGAGATATTAGTATCGAAAGTTAAATTTTTCATATATACTCACCGGAAATAGAAACTATACACTCATTTTTAAATTGTCACTGGCAAAACATTTTAATGAAATTTGAATTCCATCTATATAAATTATCATTAGTCGCATGTCTGCTTTATCGAATAAAATGTTTAATGATAGCTACGATTTAACGGGTAAAGCCACAGGTTCAAAGTAAGGGTTAAAATATTGCTGTTCAAGTTTCCATTGAGTCAAACATTTTGTGTCGCGAATGTGATTCCCATTTTTACCAGTTATTACTCTTCACCAAGCGTTGGCAATATTGTTTACAAAATGAAAATTTACACAATGGTTGAAAAGTTATCGACCTTTAAATATTGGACCAAACCACCGGAAGTGGGCAAAAAGTATGGCATTTCTGATTGCGGATTTTGTTTTAATCAATATTTAAGACACAGCTGAAGATGCTAAAACAATTGAATGCACTTTTGGGCCGATTTTTGGCTTGCAACATTATTTTGAAAATTTCGCTGAAAAAAGCAGATTTTGAGATTTCAATAAAATGTTTGTTTCTCGATAAAGTTTAGATTTTATGTTATTTTTTTATTCCTTGCTTTTAATTTATTACCTATACGGAAAAAAAATTGAAGTCAAAATTCGATTACAAACAGATTTTGTGAAAAATGCACTTTTTTACATTTTCCCCCAAAACTTTTATTTTGAACACCAGATTTTCTTTAAATTGTTACAGAATTCATGTCTATAGATAGTCAAATCCTTAATAAGCAATTGTTAACTGAATTATTCACTTGCTTTGTCAGGCGAGACAATTTAAAAGTGTATAGTTTCTATTTCCGGTCAGTATATAATAATTTTTCAAAATTAGATTTTCTATGCGACGTCGCTTTCTAAAATTAGATTCCGGAATTACGTTACGTTACAGTGAGCTGGCCCTCGTTCTGCTCTTTCACATGCACCTACATTACGGATACGGAAAGCATCCGTTTTTTGCTTGTTTCTTTGATAATGATAATGTAATCGAGCGTGTTATTGTAATGGCTAAATTATCCATGATTTACATGAACGTTAACCCATTTTATACGGGAAATCAAAGAGCGGGTACAATGTTGAAAAGATCAACAATCATTTTGTTTCGTGATTATACAAATCAATTGACTGTTGAGTTATTGTCACTTATTGGGCATGACATGACATCCACAAGAGAACACCAATACTGACCTCGGCGTCGCCTCTGTCAATATTGGTATGCTCTTCTCATATATCACGTCATGTCCAATGACTCAATATCCCGGGCTTCTCCAGACTTTCGGATGAGTCTTTAAACTAAACCGAGGTCCCGTCTCCGTATGACCTTAGCTGTTGGTGGGACGTAAAACTTAAACACTCACTCACTCCAATGATTCAATAGTCAATAATTATATAAATTCACATTCACACATGCTACATGTATCATAACGTTATAAATGAAAGTGATATTGGCAAAAATTAAGCACTGAAGTCCCTGATCAGTCCTTGGCCGGATCTCATCTAAGATAGCACATCTGTGGGTTTGTTTGTTTTTAGGTTTAACGCCCCCGTCAACACTGTTTAGGTAATTTTGGAGACGTTGCTTCCAATTTTATGGGACTTTTATCCGACATTGGGAAGAAATGACATCTCAAGGAAACCAATAGGGTTTATAAGCATGGACGGTTCGGCTCGAACCGCTTTGCCTGGGCAGGCTTAGATCATCTAAGTGGTTTACCAGTATACTTGTGCGCGGTCGGTTTCCTTTGCGTGGAAGCATCATGCAGCCCTCTTTTTCTTCAAGCCTCGATAGACGGGGGCCGTGAGATACATATTAAATGCTTTCATTCGCGTCCCAAAAATGAACATTTTCTGATTTCGAACATGGAGGAAGCCTCCGTGGTGCAGTAGTTAAGCTACTCGCATCATAAACCAAGGACCGTAGGTTCGATTCAAGGCTTCAACAGACTTTCGGATGAGTTTTGAAACCGAAGTCCAGTCTGTATGATCTTAGTTGTTGGTGGGACGTAAAACTCAAACACACACGCGCTTCAATCATAGAGGGTGGGTGCTGGTTAGAACTGCCTTATTGAGGCGGTTCAAGTTAACTAGCACCCACAATCTATATTTTGAACAAGAACACAGGAAGTGGTATACCTTTGAAGTTACTACTGTGGGGTTTACAAGGATCATTACTCGGATCATGATATGCAACACAAAATGTGAACATAACGTATACCTTTGTAAATTCCACATTTTTATGTCCCCGGTAGCGAAAGCGGGGACATATTGTTTTTGCCCTGTCTGTTTGTTTGTTTGTTTGTTGGTTGGTTTGTTGGTTTGTATGTGGACAACTTTAACGTTGGTCATAACTTTTGAACCGTTGGAGATAGAGTATTCATATTTGGCATGAACGTTCCTTATGACAAGAGCTTCACATTCATGCAAAAAAATTGACCTGTGACCTTGACCTTTGACCTACTTAAAAGAAAAAATAACATTGGTCATAACTTTTGAACCGCTTGAGATATGGACTTCATATTTGGCATGAACGTTTCTTGTGACAAAAGCTTTACATTCATGCAAAAAAGTTTGACCTGTGACCTTGACCTTTGACCTACTTAAAAATAGCATTTTGGTCATAACTTTTGAACCATTTGAGATACAGCCTTAATAGTTTTGCATGTAGGTTCCTTGTGACAAGAGCTTCACATTCACACAAACATTTTTGACCTGTGACCTTGACCTTTGACCTGCATAAAAGAAAAAGTTAACATTGGTCATAACGTTTGAACCGTTTGAGATACAGCCTTCATATTTGATATGTAGGTTCCTTGTAACAAGAGCTTTACATTCATACAAAACTTTTTGACCTGTGACATTGACCATTGACCTACTTAAAAGAAAAAATTAACATCTTGGTCATAACTTTCGAGCCGTTTGGGATAGAGCCTCCATATTTGGCATGTAGGTTCCTTGTGATAAGAGCTTTACATTCATGCAAATTGTTTTGACCATGACCTTGACCTACTTAAAAGTGCAAATAAAATTGATCATAACTTTTGAATCGTATAAAATAGAGCCTTCATATTTTGCATGTAGGTTCCTTGTGACAACAGCTTTACATTCGTGCAAAATTTTTTGACCTGTCCCTTGACCTACTTTAAAGAAAAATATACTATTGTTCATAACTTTCGAACCGTTTATGATAGAGCCTTCATATTTGGCATGTAAGTTCCTTGTGTCAAGTGCTGCCCACTGAAACCAAAAATCTTGACATGTGACCTTGATTTGGAACTGTGACCAACTTTGAAAAATTTGACCATGCCCGGGGACATGTTCGTGTTTCACAAACACATCTTGTTCTATATGATATTAAGACGAATGTCAAGGGAGTCACTACTCGGACAGATGGACATATTATTGGATGCATGAGGCTATTCCTTGGAATAAATAAACAGTCATACCCTGCTTAACCCATTGTATACCAGTGGACTCTTCCATCTCTATATTTTGGACAAGACCATATGTCACATAAGGGGTGTCAGGCTAATTTTTTTATTTTTTATTATATTTTGACGGAAAAGTCTGTTAGCAAATAGTGCAGGCCCTGGTCAGACGCCGCGTTCTGCGTTCTACGGCGTCTGATCCGGGCCTGCACTGTTTGCCATGGTACGCCTTTAGGGGTTTCCCGCATGCAATGGGTTAACAACTGTTCTTGCATAAATATCTATGCGCATGGCTGTTTGTGAAGCCATTGTCAAATAGACCAAAAGCCGTGCGCAAACAGCAAAAACCATGTTCAAATCATGAAATTCGCATGCATTATGAACATGGATTTTGAGCTTTTGTTATCACAAGACGGGCCTTGCTTTGTTTACACATTACGTTGAGCGACGTAACGTTATCGCCCTGAACGTAGCGTTTTAGCGTTCTGTGATGCTGTCAAAGGGTTACTGCATGACAACGTCATTGTAAACAACATTCTGACCTGGCCGCCATTTTGGTTTGCCTGTCGCATTTGAAGATTTTATATGGAATTTATATGGAGCTTTTGGGCCTTTTCGTCAAAATTTGCTATCGGAATCGTAAGTTATGCAAGAACAACGATCATCCATGGTTATTTCATTGCATTAACATTTACCGGATCCCTCGGAAGATATCTGAACATTCGGCCTAGCGGCCTCATGTTAAAACAGCTTCCTCGAGACCCGGCAAATGTTAATGCATGAAAAACCATGGTTGATCCCTATATTCGAAAATGACCATCTGTAAAGAATATTCAAAAGAGTTGTTGGCATAGTCTCAGCCATCTCTCAGTGCGTTTACCTTATAATGTAAACTGTTGAAAAACATCGGTCAGTCCCCGACTGTTCTAAGTAAACTGTATTCAAATCTTTCATCTGTTCCAAATAATAGGATCCGTATTTAGAACAAATATCTTTTGAGGCGAAACGGCGAACAAACAGTTTAATGCTTAGCACGCTGGGTACAAAAATTCAGCAGTCGACATCTAATGGTCCCCAGAAACCAGAATTTAACATTCCATGCCTGAATCACCCCCGATTGGTGCTTGAAATAGATGGGCTGCATGATGCTTCCACGCCACACATGAGTACTGGTAAACCGCTTAGAAGGACTAGCCTGCCCAGGCAAAGTTTTGTGAGTCAGACCGTTCAATTCATATAAGCCTTTTGGTTTCATTGGATGGCATGGTTTGAGATGTCATTTCATCTCAATGTCGGGTAAAAGTCCCACAAAATTTGAAGCAACGTTTCCATGGTGACCTAAATTGAGTTGACAAGGACGTTAAACCTCAATTCAAACAAAGAAACAGAGGGCGGTTAGCGCCGCAATAAATGTGGTACCGGCCCTTTGTATTGTACATGTACATCAAAGAAAGTTTTGCGAATAAAAGAGTCTTTTAAAAGAGTTGAGGCTGAGGCGAGTTTTAAGAGTTGAGGCTGAGGCGAGTTTTGGGATTATTTTACATGTATTAGAAAAGCGCATCGTATGGGATCATGCTTGCTTTCATGGCCTGAAATCATCACGTCGACAAGTCCATGTAATGAACACCCCTGTAAACCCCACTTTATATGGAGGAATCTGTGGTTTACAGGGGTATGTACTATTTTTCTTATTTCTGCTCCAATACATAGGATTTGGGTTAGGTATTTCTGAGAAGAATATCACATATTTTCCATCACGATAACACGCCTATTTAATTTTGATCCCCTTAAACCCAACTTTTACATAGTAATAATGGGGTTTTCGGGGATAAACCGTATTTTTCTTATTTCTGCTGTAAAATATAGAGTGTGGGTACTCGTTAGAACCGCCTCGATGAGGCGGTTCTAACGAGCACACACAATCTATATTTCTGCTGTAAAATATAGATTGTGGGTACACGTTAGAACCGCCTCGATGAGGCGGTTCGAACGAGCACCCACAATCTATATTTTACAGCAGAAATAAGAAAAAAATATCACAATTTTTCATCATAAAATTTTCTGGTTTTCGTCGGTAAGGTTTGCAATGTATTTTATAGGAGCAAATTCTTTTCTTTAAGAGTTGACCCCTTCTGACATGGGAGACAAAAATACAGGAGTTTCCTCCCCTGAAGGTGTTCCCATTCCCCTTAAGAACACGTAAGTAGTATAGGCAGCGCTTTGGCCTCATGGACTGCGCATGCGCGGGGATGACGTCACGGCGCGTCGGCGTGGCAGCCATATTGGATGACCTCGGAATAACTTTGGCGCCACGGACTGCGCATGCGCGGGGACGACCTCACGGCGCATCGGCCATTTTGGATGACCTTTGCCACGTCTCTATTGTTCGGTGAAGGCACTAAACAAAAGGTCAACCCAGCTGCTCCGTGACCTCGGAATAAAAATCCGTGTCTATTGTTCGGTGAAGGCACTAAACAAAAGGTCGAGGTGAAACGACAAGCCCTGGTTTATGGAAGGGCCGATTCGCACCGCTTTACCTGGGCTAAGCGGTTTTCCAGTGCGCGATTCGTGGAAGCATCTATTTCTTCAAGCCCCGAGGGGCGGGGGGCTAAAAAGATGCATGCATCTCTCTCTCTCTCTCTCTCTCTCTCTCTCTCTCTCTCTCTCTCTCTCTCTCTCTCTCTCCTTTATACAAAAATGTGACAAGGACTGTGTCGTTATTTGAGCTATAGATCATTTTTATCAGATTTTTTTTCTATATTTTTGTTCGTAAACATGTTTGAATAGGTGTATTTGTCTTTCAAAACCAACTTGCGAAAATATCATCTGATAATGGATTTTAGCCTGAAATGCGCCAGTCCGCTTAACACGGAAACACCTGCCCTTAACAGGACTGCTGAACCCAAACAAAGAAAAAATAGAAAACAAAAGAGTGGTTAGCGCTTGAAGGTTCATTCGCGGTACATTGGCTTTTTATCGATACGACTATTTGGGTCGGCGAACGAAAAAACCTATAAAAGTAAAACTTTAGCGACAATATATGACCGATCAGCCCTCGTATAAACGCGGTCTCATCACAAAATTGAGGATCAGAAGGGGTACTAAAATTTGAAAACGAACATACCTGGATGACCTCGGCCAGTCCGCTTAACACGGAAACACCTGCCATTAGCTGGACTGCTGAACCCAAATAAAGAAAAAATGTCATCTGCCAGTGGTGATGAGCGCTTTCATTAAGGTATATTGACTTTTTATCGATACGAGTATTGGGCCGGCCACCGAAAAAACCTATAAAGGTAATACTTTAGCGGCAATATAAGATGATCAGCCCTCGTATAAACGCGGTCTCATCACAAAATTGAGGATCAGAAGGGGTACTAAAATTTGAAAACGAACATACCTGGATGACCTCGGCCAGTCCGCTTAACACGGAAAATCGTCTTAATTTCCAGGGTGCATCTTTGTTGGTGGGACTCAAACACTCACTCACTCAAGGGTTCATGTTGAACGCGAATCACCTGCCCTTATCAGGACGGTTGGAGAAAGTAAAACGAATACGTGTAATTATTGTAGGTAGTGTTAATTGTTGACCTTTCCAATAGAACGTATAATCTATTATCAAACGTGACTTTCAAAAGCTATTTGAGTTCTAAAAATAAAAACCAATCAGAAAGAAGTATGGGACGTAAGAAGACGAGTTGACGTTTTCATTATGATTCTGACTTTGTTGTGCCTCTGTCACGAATACATAGCCAAACCTCTGATACCCAATTACAAGTTGCGATTCGAAGCTAGAGAAGGCGCAAACCGGTTTATCTACTGTTGGAAAGAGGAACTTGTCGAGCATGACAAGCAATCAAGAACAAACTTATAAAGTCCAACAAGAACAGCTGAGGCGTCCTATAAGAGCTGTCAAATGGACAGTCGTTATTGGTATTATCGTTATCACGCTTTCCTCTCCTATATTTGTCTTGGCTAGTATCGACTGGAGTCAAGACCCTCCCTTGGATTACCATGTCAAAGTGGAAGCTAACCAGACGGCTTGCTCGTATTTGGAACAATTTTATCTAACGGACAATGTCATAATCTCGGTGTGCAACAGAGACGACGACATGGTTCTCGACATTCGTCTTTTCTTAAACCGAACGGCTACCATTCGCGGTATTCCTTTGAACTTGAGACAGTGGAGGACTCTAGAGAAAATCTTGCCCGGCGTGAATCGAGCTATTGAAAAAGCAAGTCGAGATGCGAATGACAGGTAGCGGGGAAAAGAATGGATTAATTTTAGAAAGATTCACCCAAGAAGCGAATTCGGACATGTCATTAACCCATTTGATTCAGTGGTTGTTAATATATCAACTAAGCAGCCCTTCAAGTCCATTCGAAAGAAAGCCGAAATAAATCGAAAATAGTTAAAGCAAAAATATCAAAACAGCCCTTTTCAGGGCTTCCAACAACTCGAGAATGAAAAACCTATAAGTTTAAAATAATTGTAATACATACAAAGTATATCCAGGCACTTTAGCTCAGTTGGTAGAGCACCTGTCTCATAAGCAGGAGGTCATAGGTTCGAGCCCTATTCGTGCCATATTTTTACAATCTAGAGACTAATTTATTTTCATAGAACAACCCTTGAAAAGATTCCCGGAAAGAACCTCCTACAAGATGCTTCCAAAAAAGATCCCTCCGAAACGAACCGTTATTTTCAAGCATAGCCAGGAAGAAAATTATTGAGACACAGATCCCTGAGACTAAGTTCTTTTCCAAGATTAAACCAGTAAGAAATTAATGAAGACGCAGAAATGAAAGCGATTTTCGCGAATCGAATATATGGGACCAGTAGCATTATCCAACAAATTGAAACGAGGTGGACTTGGCATTGGTGTTGGTGGCTGTGGTGGTAGTTGTGGTGGTGGTGGTTGTGGTGGTGGTGGTGGTGGTGGCTGTGGTGGTGGTGGTGGTGGTGGCTGTGGTGATGTAGGTGTTGGTCAAAAAATCTTCGATTTATTTCGGCTTTCTTTCGAATGGACTTGAATGGCTGCTTAGTTGATATATTAACAACCACTGAATCAAATGGGTTAATGACATGTCCGAATTCGCTTCTTGGGTGAATCTTTCTAAAATTAATCCATTCTTTTCCCCGCTACCTGTCATTCGCATCTCGACTTGCTTTTTCGATTGCTCGATTCACGCCGGGCAAGATTTTCTCTAGAGTCCTCCACTGTCTCAAGTTCAAAGGAATACCGCGAATGGTAGCCGTTCGGTTTAAGAAGAGACGAATGTCGAGAACGATGTCGTCGTCTCTGTTGCACACCGAGATTATGACATTGTCCGTTAGATAAAATTGTTCCAAATACGAGCAAGCCGTCTGGTTAGCTTCCACTTTGACATGGTAATCCAAGGGAGGGTCTTGACTCCAGTCGATACTAGCCAAGACAAATATAGGAGAGGAAAGCGTGATAACGATAATACCAATAACGCCTGTCCATTTGACAGCTCTTATAGGACGCCTCAGCTGTTCTTGTTGGACTTTATAAGTTTGTTCTTGATTGCTTGTCATGCTCGACAAGTTCCTCTTTCCAACAGTAGATAAACCGGTTTGCGCCTTCTCTAGCTTCGAATCGCAACTTGTAATTGGGTATCAGAGGTTTGGCTATGTATTCGTGACAGAGGCACAACAAAGTCAGAATCATAATGAAAACGTCAACTCGTCTTCTTACGTCCCATACTTCTTTCTGATTGTTTTTTTTATTTTAAGAACTCAAATAGCTTTTGAAAGTCACGTTTGATTATAGATTATACGTTCTATTGGAAAGGTCAACTATTAACACTACCTACAATAATTACACGTATTCTTTTTACTTTCTCCAACCAGTCTTCTACAGTCACACGGTGTACTTTTCTCAAATGAGAAACAATATACAACACATTCTTTCTATGACATATAGGACATTCATATACGTATCTGTGAGGCATATTTTCGCAACAGATACAGAATGCATTGTTCATTTTGTCTTTTTACGCATTCAAAGCTCCTCCTCCATCTCAAAGATCCCCACTGACTGTTTACAGCATAAGTATTATAGGTTGGTTATTAATAGCAACCAATCAAAATATGTCGTGGCCATATTAAAACATAGGCCTTTATCCATTAGAAGTTATTGTCTGTTAGAATGGCGTAGAGCTTTGATCGGGTATGTCGTTTTAAGCTTTTTATTAGGGTTTGAAGCAGTTTGTTTGCGTTGTGCATATGTATGTATGTATGTATATATGTATGTATGTATGTATATATGTATGTATGTATGTATGCATGTATGTATGAGTATGTGTGTGTGTGTGTGTATGTATGTATGTATGTGCGGATGTATGTCAGTATGCGTGTATGTATGTATATATGTATGTGCGTATGTATATATGCATGTATGTATGAGTTTGTGTGTGTGTATGTATGTGTGTATGTGCGTTCATGTGTGTATGTGTGTGTACGTGTGTATGTGCGTGTGTATAAGAGAATGTGCGTATATGTGTGTATGTGCGTGGTTGTGTCTATGGACGGATGGCCGGATGGATGTGCGATTGTAATGTGTATTAAGCCCTTCAATGATAAGCTCCGGCAATTCGTAGGACCGAGCAATGTTTGTAATATTGCGAGTATTAGCTTTTACTAAAACCTTGGGTCTACGCTAAGCACACATCAATCTGAGTAGTCGAAGGATTGGAAAGTCAAATGACAAAGCTATTCGTGTATACGTGTGCCAGCAAATACGGAAATTTGTATAATAGTTTCATACATTAGCAAAACTACAATCTTTTCTATGAAAACCACTCGTACAAGGAAAATCAGTAGGATTGATGCATATGCGTTCTTTTAGTGAAAACAAACCGAAATAGATGTACTGTATCATCATAATGTGAACCCAGAAAACTTGTTTATTTTTTATGCGAATAGGGTGTGATAAGATTACGGAAGTGTTCCGGTCAATCCCGGTTTTTAATCATTATAACAAATAACAATGATGGCCAGTCAATAGAATATAGCATCCAGTCAGTAATGATCTTTTCTTTAATGCTTCTGGAGCAAAAGTAAACGTTAGGCAGTCTACGCCAAGAGGCGTGGACAATATAGACAATGACATGCTAATAGAAAATAACATTCAACTAGTCAAGACCTTTTGTAAACTGGTTGCTTACAGTTCAGACTGAGCGCATCTGAGCCGCAGTCTATGATTTTGAGCAAAATATGGGGTTTACATTAGACCAAAGAGAGATAATCTGAACAGCCGAGGGAGATAATTTCATTGCGTAGATCTCTTTGAGACGAGTCCAAACACGATCCCCTTCGGATAAAAACAAAGGCCTATTAGTTTTCGCAAACATGGTAGATTCGGATCAGACGCCACACAACATCTGACCAGTGTGTAAACTATTCGCTGTAAGTTCAGGGTATAGTCTTCTCTAACTTGATTTATGTCAAGAACATCACTTAGGTGATCGAAACCTTAAAGCGCTAATCACCACTAGCAGATGACATTTTTCTTTGTTTGGGTTCAGCAGTCCTGATAAGGGCAGGTGATTCGCGTTCAACATGAACCCTTGAGTGAGTGAGTGTTTGAGTCCCACCAACAAAGATGCACCCTGGAAATTAAGACAATTTTCCGTGTTAAGCGGACTGGCCGAGGTCATCCAGGTATGTTCGTTTTCAAATTTTAGTACCCCTCCTGATCCTTAGTTTTGTGATGAGACCGCGTTTATACGAGGGCTGATCGGTCATATATTGTCGCTAAAGTTTTACTTTTATAGGTTTTTTCGTTCGCCGACCCAAATAGTCGTATCGATAAAAAGCCAATGTACCGCGAATGAACCTTCAAGCGCTAACCACTCTTTTGTTTTCTATTTTTTCTTTGTTTGGGTTCAGCAGTCCTGTTAAGGGCAGGTGTTTCCGTGTTAAGCGGACTGGCGCATTTCAGGCTAAAATCCATTATCAGATGATATTTTCGCAAGTTGGTTTTGAAAGACAAATACACCTATTCAAACATGTTTACGAACAAAAATATAGAAAAAAAATCTGATAAAAATGATCTATAGCTCAAATAACGACACAGTCCTTGTCACATTTTTGTATAAAGGAGAGAGAGAGAGAGAGAGAGAGAGAGAGAGAGAGAGAGAGAGATGCATGCATCTTTTTAGCCCCCCGCCCCTCGGGGCTTGAAGAAATAGATGCTTCCACGAATCGCGCACTGGAAAACCGCTTAGCCCAGGTAAAGCGGTGCGAATCGGCCCTTCCATAAACCAGGGCTTGTCGTTTCACCTCGACCTTTTGTTTAGTGCCTTCACCAAACAATAGACACGGATTTTTATTCCGAGGTCACGGAGCAGCTGGGTTGACCTTTTGTTTAGTGCCTTCACCGAACAATAGAGACGTGGCAAAGGTCATCCAAAATGGCCGATACGCCGTGAGGTCGTCCCCGCGCATGCGCAGTCCGTGGCGCCAAAGTTATTCCGAGGTCATCCAATATGGCTGCCGCGCCGACGCGCCGTGACGTCATCCCCGCGCATGCGCAGTCCATGAGGCCAAAGCGCTGCCTATACTAGCGCGTCGGCGCGGCAGCCATATTGGATGACATCGGAATAACTTTGGCGCCACGGACTGCGCATGCGCGGGGACGACCTCACGGCGTATCGGCCATTTTGGATGACCTTTGCCACGTCTCTATTGTTCGGTGAAGGCACTAAACAAAAGGTCAACCCAGCTGCTCCGTGACCTCGGAATAAAAATCCGTGTCTATTGTTTGGTGAAGGCACTAAACAAAAGGTCGAGGTGAAACGACAAGCCCTGGTTTATGGAAGGGCCGATTCGCACCGCTTTACCTGGGCTAAGCGGTTTTCCAGTGCGCGATTCGTGGAAGCATCTATTTCTTCAAGCCCCGAGGGGCGGGGGGCTAAAAAGATGCATGCATCTCTCTCTCTCTCTCTCTCTCTCTCTCTCTCTCTCTCTCTCTCTCTCTCCTTTATACAAAAATGTGACAAGGACTGTGTCGTTATTTGAGCTATAGATCATTTTTATCAGATTTTTTTTCTATATTTTTCTTCGTAAACATGTTTGAATAGGTGTATTTGTCTTTCAAAACCAACTTGCGAAAATATCATCTGATAATGGATTTTAGCCTGAAATGCGCCAGTCCGCTTAACACGGAAACACCTGCCCTTAACAGGACTGCTGAACCCAAACAAAGAAAAAATAGAAAACAAAAGAGTGGTTAGCGCTTGAAGGTTCATTCGCGGTACATTGGCTTTTTATCGATACGACTATTTGGGTCGGCGAACGAAAAAACCTATAAAAGTAAAACTTTAGCGTCAATATATGACCGATCAGCCCTCGTATAAACGCGGTCTCATCACAAAACTAAGGATCAGGAGGGGTACTAAAATTTGAAAACGAACATACCTGGATGACCTCGGCCAGTCCGCTTAACACGGAAAATTGTCTTAATTTCCAGGGTGCATCTTTGTTGGTGGGACTCAAACACTCACTCACTCAAGGGTTCATGTTGAACGCGAATCACCTGCCCTTATCAGGACTGCTGAACCCAAACAAAGAAAAATGTCATCTGCTAGTGGTGATTAGCGCTTTAAGGTTTCGATCACCTAAGTGATGTTCTTGACATAAATCAAGTTAGAGAAGACTATACCCTGAACTTACAGCGAATAGTTTACACACTGGTCAGATGTTGTGTGGCGTCTGATCCGAATCTACCATGTTTGCGAAAACTAATAGGCCTTTGTTTTTATCCGAAGGGGATCGTGTTTGGACTCGTCTCAAAGAGATCTACGCAATGAAATTATCTCCCTCGGCTGTTCAGATTATCTCTCTTTGGTCTAATGTAAACCCCATATTTTGCTCAAAATCATAGACTGCGGCTCAGATGCGCTCAGTCTGAACTGTAAGCAACCAGTTTACAAAAGGTCTTGACTAGTTGAATGTTATTTTCTATTAGCATGTCATTGTCTATATTGTCCACGCCTCTTGGCGTAGACTGCCTAACGTTTACTTTTGCTCCAGAAGCATTAAAGAAAAGATCATTACTGACTGGATGCTATATTCTATTGACTGGCCATCATTGTTATTTGTTATAATGATTAAAAACCGGGATTGACCGGAACACTTCCGTAATCTTATCACACCCTATTCGCATAAAAAATAAACAAGTTTTCTGGGTTCACATTATGATGATACAGTACATCTATTTCGGTTTGTTTTCACTAAAAGAACGCATATGCATCAATCCTACTGATTTTCCTTGTACGAGTGGTTTTCATAGAAAAGATTGTAGTTTTGCTAATGTATGAAACTATTATACAAATTTCCGTATTTGCTGGCACACTTATACACGAATAGCTTTGTCATTTGACTTTCCAATCCTTCGACTACTCAGATTGATGTGTGCTTAGCGTAGACCCAAGGTTTTAGTAAAAGCTAATACTCGCAATATTACAAACATTGCTCGGTCCTACGAATTGCCGGAGCTTATCATTGAAGGGCTTAATACACATTACAATCGCACATCCATCCGGCCATCCGTCCATAGACACAACCACGCACATACACACATATACGCACATTCTCTTATACACACGCACATACACACGTACACACACATACACACATGAACGCACATACACACATACATACACACACACAAACTCATACATACATGCATATATACATACGCACATACATATATACATACATACACGCATACTGACATACATCCGCACATACATACATACATACACACACACACACACATACTCATACATACATGCATACATACATACATACATATATACATACATACATACATATATACATACATACATACATACATACATATGCACAACGCAAACAAACTGCTTCAAACCCTAATAAAAAGCTTAAAACGACATACCCGATCAAAGCTCTACGCCATTCTAACAGACAATAACTTCTAATGGATAAAGGCCTATGTTTTAATATGGCCACGACATATTTTGATTGGTTGCTATTAATAACCAACCTATAATACTTATGCTGTAAACAGTCAGTGGGGATCTTTGAGATGGAGGAGGAGCTTTGAATGCGTAAAAAGACAAAATGAACAATGCATTCTGTATCTGTTGCGAAAATATGCCTCACAGATACGTATATGAATGTCCTATATGTCATAGAAAGAATGTGTTGTATATTGTTTCTCATTTGAGAAAAGTACACCGTGTGACTGTAGAAGACTGGTTGGAGAAAGTAAAAAGAATACGTGTAATTATTGTAGGTAGTGTTAATAGTTGACCTTTCCAATAGAACGTATAATCTATAATCAAACGTGACTTTCAAAAGCTATTTGAGTTCTTAAAATAAAAAAAACAATCAGAAAGAAGTATGGGACGTAAGAAGACGAGTTGACGTTTTCATTATGATTCTGACTTTGTTGTGCCTCTGTCACGAATACATAGCCAAACCTCTGATACCCAATTACAAGTTGCGATTCGAAGCTAGAGAAGGCGCAAACCGGTTTATCTACTGTTGGAAAGAGGAACTTGTCGAGCATGACAAGCAATCAAGAACAAACTTATAAAGTCCAACAAGAACAGCTGAGGCGTCCTATAAGAGCTGTCAAATGGACAGGCGTTATTGGTATTATCGTTATCACGCTTTCCTCTCCTATATTTGTCTTGGCTAGTATCGACTGGAGTCAAGACCCTCCCTTGGATTACCATGTCAAAGTGGAAGCTAACCAGACGGCTTGCTCGTATTTGGAACAATTTTATCTAACGGACAATGTCATAATCTCGGTGTGCAACAGAGACGACGACATCGTTCTCGACATTCGTCTCTTCTTAAACCGAACGGCTACCATTCGCGGTATTCCTTTGAACTTGAGACAGTGGAGGACTCTAGAGAAAATCTTGCCCGGCGTGAATCGAGCAATCGAAAAAGCAAGTCGAGATGCGAATGACAGGTAGCGGGGAAAAGAATGGATTAATTTTAGAAAGATTCACCCAAGAAGCGAATTCGGACATGTCATTAACCCATTTGATTCAGTGGTTGTTAATATATCAACTAAGCAGCCATTCAAGTCCATTCGAAAGAAAGCCGAAATAAATCGAAGATTTTTTGACCAACACCTACATCACCACAGCCACCACCACCACCACCACCACAGCCACCACCACCACCACCACCACAACCACCACCACCACAACTACCACCACAGCCACCAACACCAATGCCAAGTCCACCTCGTTTCAATTTGTTGGATAATGCTACTGGTCCCATATATTCGATTCGCGAAAATCGCTTTCATTTCTGCGTCTTCATTAATTTCTTACTGGTTTAATCTTGGAAAAGAACTTAGTCTCAGGGATCTGTGTCTCAATAATTTTCTTCCTGGCTATGCTTGAAAATAACGGTTCGTTTCGGAGGGATCTTTTTTGGAAGCATCTTGTAGGAGGTTCTTTCCGGGAATCTTTTCAAGGGTTGTTCTATGAAAATAAATTAGTCTCTAGATTGTAAAAATATGGCACGAATAGGGCTCGAACCTATGACCTCCTGCTTATGAGACAGGTGCTCTACCAACTGAGCTAAAGTGCCTGGATATACTTTGTATGTATTACAATTATTTTAAACTTATAGGTTTTTCATTCTCGAGTTGTTGGAAGCCCTGAAAAGGGCTGTTTTGATATTTTTGCTTTAACTATTTTCGATTTATTTCGGCTTTCTTTCGAATGGACTTGAAGGGCTGCTTAGTTGATATATTAACAACCACTGAATCAAATGGGTTAATGACATGTCCGAATTCGCTTCTTGGGTGAATCTTTCTAAAATTAATCCATTCTTTTCCCCGCTACCTGTCATTCGCATCTCGACTTGCTTTTTCAATAGCTCGATTCACGCCGGGCAAGATTTTCTCTAGAGTCCTCCACTGTCTCAAGTTCAAAGGAATACCGCGAATGGTAGCCGTTCGGTTTAAGAAAAGACGAATGTCGAGAACCATGTCGTCGTCTCTGTTGCACACCGAGATTATGACATTGTCCGTTAGATAAAATTGTTCCAAATACGAGCAAGCCGTCTGGTTAGCTTCCACTTTGACATGGTAATCCAAGGGAGGGTCTTGACTCCAGTCGATACTAGCCAAGACAAATATAGGAGAGGAAAGCGTGATAACGATAATACCAATAACGACTGTCCATTTGACAGCTCTTATAGGACGCCTCAGCTGTTCTTGTTGGACTTTATAAGTTTGTTCTTGATTGCTTGTCATGCTCGACAAGTTCCTCTTTCCAACAGTAGATAAACCGGTTTGCGCCTTCTCTAGCTTCGAATCGCAACTTGTAATTGGGTATCAGAGGTTTGGCTATGTATTCGTGACAGAGGCACAACAAAGTCAGAATCATAATGAAAACGTCAACTCGTCTTCTTACGTCCCATACTTCTTTCTGATTGGTTTTTATTTTTAGAACTCAAATAGCTTTTGAAAGTCACGTTTGATAATAGATTATACGTTCTATTGGAAAGGTCAACAATTAACACTACCTACAATAATTACACGTATTCGTTTTACTTTCTCCAACCGTCCTGATAAGGGCAGGTGATTCGCGTTCAACATGAACCCTTGAGTGAGTGAGTGTTTGAGTCCCACCAACAAAGATGCACCCTGGAAATTAAGACGATTTTCCGTGTTAAGCGGACTGGCCGAGGTCATCCAGGTATGTTCGTTTTCAAATTTTAGTACCCCTTCTGATCCTCAATTTTGTGATGAGACCGCGTTTATACGAGGGCTGATCATCTTATATTGCCGCTAAAGTATTACCTTTATAGGTTTTTTCGGTGGCCGGCCCAATACTCGTATCGATAAAAAGTCAATATACCTTAATGAAAGCGCTCATCACCACTGGCAGATGACATTTTTTCTTTATTTGGGTTCAGCAGTCCAGCTAATGGCAGGTGTTTCCGTGTTAAGCGGACTGGCCGAGGTCATCCAGGTATGTTCGTTTTCAAATTTTAGTACCCCTTCTGATCCTCAATTTTGTGATGAGACCGCGTTTATACGAGGGCTGATCGGTCATATATTGTCGCTAAAGTTTTACTTTTATAGGTTTTTTCGTTCGCCGACCCAAATAGTCGTATCGATAAAAAGCCAATGTACCGCGAATGAACCTTCAAGCGCTAACCACTCTTTTGTTTTCTATTTTTTCTTTGTTTGGGTTCAGCAGTCCTGTTAAGGGCAGGTGTTTCCGTGTTAAGCGGACTGGCGCATTTCAGGCTAAAATCCATTATCAGATGATATTTTCGCAAGTTGGTTTTGAAAGACAAATACACCTATTCAAACATGTTTACGAACAAAAATATAGAAAAAAAATCTGATAAAAATGATCTATAGCTCAAATAACGACACAGTCCTTGTCACATTTTTGTATAAAGGAGAGAGAGAGAGAGAGAGAGAGAGAGAGAGAGAGAGAGAGAGAGAGAGAGATGCATGCATCTTTTTAGCCCCCCGCCCCTCGGGGCTTGAAGAAATAGATGCTTCCACGAATCGCGCACTGGAAAACCGCTTAGCCCAGGTAAAGCGGTGCGAATCGGCCCTTCCATAAACCAGGGCTTGTCGTTTCACCTCGACCTTTTGTTTAGTGCCTTCACCGAACAATAGACACGGATTTTTATTCCGAGGTCACGGAGCAGCTGGGTTGACCTTTTGTTTAGTGCCTTCACCGAACAATAGAGACGTAGCAAAGGTCATCCAAAATGGCCGATGCGCCGTGAGGTCGTCCCCGCGCATGCGCAGTCCGTGGCGCCAAAGTTATTCCGAGGTCATCCAATATGGCTGCCGCGCCGACGCGCCGTGACGTCATCCCCGCGCATGCGCAGTCCATGAGGCCAAAGCGCTGCCTATACTACTTTAGTACTACTATAGTAGTATAGGCAGCGCTTTGGCCTCATGGACTGCGCATGCGCGGGGATGACGTCACGGCGCGTCGGCGCGGCAGCCATATTGGATGACCTCGGAATAACTTTGGCGCCACGGACTGCGCATGCGCGGGGACGACCTCACGGCGTATCGGCCATTTTGGATGACCTTTGCCACGTCTCTATTGTTCGGTGAAGGCACTAAACAAAAGGTCAACCCAGCTGCTCCGTGACCTCGGAATAAAAATCCGTGTCTATTGTTTGGTGAAGGCACTAAACAAAAGGTCGAGGTGAAACGACAAGCCCTGGTTTATGGAAGGGCCGATTCGCACCGCTTTACCTGGGCTAAGCGGTTTTCCAGTGCGCGATTCGTGGAAGCATCTATTTCTTCAAGCCCCGAGGGGCGGGGGGCTAAAAAGATGCATGCATCTCTCTCTCTCTCTCTCTCTCTCTCTCTCTCTCTCTCTCTCTCTCTCTCTCTCTCTCTCTCTCTCTCCTTTATACAAAAATGTGACAAGGACTGTGTCGTTATTTGAGCTATAGATCATTTTTATCAGATTTTTTTTCTATATTTTTGTTCGTAAACATGTTTGAATAGGTGTATTTGTCTTTCAAAACCAACTTGCGAAAATATCATCTGATAATGGATTTTAGCCTGAAATGCGCCAGTCCGCTTAACACGGAAACACCTGCCCTTAACAGGACTGCTGAACCCAAACAAAGAAAAAATAGAAAACAAAAGAGTGGTTAGCGCTTGAAGGTTCATTCGCGGTACATTGGCTTTTTATCGATACGACTATTTGGGTCGGCGAACGAAAAAACCTATAAAAGTAAAACTTTAGCGACAATATATGACCGATCAGCCCTCGTATAAACGCGGTCTCATCACAAAACTAAGGATCAGGAGGGGTACTAAAATTTGAAAACGAACATACCTGGATGACCTCGGCCAGTCCGCTTAACACGGAAAATTGTCTTAATTTCCAGGGTGCATCTTTGTTGGTGGGACTCAAACACTCACTCACTCAAGGGTTCATGTTGAACGCGAATCACCTGCCCTTATCAGGACTGCTGAACCCAAACAAAGAAAAATGTCATCTGCTAGTGGTGATTAGCGCTTTAAGGTTTCGATCACCTAAGTGATGTTCTTGACATAAATCAAGTTAGAGAAGACTATACCCTGAACTTACAGCGAATAGTTTACACACTGGTCAGATGTTGTGTGGCGTCTGATCCGAATCTACCATGTTTGCGAAAACTAATAGGCCTTTGTTTTTATCCGAAGGGGATCGTGTTTGGACTCGTCTCAAAGAGATCTACGCAATGAAATTATCTCCCTCGGCTGTTCAGATTATCTCTCTTTGGTCTAATGTAAACCCCATATTTTGCTCAAAATCATAGACTGCGGCTCAGATGCGCTCAGTCTGAACTGTAAGCAACCAGTTTACAAAAGGTCTTGACTAGTTGAATGTTATTTTCTATTAGCATGTCATTGTCTATATTGTCCACGCCTCTTGGCGTAGACTGCCTAACGTTTACTTTTGCTCCAGAAGCATTAAAGAAAAGATCATTACTGACTGGATGCTATATTCTATTGACTGGCCATCATTGTTATTTGTTATAATGATTAAAAACCGGGATTGACCGGAACACTTCCGTAATCTTATCACACCCTATTCGCATAAAAAATAAACAAGTTTTCTGGGTTCACATTATGATGATACAGTACATCTATTTCGGTTTGTTTTCACTAAAAGAACGCATATGCATCAATCCTACTGATTTTCCTTGTACGAGTGGTTTTCATAGAAAAGATTGTAGTTTTGCTAATGTATGAAACTATTATACAAATTTCCGTATTTGCTGGCACACTTATACACGAATAGCTTTGTCATTTGACTTTCCAATCCTTCGACTACTCAGATTGATGTGTGCTTAGCGTAGACCCAAGGTTTTAGTAAAAGCTAATACTCGCAATATTACAAACATTGCTCGGTCCTACGAATTGCCGGAGCTTATCATTGAAGGGCTTAATACACATTACAATCGCACATCCATCCGGCCATCCGTCCATAGACACAACCACGCACATACACACATATACGCACATTCTCTTATACACACGCACATACACACGTACACACACATACACACATGAACGCACATACACACATACATACACACACACAAACTCATACATACATGCATATATACATACGCACATACATATATACATACATACACGCATACTGACATACATCCGCACATACATACATACATACACACACACACACACATACTCATACATACATGCATACATACATACATACATATATACATACATACATACATATATACATACATACATACATACATATGCACAACGCAAACAAACTGCTTCAAACCCTAATAAAAAGCTTAAAACGACATACCCGATCAAAGCTCTACGCCATTCTAACAGACAATAACTTCTAATGGATAAAGGCCTATGTTTTAATATGGCCACGACATATTTTGATTGGTTGCTATTAATAACCAACCTATAATACTTATGCTGTAAACAGTCAGTGGGGATCTTTGAGATGGAGGAGGAGCTTTGAATGCGTAAAAAGACAAAATGAACAATGCATTCTGTATCTGTTGCGAAAATATGCCTCACAGATACGTATATGAATGTCCTATATGTCATAGAAAGAATGTGTTGTATATTGTTTCTCATTTGAGAAAAGTACACCGTGTGACTGTAGAAGACTGGTTGGAGAAAGTAAAAAGAATACGTGTAATTATTGTAGGTAGTGTTAATAGTTGACCTTTCCAATAGAACGTATAATCTATAATCAAACGTGACTTTCAAAAGCTATTTGAGTTCTTAAAATAAAAAAAACAATCAGAAAGAAGTATGGGACGTAAGAAGACGAGTTGACGTTTTCATTATGATTCTGACTTTGTTGTGCCTCTGTCACGAATACATAGCCAAACCTCTGATACCCAATTACAAGTTGCGATTCGAAGCTAGAGAAGGCGCAAACCGGTTTATCTACTGTTGGAAAGAGGAACTTGTCGAGCATGACAAGCAATCAAGAACAAACTTATAAAGTCCAACAAGAACAGCTGAGGCGTCCTATAAGAGCTGTCAAATGGACAGGCGTTATTGGTATTATCGTTATCACGCTTTCCTCTCCTATATTTGTCTTGGCTAGTATCGACTGGAGTCAAGACCCTCCCTTGGATTACCATGTCAAAGTGGAAGCTAACCAGACGGCTTGCTCGTATTTGGAACAATTTTATCTAACGGACAATGTCATAATCTCGGTGTGCAACAGAGACGACGACATCGTTCTCGACATTCGTCTCTTCTTAAACCGAACGGCTACCATTCGCGGTATTCCTTTGAACTTGAGACAGTGGAGGACTCTAGAGAAAATCTTGCCCGGCGTGAATCGAGCAATCGAAAAAGCAAGTCGAGATGCGAATGACAGGTAGCGGGGAAAAGAATGGATTAATTTTAGAAAGATTCACCCAAGAAGCGAATTCGGACATGTCATTAACCCATTTGATTCAGTGGTTGTTAATATATCAACTAAGCAGCCATTCAAGTCCATTCGAAAGAAAGCCGAAATAAATCGAAGATTTTTTGACCAACACCTACATCACCACAGCCACCACCACCACCACCACCACAGCCACCACCACCACCACCACCACAACCACCACCACCACAACTACCACCACAGCCACCAACACCAATGCCAAGTCCACCTCGTTTCAATTTGTTGGATAATGCTACTGGTCCCATATATTCGATTCGCGAAAATCGCTTTCATTTCTGCGTCTTCATTAATTTCTTACTGGTTTAATCTTGGAAAAGAACTTAGTCTCAGGGATCTGTGTCTCAATAATTTTCTTCCTGGCTATGCTTGAAAATAACGGTTCGTTTCGGAGGGATCTTTTTTGGAAGCATCTTGTAGGAGGTTCTTTCCGGGAATCTTTTCAAGGGTTGTTCTATGAAAATAAATTAGTCTCTAGATTGTAAAAATATGGCACGAATAGGGCTCGAACCTATGACCTCCTGCTTATGAGACAGGTGCTCTACCAACTGAGCTAAAGTGCCTGGATATACTTTGTATGTATTACAATTATTTTAAACTTATAGGTTTTTCATTCTCGAGTTGTTGGAAGCCCTGAAAAGGGCTGTTTTGATATTTTTGCTTTAACTATTTTCGATTTATTTCGGCTTTCTTTCGAATGGACTTGAAGGGCTGCTTAGTTGATATATTAACAACCACTGAATCAAATGGGTTAATGACATGTCCGAATTCGCTTCTTGGGTGAATCTTTCTAAAATTAATCCATTCTTTTCCCCGCTACCTGTCATTCGCATCTCGACTTGCTTTTTCAATAGCTCGATTCACGCCGGGCAAGATTTTCTCTAGAGTCCTCCACTGTCTCAAGTTCAAAGGAATACCGCGAATGGTAGCCGTTCGGTTTAAGAAAAGACGAATGTCGAGAACCATGTCGTCGTCTCTGTTGCACACCGAGATTATGACATTGTCCGTTAGATAAAATTGTTCCAAATACGAGCAAGCCGTCTGGTTAGCTTCCACTTTGACATGGTAATCCAAGGGAGGGTCTTGACTCCAGTCGATACTAGCCAAGACAAATATAGGAGAGGAAAGCGTGATAACGATAATACCAATAACGACTGTCCATTTGACAGCTCTTATAGGACGCCTCAGCTGTTCTTGTTGGACTTTATAAGTTTGTTCTTGATTGCTTGTCATGCTCGACAAGTTCCTCTTTCCAACAGTAGATAAACCGGTTTGCGCCTTCTCTAGCTTCGAATCGCAACTTGTAATTGGGTATCAGAGGTTTGGCTATGTATTCGTGACAGAGGCACAACAAAGTCAGAATCATAATGAAAACGTCAACTCGTCTTCTTACGTCCCATACTTCTTTCTGATTGGTTTTTATTTTTAGAACTCAAATAGCTTTTGAAAGTCACGTTTGATAATAGATTATACGTTCTATTGGAAAGGTCAACAATTAACACTACCTACAATAATTACACGTATTCGTTTTACTTTCTCCAACCGTCCTGATAAGGGCAGGTGATTCGCGTTCAACATGAACCCTTGAGTGAGTGAGTGTTTGAGTCCCACCAACAAAGATGCACCCTGGAAATTAAGACGATTTTCCGTGTTAAGCGGACTGGCCGAGGTCATCCAGGTATGTTCGTTTTCAAATTTTAGTACCCCTTCTGATCCTCAATTTTGTGATGAGACCGCGTTTATACGAGGGCTGATCATCTTATATTGCCGCTAAAGTATTACCTTTATAGGTTTTTTCGGTGGCCGGCCCAATACTCGTATCGATAAAAAGTCAATATACCTTAATGAAAGCGCTCATCACCACTGGCAGATGACATTTTTTCTTTATTTGGGTTCAGCAGTCCAGCTAATGGCAGGTGTTTCCGTGTTAAGCGGACTGGCCGAGGTCATCCAGGTATGTTCGTTTTCAAATTTTAGTACCCCTTCTGATCCTCAATTTTGTGATGAGACCGCGTTTATACGAGGGCTGATCGGTCATATATTGTCGCTAAAGTTTTACTTTTATAGGTTTTTTCGTTCGCCGACCCAAATAGTCGTATCGATAAAAAGCCAATGTACCGCGAATGAACCTTCAAGCGCTAACCACTCTTTTGTTTTCTATTTTTTCTTTGTTTGGGTTCAGCAGTCCTGTTAAGGGCAGGTGTTTCCGTGTTAAGCGGACTGGCGCATTTCAGGCTAAAATCCATTATCAGATGATATTTTCGCAAGTTGGTTTTGAAAGACAAATACACCTATTCAAACATGTTTACGAACAAAAATATAGAAAAAAAATCTGATAAAAATGATCTATAGCTCAAATAACGACACAGTCCTTGTCACATTTTTGTATAAAGGAGAGAGAGAGAGAGAGAGAGAGAGAGAGAGAGAGAGAGAGAGAGAGAGATGCATGCATCTTTTTAGCCCCCCGCCCCTCGGGGCTTGAAGAAATAGATGCTTCCACGAATCGCGCACTGGAAAACCGCTTAGCCCAGGTAAAGCGGTGCGAATCGGCCCTTCCATAAACCAGGGCTTGTCGTTTCACCTCGACCTTTTGTTTAGTGCCTTCACCGAACAATAGACACGGATTTTTATTCCGAGGTCACGGAGCAGCTGGGTTGACCTTTTGTTTAGTGCCTTCACCGAACAATAGAGACGTGGCAAAGGTCATCCAAAATGGCCGATGCGCCGTGAGGTCGTCCCCGCGCATGCGCAGTCCGTGGCGCCAAAGTTATTCCGAGGTCATCCAATATGGCTGCCGCGCCGACGCGCCGTGACGTCATCCCCGCGCATGCGCAGTCCATGAGGCCAAAGCGCTGCCTATACTTTCTCCAACCGTCCTGATAAGGGCAGGTGATTCGCGTTCAACATGAACCCTTGAGTGAGTGAGTGTTTGAGTCCCACCAACAAAGATGCACCCTGGAAATTAAGACGATTTTCCGTGTTAAGCGGACTGGCCGAGGTTATCCAGGTATGTTCGTTTTCAAATTTTAGTACCCCTTCTGATCCTCAATTTTGTGATGAGACCGCGTTTATACGAGGGCTGATCATCTTATATTGCCGCTAAAGTATTACCTTTATAGGTTTTTTCGGTGGCCGGCCCAATACTCGTATCGATAAAAAGTCAATATACCTTAATGAAAGCGCTCATCACCACTGGCAGATGACATTTTTTTCTTTATTTGGGTTCAGCAGTCCAGCTAATGGCAGGTGTTTCCGTGTTAAGCGGACTGGCCGAGGTCATCCAGGTATGTTCGTTTTCAAATTTTAGTACCCCTTCTGATCCTCAATTTTGTGATGAGACCGCGTTTATACGAGGGCTGATCGGTCATATATTGTCGCTAAAGTTTTACTTTTATAGGTTTTTTCGTTCGCCGACCCAAATAGTCGTATCGATAAAAAGCCAATGTACCGCGAATGAACCTTCAAGCGCTAACCACTCTTTTGTTTTCTATTTTTTCTTTGTTTGGGTTCAGCAGTCCTGTTAAGGGCAGGTGTTTCCGTGTTAAGCGGACTGGCGCATTTCAGGCTAAAATCCATTATCAGATGATATTTTCGCAAGTTGGTTTTGAAAGACAAATACACCTATTCAAACATGTTTACGAACAAAAATATAGAAAAAAAATCTGATAAAAATGATCTATAGCTCAAATAACGACACAGTCCTTGTCACATTTTTGTATAAAGGAGAGAGAGAGAGAGAGAGAGAGAGAGAGAGAGAGAGAGAGAGAGAGAGAGAGAGAGAGAGATGCATGCATCTTTTTAGCCCCCCGCCCCTCGGGGCTTGAAGAAATAGATGCTTCCACGAATCGCGCACTGGAAAACCGCTTAGCCCAGGTAAAGCGGTGCGAATCGGCCCTTCCATAAACCAGGGCTTGTCGTTTCACCTCGACCTTTTGTTTAGTGCCTTCACCGAACAATAGACACGGATTTTTATTCCGAGGTCACGGAGCAGCTGGGTTGACCTTTTGTTTAGTGCCTTCACCGAACAATAGAGACGTGGCAAAGGTCATCCAAAATGGCCGATGCGCCGTGAGGTCGTCCCCGCGCATGCGCAGTCCGTGGCGCCAAACTGAGTTATTCCGAGGTCATCCAATATGGCTGCCGCGCCGACGCGCCGTGACGTCATCCCCGCGCATGCGCAGTCCATGAGGCCAAAGCGCTGCCTATACTTTCTCCAACCGTCCTGATAAGGGCAGGTGATTCGCGTTCAACATGAACCCTTGAGTGAGTGAGTGTTTGAGTCCCACCAACAAAGATGCACCCTGGAAATTAAGACGATTTTCCGTGTTAAGCGGACTGGCCGAGGTCATCCAGGTATGTTCGTTTTCAAATTTTAGTACCCCTTCTGATCCTCAATTTTGTGATGAGACCGCGTTTATACGAGGGCTGATCATCTTATATTGCCGCTAAAGTATTACCTTTATAGGTTTTTTCGGTGGCCGGCCCAATACTCGTATCGATAAAAAGTCAATATACCTTAATGAAAGCGCTCATCACCACTGGCAGATGACATTTTTTCTTTATTTGGGTTCAGCAGTCCAGCTAATGGCAGGTGTTTCCGTGTTAAGCGGACTGGCCGAGGTCATCCAGGTATGTTCGTTTTCAAATTTTAGTACCCCTTCTGATCCTCAATTTTGTGATGAGACCGCGTTTATACGAGGGCTGATCGGTCATATATTGTCGCTAAAGTTTTACTTTTATAGGTTTTTTCGTTCGCCGACCCAAATAGTCGTATCGATAAAAAGCCAATGTACCGCGAATGAACCTTCAAGCGCTAACCACTCTTTTGTTTTCTATTTTTTCTTTGTTTGGGTTCAGCAGTCCTGTTAAGGGCAGGTGTTTCCGTGTTAAGCGGACTGGCGCATTTCAGGCTAAAATCCATTATCAGATGATATTTTCGCAAGTTGGTTTTGAAAGACAAATACACCTATTCAAACATGTTTACGAAGAAAAATATAGAAAAAAAATCTGATAAAAATGATCTATAGCTCAAATAACGACACAGTCCTTGTCACATTTTTGTATAAAGGAGAGAGAGAGAGAGAGAGAGAGAGAGAGAGAGAGAGAGAGAGAGAGAGAGAGAGAGAGATGCATGCATCTTTTTAGCCCCCCGCCCCTCGGGGCTTGAAGAAATAGATGCTTCCACGAATCGCGCACTGGAAAACCGCTTAGCCCAGGTAAAGCGGTGCGAATCGGCCCTTCCATAAACCAGGGCTTGTCGTTTCACCTCGACCTTTTGTTTAGTGCCTTCACCGAACAATAGACACGGATTTTTATTCCGAGGTCACGGAGCAGCTGGGTTGACCTTTTGTTTAGTGCCTTCACCGAACAATAGAGACGTGGCAAAGGTCATCCAAAATGGCCGATGCGCCGTGAGGTCGTCCCCGCGCATGCGCAGTCCGTGGCGCCAAAGTTATTCCGAGGTCATCCAATATGGCTGCCGCGCCGACGCGCCGTGACGTCATCCCCGCGCATGCGCAGTCCATGAGGCCAAAGCGCTGCCTATACTACTTACGTGTTCTTAAGGGGAATGGGAACACCTTCAGGGGAGGAAACTCCTGTATTTTTGTCTCCCATGTCAGAAGGGGTCAACTCTTAAAGAAAAGAATTTGCTCCTATAAAATACATTGCAAACCTTACCGACGAAAACCAGAAAATTTTATGATGAAAAATTGTGATATTTTTTTCTTATTTCTGCTGTAAAATATAGATTGTGGGTGCTCGTTCGAACCGCCTCATCGAGGCGGTTCTAACGTGTACCCACAATCTATATTTTACAGCAGAAATATAGATTGTGTGTGCTCGTTAGAACCGCCTCATCGAGGCGGTTCTAACGAGTACCCACACTCTATATTTTACAGCAGAAATAAGAAAAATACGGTTTATCCCCGAAAACCCCATTATTACTATGTAAAAGTTGGGTTTAAGGGGATCAAAATTAAATAGGCGTGTTATCGTGATGGAAAATATGTGATATTCTTCTCAGAAATACCTAACCCAAATCCTATGTATTGGAGCAGAAATAAGAAAAATAGTACATACCCCTGTAAACCACAGATTCCTCCATATAAAGTGGGGTTTACAGGGGTGTTCATTACATGGACTTGTCGACGTGATGATTTCAGGCCATGAAAGCAAGCATGATCCCATACGATGCGCTTTTCTAATACATGTAAAATAATCCCAAAACTCGCCTCAGCCTCAACTCTTAAAACTCGCCTCAGCCTCAACTCTTTTAAAAGACTCTTTTATTCGCAAAACTTTCTTTGATGTACATGTACAATACAAAGGGCCGGTACCACATTTATTGCGGCGCTAACCGCCCTCTGTTTCTTTGTTTGAATTGAGGTTTAACGTCCTTGTCAACTCAATTTAGGTCACCATGGAAACGTTGCTTCAAATTTTGTGGGACTTTTACCCGACATTGAGATGAAATGACATCTCAAACCATGCCATCCAATGAAACCAAAAGGCTTATATGAATTGAACGGTCTGACTCACAAAACTTTGCCTGGGCAGGCTAGTCCTTCTAAGCGGTTTACCAGTACTCATGTGTGGCGTGGAAGCATCATGCAGCCCATCTATTTCAAGCACCAATCGGGGGTGATTCAGGCATGGAATGTTAAATTCTGGTTTCTGGGGACCATTAGATGTCGACTGCTGAATTTTTGTACCCAGCGTGCTAAGCATTAAACTGTTTGTTCGCCGTTTCGCCTCAAAAGATATTTGTTCTAAATACGGATCCTATTATTTGGAACAGATGAAAGATTTGAATACAGTTTACTTAGAACAGTCGGGGACTGACCGATGTTTTTCAACAGTTTACATTATAAGGTAAACGCACTGAGAGATGGCTGAGACTATGCCAACAACTCTTTTGAATATTCTTTACAGATGGTCATTTTCGAATATAGGGATCAACCATGGTTTTTCATGCATTAACATTTGCCGGGTCTCGAGGAAGCTGTCTTAACATGAGGCCGCTAGGCCGAATGTTCAGATATCTTCCGAGGGATCCGGTAAATGTTAATGCAATGAAATAACCATGGATGATCGTTGTTCTTGCATAACTTACGATTCCGATAGCAAATTTTGACGAAAAGGCCCAAAAGCTCCATATAAATTCCATATAAAATCTTCAAATGCGACAGGCAAACCAAAATGGCGGCCAGGTCAGAATGTTGTTTACAATGACGTTGTCATGCAGTAACCCTTTGACAGCATCACAGAACGCTAAAACGCTACGTTCAGGGCGATAACGTTACGTCGCTCAACGTAATGTGTAAACAAAGCAAGGCCCGTCTTGTGATAACAAAAGCTCAAAATCCATGTTCATAATGCATGCGAATTTCATGATTTGAACATGGTTTTTGCTGTTTGCGCACGGCTTTTGGTCTATTTGACAATGGCTTCACAAACAGCCATGCGCATAGATATTTATGCAAGAACAGTTGTTAACCCATTGCATGCGGGAAACCCCTAAAGGCGTACCATGGCAAACAGTGCAGGCCCGGATCAGACGCCGTAGAACGCAGAACGCGGCGTCTGACCAGGGCCTGCACTATTTGCTAACAGACTTTTCCGTCAAAATATAATAAAAAATAAAAAAATTAGCCTGACACCCCTTATGTGACATATGGTCTTGTCCAAAATATAGAGATGGAAGAGTCCACTGGTATACAATGGGTTAAGCAGGGTATGACTGTTTATTTATTCCAAGGAATAGCCTCATGCATCCAATAATATGTCCATCTGTCCGAGTAGTGACTCCCTTGACATTCGTCTTAATATCATATAGAACAAGATGTGTTTGTGAAACACGAACATGTCCCCGGGCATGGTCAAATTTTTCAAAGTTGGTCACAGTTCCAAATCAAGGTCACATGTCAAGATTTTTGGTTTCAGTGGGCAGCACTTGACACAAGGAACTTACATGCCAAATATGAAGGCTCTATCATAAACGGTTCGAAAGTTATGAACAATAGTATATTTTTCTTTAAAGTAGGTCAAGGGACAGGTCAAAAAATTTTGCACGAATGTAAAGCTGTTGTCACAAGGAACCTACATGCAAAATATGAAGGCTCTATTTTATACGATTCAAAAGTTATGATCAATTTTATTTGCACTTTTAAGTAGGTCAAGGTCATGGTCAAAACAATTTGCATGAATGTAAAGCTCTTATCACAAGGAACCTACATGCCAAATATGGAGGCTCTATCCCAAACGGCTCGAAAGTTATGACCAAGATGTTAATTTTTTCTTTTAAGTAGGTCAATGGTCAATGTCACAGGTCAAAAAGTTTTGTATGAATGTAAAGCTCTTGTTACAAGGAACCTACATATCAAATATGAAGGCTGTATCTCAAACGGTTCAAACGTTATGACCAATGTTAACTTTTTCTTTTATGCAGGTCAAAGGTCAAGGTCACAGGTCAAAAATGTTTGTGTGAATGTGAAGCTCTTGTCACAAGGAACCTACATGCAAAACTATTAAGGCTGTATCTCAAATGGTTCAAAAGTTATGACCAAAATGCTATTTTTAAGTAGGTCAAAGGTCAAGGTCACAGGTCAAACTTTTTTGCATGAATGTAAAGCTTTTGTCACAAGAAACGTTCATGCCAAATATGAAGTCCATATCTCAAGCGGTTCAAAAGTTATGACCAATGTTATTTTTTCTTTTAAGTAGGTCAAAGGTCAAGGTCACAGGTCAATTTTTTTGCATGAATGTGAAGCTCTTGTCATAAGGAACGTTCATGCCAAATATGAATACTCTATCTCCAACGGTTCAAAAGTTATGACCAACGTTAAAGTTGTCCACATACAAACCAACAAACCAACCAACAAACAAACAAACAAACAGACAGGGCAAAAACAATATGTCCCCGCTTTCGCTACCGGGGACATAAAAATGTGGAATTTACAAAGGTATACGTTATGTTCACATTTTGTGTTGCATATCATGATCCGAGTAATGATCCTTGTAAACCCCACAGTAGTAACTTCAAAGGTATACCACTTCCTGTGTTCTTGTTCAAAATATAGATTGTGGGTGCTAGTTAACTTGAACCGCCTCAATAAGGCAGTTCTAACCAGCACCCACCCTCTATGATTGAAGCGCGTGTGTGTTTGAGTTTTACGTCCCACCAACAACTAAGATCATACAGACTGGACTTCGGTTTCAAAACTCATCCGAAAGTCTGTTGAAGCCTTGAATCGAACCTACGGTCCTTGGTTTATGATGCGAGTAGCTTAACTACTGCACCACGGAGGCTTCCTCCATGTTCGAAATCAGAAAATGTTCATTTTTGGGACGCGAATGAAAGCATTTAATATGTATCTCACGGCCCCCGTCTATCGAGGCTTGAAGAAAAAGAGGGCTGCATGATGCTTCCACGCAAAGGAAACCGACCGCGCACAAGTATACTGGTAAACCACTTAGATGATCTAAGCCTGCCCAGGCAAAGCGGTTCGAGCCGAACCGTCCATGCTTATAAACCCTATTGGTTTCCTTGAGATGTCATTTCTTCCCAATGTCGGATAAAAGTCCCATAAAATTGGAAGCAACGTCTCCAAAATTACCTAAACAGTGTTGACGGGGGCGTTAAACCTAAAAACAAACAAACCCACAGATGTGCTATCTTAGATGAGATCCGGCCAAGGACTGATCAGGGACTTCAGTGCTTAATTTTTGCCAATATCACTTTCATTTATAACGTTATGATACATGTAGCATGTGTGAATGTGAATTTATATAATTATTGACTATTGAATCATTGGAGTGAGTGAGTGTTTAAGTTTTACGTCCCACCAACAGCTAAGGTCATACGGAGACGGGACCTCGGTTTAGTTTAAAGACTCATCCGAAAGCCTGGAGAAGCCCGGGATATTGAGTCATTGGACATGACGTGATATATGAGAAGAGCACACCAATATTGACAGAGGCGACGCCGAGGTCAGTATTGGTGTTCTCTTGTGGATGTCATGTCATGCCCAATAAGTGACAATAACTCAACAGTCAATTGATTTGTATAATCACGAAACAAAATGATTGTTGATCTTTTCAACATTGTACCCGCTCTTTGATTTCCCGTATAAAATGGGTTAACGTTCATGTAAATCATGGATAATTTAGCCATTACAATAACACGCTCGATTACATTATCATTATCAAAGAAACAAGCAAAAAACGGATGCTTTCCGTATCCGTAATGTAGGTGCATGTGAAAGAGCAGAACGAGGGCCAGCTCACTGTAACGTAACGTAATTCCGGAATCTAATTTTAGAAAGCGACGTCGCATAGAAAATCTAATTTTGAAAAATTATTATATACTGACCGGAAATAGAAACTATACACTTTTAAATTGTCTCGCCTGACAAAGCAAGTGAATAATTCAGTTAACAATTGCTTATTAAGGATTTGACTATCTATAGACATGAATTCTGTAACAATTTAAAGAAAATCTGGTGTTCAAAATAAAAGTTTTGGGGGAAAATGTAAAAAAGTGCATTTTTCACAAAATCTGTTTGTAATCGAATTTTGACTTCAATTTTTTTTCCGTATAGGTAATAAATTAAAAGCAAGGAATAAAAAAATAACATAAAATCTAAACTTTATCGAGAAACAAACATTTTATTGAAATCTCAAAATCTGCTTTTTTCAGCGAAATTTTCAAAATAATGTTGCAAGCCAAAAATCGGCCCAAAAGTGCATTCAATTGTTTTAGCATCTTCAGCTGTGTCTTAAATATTGATTAAAACAAAATCCGCAATCAGAAATGCCATACTTTTTGCCCACTTCCGGTGGTTTGGTCCAATATTTAAAGGTCGATAACTTTTCAACCATTGTGTAAATTTTCATTTTGTAAACAATATTGCCAACGCTTGGTGAAGAGTAATAACTGGTAAAAATGGGAATCACATTCGCGACACAAAATGTTTGACTCAATGGAAACTTGAACAGCAATATTTTAACCCTTACTTTGAACCTGTGGCTTTACCCGTTAAATCGTAGCTATCATTAAACATTTTATTCGATAAAGCAGACATGCGACTAATGATAATTTATATAGATGGAATTCAAATTTCATTAAAATGTTTTGCCAGTGACAATTTAAAAATGAGTGTATAGTTTCTATTTCCGGTGAGTATATATGAAAAATTTAACTTTCGATACTAATATCTCACAACCGGGCAGACAAGGATATTTTTTTTTGTTTCGCGGAGAAACAGCCTAACGCGAAATCGGCTATTTTCTCCGCAAAACAGCGAGAAAAGATAAAATGAGCGAGAAATTACCCGCGTTTCGCGGAGGAAAAAAATACAACTGGGCTTACGTGAAATTTTCGGCTCATTATTATTTCTTCGTTTGTTTGGCGTTGTTTTTGTAAACGAAGGCAAATTGTAGTCATTGTTAAATCATAATCAAATATTCTTTTATGTCACAAAAAATTCCTTTTAGTAATTTGTTTTTTAAAAGTCTCGTGACAACTTTTATTCACATCACGAAAATACGCCTATTTATTTGTTACCCGTTTAAACCCCACTTTTTACTGGGGTGTACAGGGATATACATTATTTATCTAATTTCTGCTCACATAGATTGTGGATACTCGTTAGAACCGCTTCGTCGAGTCGTTTTAAAGTGTACCCAAAATCTTGAGCAGAAATATGAAGAAATGCCAGAATGTTTATCCGAAAATTTTCCGTTTTTAGTGGTAAAATTTTACAATATATTTGAATAGGCGAGTTCTCATAATGAGTCGTACATGTAGGTTATTAACACCATAATGATGTGTGACATTTACCATAAGCTCTGCTTGATGAAATAGATGGGCTGCACGAAGCTTCCACGCAGAGCTGAAACCGGCCCGCATGCGAGTACTGGTAAACAGCTTACAGGATCTAAGCCTGCCCAGGCAAAGTGGTGCGAGTCGGACCGTCAATGCTTATAAACCCTCTTGGTTTCGGAGGGTGACAGGGCTTGAGAAGTCATTTCATCTCAATGTCGGGTAAAAGTCCCACAAAATTGGAAGCGACGTTTCCAAAACGACCTTTACAGTGTTGACGGGGACGTAAAACCTCAAACAATCAAAACCAAAAGCTCAGATTCGCCTCATTTATTTATGATTACAAGCTGTCAAATTGGTACAGCAAGCAGTACTTTGAATGCAAAGTTAGTGACAAGTTAACGAGGAGTACATGAATTCCACCGCAGGCTAGGTCTATGTCGCGAACGAACGGACGAAAAACCAGACACCTATATCGGGCCATGCTTCATGCAGTCGCGTGAAAAAGGACATGCTACTTTGCAATGGCACGCGTTATTTGCGCTACCAAGTCTACTTCCCTGACCCCTCACCCACCCCTAACTAAAAAATACTCCCAGTTGGAGAAAACAGGTGGTGCATCAACATGTTGATAAAGCCCATGTAATGAACGAACCACTAGTCACCATTTTACATGAACATATACATGTATAGAGAGAACTGGAGTTTACATGGTATACATTTTCCTTAATCTGTTCCTAGACGTCCAATGTAGGATGTGGGTACTCGTTTCCAACTACATGTATGTGGCCCGAGCGAGGCGCAAACCATAGCGGAGAGACCTAATGACCCGATGATTAACCCTTTTTGTACCAAATGGAATCTTCCTCCTTATATATACAGGAGTCCATTTTGAAACTTAGGGGAGTAAGGTTGTTTTTTCTTAAAACTTTAGTTCGGGAAATGGTTTAACGTTTTGCAAACAGTGTAGGCCCTGATCAGACGCCGCGTTCTGCGGTGTCCGATCTTGGACTGCACTGTTTGCCAAGGTACCCATTTAGGGGTTTCTGGTACTGAATGGGTTAAGAGTCAGCGCTCTTACCCCTTAGGACACGGGGGCCAGTTACCTTCGGAGTGAACAGTAGACTTAACTAGAGCTGCCGCCTAACGGGTGCCAATTATACCCCCGCATGCGTTGTCAGATTTTACAAGTATTTGACCTTGAGGAAGGTCAACGTAAAGGTCAAGGTCAGGTTTGTGTATATCAATCTTAAGTACTAGTGGCAAGGTGTGTGGTGTGTGAATATTAAAGAAATCGGTCGAAGAATAAGGAAGTTATGAGCAATGTTAAAGTTTTTTGTAACGGACCGACGACGACAGACGACGACAAGCTGACTCCTATATACCCCCTTCAAACTTCGTTTGCGGGGGTATAACAAGATACCCAGGTTGCATGTCTGTCCAAACTGCGCTGATTATCTTGGAGAATTTTGTAGTTGTACTCCAAGTAAGAGATCAGCCTTATATGCAGCCTAGGAATACTTGCCGCGCAATTTCCCCATATAAACCCTTTTTGTACCAAATGGAGTGAGTGAGTGTTTCAGTTTTACGTCCCACCAACAGCTAAGGTCATACGGAGACGGGACCTCGGTTTAAAGACTCATCCGAAAGTCTGGAGAAGCCCGGGATCGAACCTGCGATCCCTGGTTTACAAGGCGAGTAGCGTAACCACTCGACCACGGAGGCTTCTAGTTGTACCAAATGGAATCTTCCTCCTTATATATACATGTAGCATGCGTCCATTTCAAAATTTAGGGGTTTCAGGTTGTGTTTTCTTCAAAATTAGGAAAATGGCCGAACCTTTTGCAAACAGTGTAGGCCCTGATCAGACGCCGAGTTCTGCGGCGTCTGATCTGGGCCTGCACTGTTCGCCACGGTACCCGTTTAGGGGTTTCCAGTCTGAAAAGGGTTAATGTACATGTATGAGCAAATTGAATTGTAAAGGCAAGAAACGCAAGCGGGCCTCCGTGGCCTACTCTTTAACAATAGATCTCTCACTCTGGCTACATGTGAGCTTAAGTGTAAGCATCAGTGATGTTTAATTACTCGCAGTGTAAGAAAAAGATCAACCAAAATGTAGAGTGAGATCAGCGCCCAAATATACATGTACAAGCAGGATCCCTGTTATTATATGCATTATGTTTGATTTTTTTTAAAGTATTTACTTGAAAAAAAAAATAATAAAGTACTCCCAATATGGTGAACCGATAGAAAATCAACAGTTTTCAATTTATGAAGCGTTTACACAACAGTAAAAAAAAGTAACACAGAAAACATTCATCATGTTCATACAGCGTTGTAAAGTGCATAAGATGCAAATCATTATGATTCCAACCGGATCAAAATCATACTTTACGATACATTTCGTCATATGCTTCAAACTTTGTGCACCAAATTTTAATGCATGAAAAAAAAAAAAAAAACATGCACATGAACAAATATACATGTAGGTATAAGCAGATTTCGCGGAGAAACGCCGTGAACAACTTCACCTGTACTTATTGGCTTTCTCCGAGAAAAAGCGATGTCCGCGGAGATATTTTCGCGGCGTTTCGCGGTGAAATTAACCGCTTTGAAACGCGATTTTTTTTCTTCTCGGAGACATTTCTCGCTTGTTCTCCGAGAAAAAAAGCCTATTAGCGATTTATATTTCACTGATAAATCTCTATCATTCATTGAAAAGCATGTATGAAACATTTTTTATTTTATACATAGCAGTGAAATCAATGCATATCTGAAACAAATAAAAAGTGATATTTCACACTGTGAAAATATAAGTGATATTTTCACAGTTTGAATGTTATTTTCACAGTAGCAGCCCGGTCTACTTTTTTCGCCTAAGTCATAAGTAATCAATGAAATAATTCTTTAAAATACCTTGAAAAAGCATTCTCTGAACTTTAAAATGCTGTATTAAAAATGGCGATCTGTTTCTGTTTTGCAACTGACAGTTATGACGTCATTGTCAAGTCGAAAATTGTGACGTAAGATCGATTGATCAATTACAGTAAGTGTCCTAAAATATTATAAAATAAAAAGAAAATTTACTTTTTTTCGATAAATATCAAAAATATTTCATCTCCTGTGTTGAAAATATCAGAATTTCCACTCGTGCTTCGCACTCGTGAAAATTCTGATATTCTCAACACACTCGATGAAATATTTTTGATATTCATCTCAAAAAAGTAAATATCCTCTATATAGATTATATTACAAAATGCTTTATTTCATGGCCGGTTCTGTGTTTTGCAGCGAAATTGTGGAAAATAGCGTAAACTGTTGCAAACCCAACAAAGTCCTGGAACTTCCTGGATAATAAATTAATCATACCCGGTTGTGAATGCAACTGAGCAAGGCAACAAGAACTTCACAACTAGAGGTTCCAAGTGGGCCAGAAATTCATCACGAAAACTCGCCTATATAATTTTGACCCCCTTGAACCCCACTTTTATACAGTCAAACTGGGGCTTACAGGGGTAAACCTTATTTTTCTTATTTCTGTTATAAAATATAGATTGTGGGTACTCGTTAGAACGATGAGGCGGTTCTAACGAGTACCCACTATCAATATATCGAGCAGAAATAAGAAAAATATCACCGTGACGATTTTTCATCTTAAAATTTTCGTGTTTTTTTTTTTTTTTCGGTAGTAAAGTTAACAATGCATTTGTATAGGTAAGTTTTTATAACGTGCTGCTGATCATTATATAGGTTACATTGTGTCGTGGTGGTCATATTGGTTATCAGATCAGCATCACGAAAACACGCCTATATGATTTTGACCCTCTCTAACCCCACTTTTATATAGTAAAACTGGGGTTTGCAGGGGTAAACCTTATTTTTCTTATTTCTGCTCTGAGATATAGATTGTTGGTACTCGTTAGAACCGCCTCAATGAGGCGGTTCTAACGAGTACCCACAATCTATATTTTGAGCAAAAATAAGAAAAATATCACAATTTTTCATTTGAAAAGTTTCATTTTTTCGGCGATAAATGTGGCAATGTAATTGTATAGGCGCGTTTGCGAAATGGATTGCCTTTCAAGCAATTCTGAATCTGCATGTTGCCTTGGTGTCTTTGATTAAGTTTCAGCTTAATGAAAGACCTTTGATGCCAAAATGCACCGCCTTTAGCAAGTCTGAATCTCCATGTCACCCCAATGCCTCCAATCAAGTTTCGACTCAATCCGACTGCCCGTTCAAGATTTTCGAGATGGATGCCATTTTGGATATCTGAACAGAAATCGCTCACCTGGATGAAGCTGATCACGATATTTTACAAGCATTTCTGAATCTGAATGTTGACTCGATGCCTCTGTTAGTTTCAGCTCAGTTCGACTTTGGACCCAGGAGGAGACCTTTGACATCTGAATGCAACGATTTCAGCATATATGAATCTCCATGTCAACCCAGTGCCTCCCACCAAGTGTCGACTCAATCCGCCTCCCCATTGAAGATTTTCAAGATAGGTGCCATTATGGATCTGATTGGCACAATTTAAGCTATTCTGAATCTCCATGTTCCCCCAGTTCTATCTTAACCCTTATCCTGCTGAATATTCAGTTTAGCCACACCCATTTCTGACTTTGAACCAATCAGATTACTTGATGTAATCTATTCTTACAAAGCCATAAACTCAATGTCAAACAGTGTAGATCCTGATCAGATGGCTTCTTCAGAAGCCATCTGATCTGGATCTACACTGTTTCCAAAGAATGGGGTTGTCGATAACAGCCTGATAAGAGTTAATCGGATTTATCGTTCTTGAGCAGATCAGACGTTCTCCTGCGAACAATTAAAGTATCAGACGTTTTCCTGCGAACAATTCCATTCCTAAATCAATGAAAGCATTATGTAAGGGAAATTATGTCTTTAGACACAGTGCGTCCAACAAATACTCAGATCAGACTGCGCATCCGCGCAGCCTGATCAGAGTCTTAGTTTTTTCGCTATAGATGAATGACCATTGGCCGTTTAATAGACAGGGAAGAATTGTACTCTAATAGGGTACGCAGACCGATTTTTATCTTCCAAATGTCTTGGACATGTGGGCCCAGTTAAGACTCAGACCAGCTTGCGCATCCACACAGTCTGTCTCTGTTCGGCGACTTCACTGAGCGTTACAGAAGACCCTCGTTATAACGATAGTATTTATTCCCTTACATAATGCCAGTAACAAACTTTGCCTCATGGACTGCGCATGCGCGGGGATGACGTCACGGCGCGTCGGCGCGGCAGCCATATTGGATGACCTCGGAATAACTTTGGCGCCACGGACTGCGCATGCGCGGGGACGACCTCACGGCGTATCGGCCATTTTGGATGACCTTTGCCACGTCTCTATTGTTCGGTGAAGGCACTAAACAAAAGGTCAACCCAGCTGCTCCGTGACCTCGGAATAAAAATCCGTGTCTATTGTTTGGTGAAGGCACTAAACAAAAGGTCGAGGTGAAACGACAAGCCCTGGTTTATGGAAGGGCCGATTCGCACCGCTTTACCTGGGCTAAGCGGTTTTCCAGTGCGCGATTCGTGGAAGCATCTATTTCTTCAAGCCCCGAGGGGCGGGGGGCTAAAAAGATGCATGCATCTCTCTCTCTCTCTCTCTCTCTCTCTCTCATCTCTCTCTCTCTCTCTCTCCTTTATACAAAAATGTGACAAGGACTGTGTCGTTATTTGAGCTATAGATCATTTTTATCAGATTTTTTTTCTATATTTTTGTTCGTAAACATGTTTGAATAGGTGTATTTGTCTTTCAAAACCAACTTGCGAAAATATCATCTGATAATGGATTTTAGCCTGAAATGCGCCAGTCCGCTTAACACGGAAACACCTGCCCTTAACAGGACTGCTGAACCCAAACAAAGAAAAAATAGAAAACAAAAGAGTGGTTAGCGCTTGAAGGTTCATTCGCGGTACATTGGCTTTTTATCGATACGACTATTTGGGTCGGCGAACGAAAAAACCTATAAAAGTAAAACTTTAGCGACAATATATGACCGATCAGCCCTCGTATAAACGCGGTCTCATCACAAAACTAAGGATCAGGAGGGGTACTAAAATTTGAAAACGAACATACCTGGATGACCTCGGCCAGTCCGCTTAACACGGAAAATTGTCTTAATTTCCAGGGTGCATCTTTGTTGGTGGGACTCAAACACTCACTCACTCAAGGGTTCATGTTGAACGCGAATCACCTGCCCTTATCAGGACTGCTGAACCCAAACAAAGAAAAATGTCATCTGCTAGTGGTGATTAGCGCTTTAAGGTTTCGATCACCTAAGTGATGTTCTTGACATAAATCAAGTTAGAGAAGACTATACCCTGAACTTACAGCGAATAGTTTACACACTGGTCAGATGTTGTGTGGCGTCTGATCCGAATCTACCATGTTTGCGAAAACTAATAGGCCTTTGTTTTTATCCGAAGGGGATCGTGTTTGGACTCGTCTCAAAGAGATCTACGCAATGAAATTATCTCCCTCGGCTGTTCAGATTATCTCTCTTTGGTCTAATGTAAACCCCATATTTTGCTCAAAATCATAGACTGCGGCTCAGATGCGCTCAGTCTGAACTGTAAGCAACCAGTTTACAAACGGTCTTGACTAGTTGAATGTTATTTTCTATTAGCATGTCATTGTCTATATTGTCCACGCCTCTTGGCGTAGACTGCCTAACGTTTACTTTTGCTCCAGAAGCATTAAAGAAAAGATCATTACTGACTGGATGCTATATTCTATTGACTGGCCATCATTGTTATTTGTTATAATGATTAAAAACCGGGATTGACCGGAACACTTCCGTAATCTTATCACACCCTATTCGCATAAAAAATAAACAAGTTTTCTGGGTTCACATTATGATGATACAGTACATCTATTTCGGTTTGTTTTCACTAAAAGAACGCATATGCATCAATCCTACTGATTTTCCTTGTACGAGTGGTTTTCATAGAAAAGATTGTAGTTTTGCTAATGTATGAAACTATTATACAAATTTCCGTATTTGCTGGCACACTTATACACGAATAGCTTTGTCATTTGACTTTCCAATCCTTCGACTACTCAGATTGATGTGTGCTTAGCGTAGACCCAAGGTTTTAGTAAAAGCTAATACTCGCAATATTACAAACATTGCTCGGTCCTACGAATTGCCGGAGCTTATCATTGAAGGGCTTAATACACATTACAATCGCACATCCATCCGGCCATCCGTCCATAGACACAACCACGCACATACACACATATACGCACATTCTCTTATACACACGCACATACACACGTACACACACATACACACATGAACGCACATACACACATACATACACACACACAAACTCATACATACATGCATATATACATACGCACATACATATATACATACATACACGCATACTGACATACATCCGCACATACATACATACATACACACACACACACACACATACTCATACATACATGCATACATACATACATACATATATACATACATACATACATATATACATACATACATACATACATATGCACAACGCAAACAAACTGCTTCAAACCCTAATAAAAAGCTTAAAACGACATACCCGATCAAAGCTCTACGCCATTCTAACAGACAATAACTTCTAATGGATAAAGGCCTATGTTTTAATATGGCCACGACATATTTTGATTGGTTGCTATTAATAACCAACCTATAATACTTATGCTGTAAACAGTCAGTGGGGATCTTTGAGATGGAGGAGGAGCTTTGAATGCGTAAAAAGACAAAATGAACAATGCATTCTGTATCTGTTGCGAAAATATGCCTCACAGATACGTATATGAATGTCCTATATGTCATAGAAAGAATGTGTTGTATATTGTTTCTCATTTGAGAAAAGTACACCGTGTGACTGTAGAAGACTGGTTGGAGAAAGTAAAAAGAATACGTGTAATTATTGTAGGTAGTGTTAATAGTTGACCTTTCCAATAGAACGTATAATCTATAATCAAACGTGACTTTCAAAAGCTATTTGAGTTCTTAAAATAAAAAAAACAATCAGAAAGAAGTATGGGACGTAAGAAGACGAGTTGACGTTTTCATTATGATTCTGACTTTGTTGTGCCTCTGTCACGAATACATAGCCAAACCTCTGATACCCAATTACAAGTTGCGATTCGAAGCTAGAGAAGGCGCAAACCGGTTTATCTACTGTTGGAAAGAGGAACTTGTCGAGCATGACAAGCAATCAAGAACAAACTTATAAAGTCCAACAAGAACAGCTGAGGCGTCCTATAAGAGCTGTCAAATGGACAGGCGTTATTGGTATTATCGTTATCACGCTTTCCTCTCCTATATTTGTCTTGGCTAGTATCGACTGGAGTCAAGACCCTCCCTTGGATTACCATGTCAAAGTGGAAGCTAACCAGACGGCTTGCTCGTATTTGGAACAATTTTATCTAACGGACAATGTCATAATCTCGGTGTGCAACAGAGACGACGACATCGTTCTCGACATTCGTCTCTTCTTAAACCGAACGGCTACCATTCGCGGTATTCCTTTGAACTTGAGACAGTGGAGGACTCTAGAGAAAATCTTGCCCGGCGTGAATCGAGCAATCGAAAAAGCAAGTCGAGATGCGAATGACAGGTAGCGGGGAAAAGAATGGATTAATTTTAGAAAGATTCACCCAAGAAGCGAATTCGGACATGTCATTAACCCATTTGATTCAGTGGTTGTTAATATATCAACTAAGCAGCCATTCAAGTCCATTCGAAAGAAAGCCGAAATAAATCGAAGATTTTTTGACCAACACCTACATCACCACAGCCACCACCACCACCACCACCACAGCCACCACCACCACCACCACCACAACCACCACCACCACAACTACCACCACAGCCACCAACACCAATGCCAAGTCCACCTCGTTTCAATTTGTTGGATAATGCTACTGGTCCCATATATTCGATTCGCGAAAATCGCTTTCATTTCTGCGTCTTCATTAATTTCTTACTGGTTTAATCTTGGAAAAGAACTTAGTCTCAGGGATCTGTGTCTCAATAATTTTCTTCCTGGCTATGCTTGAAAATAACGGTTCGTTTCGGAGGGATCTTTTTTGGAAGCATCTTGTAGGAGGTTCTTTCCGGGAATCTTTTCAAGGGTTGTTCTATGAAAATAAATTAGTCTCTAGATTGTAAAAATATGGCACGAATAGGGCTCGAACCTATGACCTCCTGCTTATGAGACAGGTGCTCTACCAACTGAGCTAAAGTGCCTGGATATACTTTGTATGTATTACAATTATTTTAAACTTATAGGTTTTTCATTCTCGAGTTGTTGGAAGCCCTGAAAAGGGCTGTTTTGATATTTTTGCTTTAACTATTTTCGATTTATTTCGGCTTTCTTTCGAATGGACTTGAAGGGCTGCTTAGTTGATATATTAACAACCACTGAATCAAATGGGTTAATGACATGTCCGAATTCGCTTCTTGGGTGAATCTTTCTAAAATTAATCCATTCTTTTCCCCGCTACCTGTCATTCGCATCTCGACTTGCTTTTTCAATAGCTCGATTCACGCCGGGCAAGATTTTCTCTAGAGTCCTCCACTGTCTCAAGTTCAAAGGAATACCGCGAATGGTAGCCGTTCGGTTTAAGAAAAGACGAATGTCGAGAACCATGTCGTCGTCTCTGTTGCACACCGAGATTATGACATTGTCCGTTAGATAAAATTGTTCCAAATACGAGCAAGCCGTCTGGTTAGCTTCCACTTTGACATGGTAATCCAAGGGAGGGTCTTGACTCCAGTCGATACTAGCCAAGACAAATATAGGAGAGGAAAGCGTGATAACGATAATACCAATAACGACTGTCCATTTGACAGCTCTTATAGGACGCCTCAGCTGTTCTTGTTGGACTTTATAAGTTTGTTCTTGATTGCTTGTCATGCTCGACAAGTTCCTCTTTCCAACAGTAGATAAACCGGTTTGCGCCTTCTCTAGCTTCGAATCGCAACTTGTAATTGGGTATCAGAGGTTTGGCTATGTATTCGTGACAGAGGCACAACAAAGTCAGAATCATAATGAAAACGTCAACTCGTCTTCTTACGTCCCATACTTCTTTCTGATTGGTTTTTATTTTTAGAACTCAAATAGCTTTTGAAAGTCACGTTTGATAATAGATTATACGTTCTATTGGAAAGGTCAACAATTAACACTACCTACAATAATTACACGTATTCGTTTTACTTTCTCCAACCGTCCTGATAAGGGCAGGTGATTCGCGTTCAACATGAACCCTTGAGTGAGTGAGTGTTTGAGTCCCACCAACAAAGATGCACCCTGGAAATTAAGACGATTTTCCGTGTTAAGCGGACTGGCCGAGGTCATCCAGGTATGTTCGTTTTCAAATTTTAGTACCCCTTCTGATCCTCAATTTTGTGATGAGACCGCGTTTATACGAGGGCTGATCATCTTATATTGCCGCTAAAGTATTACCTTTATAGGTTTTTTCGGTGGCCGGCCCAATACTCGTATCGATAAAAAGTCAATATACCTTAATGAAAGCGCTCATCACCACTGGCAGATGACATTTTTTCTTTATTTGGGTTCAGCAGTCCAGCTAATGGCAGGTGTTTCCGTGTTAAGCGGACTGGCCGAGGTCATCCAGGTATGTTCGTTTTCAAATTTTAGTACCCCTTCTGATCCTCAATTTTGTGATGAGACCGCGTTTATACGAGGGCTGATCGGTCATATATTGTCGCTAAAGTTTTACTTTTATAGGTTTTTTCGTTCGCCGACCCAAATAGTCGTATCGATAAAAAGCCAATGTACCGCGAATGAACCTTCAAGCGCTAACCACTCTTTTGTTTTCTCTTTTTTCTTTGTTTGGGTTCAGCAATCCTGTTAAGGGCAGGTGTTTCCGTGTTAAGCGGACTGGCGCATTTCAGGCTAAAATCCATTATCAGATGATATTTTCGCAAGTTGGTTTTGAAAGACAAATACACCTATTCAAACATGTTTACGAACAAAAATATAGAAAAAAAATCTGATAAAAATGATCTATAGCTCAAATAACGACACAGTCCTTGTCACATTTTTGTATAAAGGAGAGAGAGAGAGAGAGAGAGAGAGAGAGAGAGAGAGAGAGAGAGAGAGAGATGCATGCATCTTTTTAGCCCCCCGCCCCTCGGGGCTTGAAGAAATAGATGCTTCCACGAATCGCGCACTGGAAAACCGCTTAGCCCAGGTAAAGCGGTGCGAATCGGCCCTTCCATAAACCAGGGCTTGTCGTTTCACCTCGACCTTTTGTTTAGTGCCTTCACCGAACAATAGACACGGATTTTTATTCCGAGGTCACGGAGCAGCTGGGTTGACCTTTTGTTTAGTGCCTTCACCGAACAATAGAGACGTGGCAAAGGTCATCCAAAATGGCCGATGCGCCGTGAGGTCGTCCCCGCGCATGCGCAGTCCGTGGCGCCAAAGTTATTCCGAGGTCATCCAATATGGCTGCCGCGCCGACGCGCCGTGACGTCATCCCCGCGCATGCGCAGTCCATGAGGCCAAAGCTGCCTATACTATGCTTGAAAATAACGGTTCGTTTCGGAGGGATCTTTTTTGGAAGCATCTTGTAGGAGGTTCTTTCCGGGAATCTTTTCAAGGGTTGTTCTATGAAAATAAATTAGTCTCTAGATTGTAAAAATATGGCACGAATAGGGCTCGAACCTATGACCTCCTGCTTATGAGACAGGTGCTCTACCAACTGAGCTAAAGTGCCTGGATATACTTTGTATGTATTACAATTATTTTAAACTTATAGGTTTTTCATTCTCGAGTTGTTGGAAGCCCTGAAAAGGGCTGTTTTGATATTTTTGCTTTAACTATTTTCGATTTATTTCGGCTTTCTTTCGAATGGACTTGAAGGGCTGCTTAGTTGATATATTAACAACCACTGAATCAAATGGGTTAATGACATGTCCGAATTCGCTTCTTGGGTGAATCTTTCTAAAATTAATCCATTCTTTTCCCCGCTACCTGTCATTCGCATCTCGACTTGCTTTTTCAATAGCTCGATTCACGCCGGGCAAGATTTTCTCTAGAGTCCTCCACTGTCTCAAGTTCAAAGGAATACCGCGAATGGTAGCCGTTCGGTTTAAGAAAGGCGAATGTCGAGAACCATGTCGTCGTCTCTGTTGCACACCGAGATTATGACATTGTCCGTTAGATAAAATTGTTCCAAATACGAGCAAGCCGTCTGGTTAGCTTCCACTTTGACATGGTAATCCAAGGGAGGGTCTTGACTCCAGTCGATACTAGCCAAGACAAATATAGGAGAGGAAAGCGTGATAACGATAATACCAATAACGACTGTCCATTTGACAGCTCTTATAGGACGCCTCAGCTGTTCTTGTTGGACTTTATAAGTTTGTTCTTGATTGCTTGTCATGCTCGACAAGTTCCTCTTTCCAACAGTAGATAAACCGGTTTGCGCCTTCTCTAGCTTCGAATCGCAACTTGTAATTGGGTATCAGAGGTTTGGCTATGTATTCGTGACAGAGGCACAACAAAGTCAGAATCATAATGAAAACGTCAACTCGTCTTCTTACGTCCCATACTTCTTTCTGATTGGTTTTTATTTTTAGAACTCAAATAGCTTTTGAAAGTCACGTTTGATAATAGATTATACGTTCTATTGGAAAGGTCAACTATTAACACTACCTACAATAATTACACGTATTCTTTTTACTTTCTCCAACCAGTCTTCTACAGTCACACGGTGTACTTTTCTCAAATGAGAAACAATATACAACACATTCTTTCTATGACATATAGGACATTCATATACGTATCTGTGAGGCATATTTTCGCAACAGATACAGAATGCATTGTTCATTTTGTCTTTTTACGCATTCAAAGCTCCTCCTCCATCTCAAAGATCCCCACTGACTGTTTACAGCATAAGTATTATAGGTTGGTTATTAATAGCAACCAATCAAAATATGTCGTGGCCATATTAAAACATAGGCCTTTATCCATTAGAAGTTATTGTCTGTTAGAATGGCGTAGAGCTTTGATCGGGTATGTCGTTTTAAGCTTTTTATTAGGGTTTGAAGCAGTTTGTTTGCGTTGTGCATATGTATGTATGTATGTATGTATATATGTATGTATGTATGTATATATGTATGTATGTATGTATGCATGTATGTATGAGTATGTGTGTGTGTGTGTGTATGTATGTATGTATGTGCGGATGTATGTCAGTATGCGTGTATGTATGTATATATGTATGTGCGTATGTATATATGCATGTATGTATGAGTTTGTGTGTGTGTATGTATGTGTGTATGTGCGTTCATGTGTGTATGTGTGTGTACGTGTGTATGTGCGTGTGTATAAGAGAATGTGCGTATATGTGTGTATGTGCGTGGTTGTGTCTATGGACGGATGGCCGGATGGATGTGCGATTGTAATGTGTATTAAGCCCTTCAATGATAAGCTCCGGCAATTCGTAGGACCGAGCAATGTTTGTAATATTGCGAGTATTAGCTTTTACTAAAACCTTGGGTCTACGCTAAGCACACATCAATCTGAGTAGTCGAAGGATTGGAAAGTCAAATGACAAAGCTATTCGTGTATAAGTGTGCCAGCAAATACGGAAATTTGTATAATAGTTTCATACATTAGCAAAACTACAATCTTTTCTATGAAAACCACTCGTACAAGGAAAATCAGTAGGATTGATGCATATGCGTTCTTTTAGTGAAAACAAACCGAAATAGATGTACTGTATCATCATAATGTGAACCCAGAAAACTTGTTTATTTTTTATGCGAATAGGGTGTGATAAGATTACGGAAGTGTTCCGGTCAATCCCGGTTTTTAATCATTATAACAAATAACAATGATGGCCAGTCAATAGAATATAGCATCCAGTCAGTAATGATCTTTTCTTTAATGCTTCTGGAGCAAAAGTAAACGTTAGGCAGTCTACGCCAAGAGGCGTGGACAATATAGACAATGACATGCTAATAGAAAATAACATTCAACTAGTCAAGACCTTTTGTAAACTGGTTGCTTACAGTTCAGACTGAGCGCATCTGAGCCGCAGTCTATGATTTTGAGCAAAATATGGGGTTTACATTAGACCAAAGAGAGATAATCTGAACAGCCGAGGGAGATAATTTCATTGCGTAGATCTCTTTGAGACGAGTCCAAACACGATCCCCTTCGGATAAAAACAAAGGCCTATTAGTTTTCGCAAACATGGTAGATTCGGATCAGACGCCACACAACATCTGACCAGTGTGTAAACTATTCGCTGTAAGTTCAGGGTATAGTCTTCTCTAACTTGATTTATGTCAAGAACATCACTTAGGTGATCGAAACCTTAAAGCGCTAATCACCACTAGCAGATGACATTTTTCTTTGTTTGGGTTCAGCAGTCCTGATAAGGGCAGGTGATTCGCGTTCAACATGAACCCTTGAGTGAGTGAGTGTTTGAGTCCCACCAACAAAGATGCACCCTGGAAATTAAGACAGCGCTTTGGCCTCATGGACTGCGCATGCGCGGGGATGACGTCACGGCGCGTCGGCGCGGCAGCCATATTGGATGACCTCGGAATAACTTTGGCGCCACGGACTGCGCATGCGCGGGGACGACCTCACGGCGCATCGGCCATTTTGGATGACCTTTGCCACGTCTCTATTGTTCGGTGAAGGCACTAAACAAAAGGTCAACCCAGCTGCTCCGTGACCTCGGAATAAAAATCCGTGTCTATTGTTCGGTGAAGGCACTAAACAAAAGGTCGAGGTGAAACGACAAGCCCTGGTTTATGGAAGGGCCGATTCGCACCGCTTTACCTGGGCTAAGCGGTTTTCCAGTGCGCGATTCGTGGAAGCATCTATTTCTTCAAGCCCCGAGGGGCGGGGGGCTAAAAAGATGCATGCATCTCTCTCTCTCTCTCTCTCTCTCTCTCTCTCTCTCTCTCTCTCCTTTATACAAAAATGTGACAAGGACTGTGTCGTTATTTGAGCTATAGATCATTTTTATCAGATTTTTTTTCTATATTTTTGTTCGTAAACATGTTTGAATAGGTGTATTTGTCTTTCAAAACCAACTTGCGAAAATATCATCTGATAATGGATTTTAGCCTGAAATGCGCCAGTCCGCTTAACACGGAAACACCTGCCCTTAACAGGACTGCTGAACCCAAACAAAGAAAAAATAGAAAACAAAAGAGTGGTTAGCGCTTGAAGGTTCATTCGCGGTACATTGGCTTTTTATCGATACGACTATTTGGGTCGGCGAACGAAAAAACCTATAAAAGTAAAACTTTAGCGACAATATATGACCGATCAGCCCTCGTATAAACGCGGTCTCATCACAAAATTGAGGATCAGAAGGGGTACTAAAATTTGAAAACGAACATACCTGGATGACCTCGGCCAGTCCGCTTAACACGGAAACACCTGCCATTAGCTGGACTGCTGAACCCAAATAAAGAAAAAATGTCATCTGCCAGTGGTGATGAGCGCTTTCATTAAGGTATATTGACTTTTTATCGATACGAGTATTGGGCCGGCCACCGAAAAAACCTATAAAGGTAATACTTTAGCGGCAATATAAGATGATCAGCCCTCGTATAAACGCGGTCTCATCACAAAATTGAGGATCAGAAGGGGTACTAAAATTTGAAAACGAACATACCTGGATGACCTCGGCCAGTCCGCTTAACACGGAAAATCGTCTTAATTTCCAGGGTGCATCTTTGTTGGTGGGACTCAAACACTCACTCACTCAAGGGTTCATGTTGAACGCGAATCACCTGCCCTTATCAGGACGGTTGGAGAAAGTAAAACGAATACGTGTAATTATTGTAGGTAGTGTTAATTGTTGACCTTTCCAATAGAACGTATAATCTATTATCAAACGTGACTTTCAAAAGCTATTTGAGTTCTAAAAATAAAAACCAATCAGAAAGAAGTATGGGACGTAAGAAGACGAGTTGACGTTTTCATTATGATTCTGACTTTGTTGTGCCTCTGTCACGAATACATAGCCAAACCTCTGATACCCAATTACAAGTTGCGATTCGAAGCTAGAGAAGGCGCAAACCGGTTTATCTACTGTTGGAAAGAGGAACTTGTCGAGCATGACAAGCAATCAAGAACAAACTTATAAAGTCCAACAAGAACAGCTGAGGCGTCCTATAAGAGCTGTCAAATGGACAGGCGTTATTGGTATTATCGTTATCACGCTTTCCTCTCCTATATTTGTCTTGGCTAGTATCGACTGGAGTCAAGACCCTCCCTTGGATTACCATGTCAAAGTGGAAGCTAACCAGACGGCTTGCTCGTATTTGGAACAATTTTATCTAACGGACAATGTCATAATCTCGGTGTGCAACAGAGACGACGACATGGTTCTCGACATTCGTCTTTTCTTAAACCGAACGGCTACCATTCGCGGTATTCCTTTGAACTTGAGACAGTGGAGGACTCTAGAGAAAATCTTGCCCGGCGTGAATCGAGCTATTGAAAAAGCAAGTCGAGATGCGAATGACAGGTAGCGGGGAAAAGAATGGATTAATTTTAGAAAGATTCACCCAAGAAGCGAATTCGGACATGTCATTAACCCATTTGATTCAGTGGTTGTTAATATATCAACTAAGCAGCCCTTCAAGTCCATTCGAAAGAAAGCCGAAATAAATCGAAAATAGTTAAAGCAAAAATATCAAAACAGCCCTTTTCAGGGCTTCCAACAACTCGAGAATGAAAAACCTATAAGTTTAAAATAATTGTAATACATACAAAGTATATCCAGGCACTTTAGCTCAGTTGGTAGAGCACCTGTCTCATAAGCAGGAGGTCATAGGTTCGAGCCCTATTCGTGCCATATTTTTACAATCTAGAGACTAATTTATTTTCATAGAACAACCCTTGAAAAGATTCCCGGAAAGAACCTCCTACAAGATGCTTCCAAAAAAGATCCCTCCGAAACGAACCGTTATTTTCAAGCATAGCCAGGAAGAAAATTATTGAGACACAGATCCCTGAGACTAAGTTCTTTTCCAAGATTAAACCAGTAAGAAATTAATGAAGACGCAGAAATGAAAGCGATTTTCGCGAATCGAATATATGGGACCAGTAGCATTATCCAACAAATTGAAACGAGGTGGACTTGGCATTGGTGTTGGTGGCTGTGGTGGTAGTTGTGGTGGTGGTGGTTGTGGTGGTGGTGGTGGTGGTGGCTGTGGTGGTGGTGGTGGTGGTGGCTGTGGTGATGTAGGTGTTGGTCAAAAAATCTTCGATTTATTTCGGCTTTCTTTCGAATGGACTTGAATGGCTGCTTAGTTGATATATTAACAACCACTGAATCAAATGGGTTAATGACATGTCCGAATTCGCTTCTTGGGTGAATCTTTCTAAAATTAATCCATTCTTTTCCCCGCTACCTGTCATTCGCATCTCGACTTGCTTTTTCGATTGCTCGATTCACGCCGGGCAAGATTTTCTCTAGAGTCCTCCACTGTCTCAAGTTCAAAGGAATACCGCGAATGGTAGCCGTTCGGTTTAAGAAGAGACGAATGTCGAGAACGATGTCGTCGTCTCTGTTGCACACCGAGATTATGACATTGTCCGTTAGATAAAATTGTTCCAAATACGAGCAAGCCGTCTGGTTAGCTTCCACTTTGACATGGTAATCCAAGGGAGGGTCTTGACTCCAGTCGATACTAGCCAAGACAAATATAGGAGAGGAAAGCGTGATAACGATAATACCAATAACGCCTGTCCATTTGACAGCTCTTATAGGACGCCTCAGCTGTTCTTGTTGGACTTTATAAGTTTGTTCTTGATTGCTTGTCATGCTCGACAAGTTCCTCTTTCCAACAGTAGATAAACCGGTTTGCGCCTTCTCTAGCTTCGAATCGCAACTTGTAATTGGGTATCAGAGGTTTGGCTATGTATTCGTGACAGAGGCACAACAAAGTCAGAATCATAATGAAAACGTCAACTCGTCTTCTTACGTCCCATACTTCTTTCTGATTGTTTTTTTTATTTTAAGAACTCAAATAGCTTTTGAAAGTCACGTTTGATTATAGATTATACGTTCTATTGGAAAGGTCAACTATTAACACTACCTACAATAATTACACGTATTCTTTTTACTTTCTCCAACCAGTCTTCTACAGTCACACGGTGTACTTTTCTCAAATGAGAAACAATATACAACACATTCTTTCTATGACATATAGGACATTCATATACGTATCTGTGAGGCATATTTTCGCAACAGATACAGAATGCATTGTTCATTTTGTCTTTTTACGCATTCAAAGCTCCTCCTCCATCTCAAAGATCCCCACTGACTGTTTACAGCATAAGTATTATAGGTTGGTTATTAATAGCAACCAATCAAAATATGTCGTGGCCATATTAAAACATAGGCCTTTATCCATTAGAAGTTATTGTCTGTTAGAATGGCGTAGAGCTTTGATCGGGTATGTCGTTTTAAGCTTTTTATTAGGGTTTGAAGCAGTTTGTTTGCGTTGTGCATATGTATGTATGTATGTATGTATATATGTATGTATGTATGTATATATGTATGTATGTATGTATGTATGCATGTATGTATGAGTATGTGTGTGTGTGTGTGTATGTATGTATGTATGTGCGGATGTATGTCAGTATGCGTGTATGTATGTATATATGTATGTGCGTATGTATATATGCATGTATGTATGAGTTTGTGTGTGTGTATGTATGTGTGTATGTGCGTTCATGTGTGTGTATGTGTGTGTACGTGTGTATGTGCGTGTGTATAAGAGAATGTGCGTATATGTGTGTATGTGCGTGGTTGTGTCTATGGACGGATGGCCGGATGGATGTGCGATTGTAATGTGTATTAAGCCCTTCAATGATAAGCTCCGGCAATTCGTAGGACCGAGCAATGTTTGTAATATTGCGAGTATTAGCTTTTACTAAAACCTTGGGTCTACGCTAAGCACACATCAATCTGAGTAGTCGAAGGATTGGAAAGTCAAATGACAAAGCTATTCGTGTATAAGTGTGCCAGCAAATACGGAAATTTGTATAATAGTTTCATACATTAGCAAAACTACAATCTTTTCTATGAAAACCACTCGTACAAGGAAAATCAGTAGGATTGATGCATATGCGTTCTTTTAGTGAAAACAAACCGAAATAGATGTACTGTATCATCATAATGTGAACCCAGAAAACTTGTTTATTTTTTATGCGAATAGGGTGTGATAAGATTACGGAAGTGTTCCGGTCAATCCCGGTTTTTAATCATTATAACAAATAACAATGATGGCCAGTCAATAGAATATAGCATCCAGTCAGTAATGATCTTTTCTTTAATGCTTCTGGAGCAAAAGTAAACGTTAGGCAGTCTACGCCAAGAGGCGTGGACAATATAGACAATGACATGCTAATAGAAAATAACATTCAACTAGTCAAGACCTTTTGTAAACTGGTTGCTTACAGTTCAGACTGAGCGCATCTGAGCCGCAGTCTATGATTTTGAGCAAAATATGGGGTTTACATTAGACCAAAGAGAGATAATCTGAACAGCCGAGGGAGATAATTTCATTGCGTAGATCTCTTTGAGACGAGTCCAAACACGATCCCCTTCGGATAAAAACAAAGGCCTATTAGTTTTCGCAAACATGGTAGATTCGGATCAGACGCCACACAACATCTGACCAGTGTGTAAACTATTCGCTGTAAGTTCAGGGTATAGTCTTCTCTAACTTGATTTATGTCAAGAACATCACTTAGGTGATCGAAACCTTAAAGCGCTAATCACCACTAGCAGATGACATTTTTCTTTGTTTGGGTTCAGCAGTCCTGATAAGGGCAGGTGATTCGCGTTCAACATGAACCCTTGAGTGAGTGAGTGTTTGAGTCCCACCAACAAAGATGCACCCTGGAAATTAAGACAATTTTCCGTGTTAAGCGGACTGGCCGAGGTCATCCAGGTATGTTCGTTTTCAAATTTTAGTACCCCTCCTGATCCTTAGTTTTGTGATGAGACCGCGTTTATACGAGGGCTGATCGGTCATATATTGTCGCTAAAGTTTTACTTTTATAGGTTTTTTCGTTCGCCGACCCAAATAGTCGTATCGATAAAAAGCCAATGTACCGCGAATGAACCTTCAAGCGCTAACCACTCTTTTGTTTTCTATTTTTTCTTTGTTTGGGTTCAGCAGTCCTGTTAAGGGCAGGTGTTTCCGTGTTAAGCGGACTGGCGCATTTCAGGCTAAAATCCATTATCAGATGATATTTTCGCAAGTTGGTTTTGAAAGACAAATACACCTATTCAAACATGTTTACGAACAAAAATATAGAAAAAAAATCTGATAAAAATGATCTATAGCTCAAATAACGACACAGTCCTTGTCACATTTTTGTATAAAGGAGAGAGAGAGAGAGAGAGAGAGAGAGAGAGAGAGAGAGAGAGAGAGAGATGCATGCATCTTTTTAGCCCCCCGCCCCTCGGGGCTTGAAGAAATAGATGCTTCCACGAATCGCGCACTGGAAAACCGCTTAGCCCAGGTAAAGCGGTGCGAATCGGCCCTTCCATAAACCAGGGCTTGTCGTTTCACCTCGACCTTTTGTTTAGTGCCTTCACCAAACAATAGACACGGATTTTTATTCCGAGGTCACGGAGCAGCTGGGTTGACCTTTTGTTTAGTGCCTTCACCGAACAATAGAGACGTGGCAAAGGTCATCCAAAATGGCCGATACGCCGTGAGGTCGTCCCCGCGCATGCGCAGTCCGTGGCGCCAAAGTTATTCCGAGGTCATCCAATATGGCTGCCGCGCCGACGCGCCGTGACGTCATCCCCGCGCATGCGCAGTCCATGAGGCCAAAGCGCTGCCTATACTACTCACGTAAAACACAGTATAGATTTTGTTGCTCAAAGCATTTCAAGAATATTATTTGACATGCAACATCGATCCATGAGACGTGCAAGTGCATGCCAAATGCGCGTGTTTGCCAATAAAATTTTCATCTCACTGTTTCTGTTGCTTTTTTTTTTGGCAAAAAAAAATCTTCTCCAGTGTTTAAAATTATGAAATTGTGAAAGTTACATGTTGACGAAGAAAACATATGAATCAGAGAAACAAAATAAATAAAAGCAAACAAACAAGACAACAGCGCCAAAACAACAACAACAAATCTTACGCGCCCCCGCCCTTTAGGGCCTGTGGAAATTGGTTGGGCTGCATGGGAGCATCATGCAGCTCATCTATTTCTTCAAGCCCCGATGGGCGGGGGCCGAATGTATAGGTTAATCGCAAAATCTCATTGCAGACTACGCCAAGAAAAATGAAATACGCTGAAGTTTTCTAATATCGTGTGCAATGTTTCTGCGTGATAATGAAGATAAATGCATTTCCTGTTGTTTAAAATAACAAGCATAGCTTCTAGTCGGAATTATTTATACGTTTCTTGAAAGCAAATGACAGATGGAATATGTTTTTTTTTTTACATGTTTATCTATAGTTACGGAAGTGTGAGAAAATTGAAGTCTATGCAAACCTTATGCTTTACCCGACTCATATATTTTAAATTTTTGATTATGACCGGCCCCGATAGCTCAGTTGGTAGAGTGTCCGCTCCGGGGAACGGGAGGTCTCGGGTTCGATCCCGGGCCGCGACATACCAAAGTCGTTAAAAATGGTACTAGCTGCTCCTCGCTTGGCACTCAGATTTACGGGGTAGAGCTAGGACTGGTCGATCCAGTGTCAGGATAATGTGACTGGGTGTGGTATCATGTAATGTGTCTGGGACATGATACTTCAGTGAGGCAGCACTATAAACGTGAGCATTGAGCTCCCTGTCGCAACCAGACACCGTCGTGATATGACTGAAAAATTGTTGAAAGCGACGTTAAACCCGAATTCACACACACACACACACACACACACAAATTTTTGATTATACAGTGAAATTCCACTATTAAGACAGACCACCTAAAGTTTACCCTTATCTTGCTGAATATTCATTTAAGCCACACCCATTTCTGTCTATCAACCAATCAAATTACTTGATGTAATTTATTGCTACAAATTCATAAACTGAATGCCAAACAGTGTAGATCCTGATCAGATGGCTTCTTCAGAAGCCATCTGATCTGGATCTACACTGTTTGCAAAGATAGGGGTTGTCGTGAACAGCAAGATAAGGGTTAAGTAAATTCTGGTTTAAAAGCGTATTCAGTAGGTTGCAGTTATTCTTTCTTTGTGATTTCAGCATACCGAGTTCTGTGGTCAGATACCATCTTTTGGACTGTTCAAAAGTGATCTTAAAGACCACTTTTGAACAGTCCCAAAGGTGGTCTTAATATAGGAATTTTACTGTATATGGGGTTTTCGGAATGAAACACGCATTCAACCGTTGCTACGGACATATGTTTGTTTGATTTGAGGTTTAACGTCCACGTCAAAACTGTAAAGGTCATTTTGGAGACGTTACTTCCAATTTTGTGGGTCTTTTACCCGACATTGAGATGAAATGACATCTCAAGCCCTGTCGCCCAATGAAACCAAACGGACATATGTATTCGAGCATATGAAATCAGAGTACAGACTGCACTATCGGGTCGATTGTCTCTGGGTGGAAGCTGGAAAATTGGTCCTGAGCGAAGACGTAGACTCTTCGTTTAAATCTTAAATTCCTGTATTTAATGGAGACAGATTAGCGCGGCGTCTGATCTGAGTCTACAGTGATTTCCAGAGCAATGATATAGGTTTACTGATCACTCCTTCACGACACCCTGTGCTTTCAACGACGTTAAACATCTTACACTCCGGGTTCCTGAAAATATTCCATCTTTGCAGTTGGACATGCACAATTTTGTCAGTGTTAACGGACTGTCGAATAGTGCACATATAGATCGTGATGAGATAGCTCGTATTCAGACATCCATTTTTCTTTTTTTTACAAATTGTGTTTTTAAATGTGTTCATCCGTTTTACCAAACTGCAATGATGCCGATTGAACCATTAACAAACTGTCACTGAGTGTGACGGAATGCAATGTTGCATTTTGCTGTGTTCGGTTCGATAACGAGTACCACAATCTATATTTTGAGGAAATATAAGGAAAATAACACAATTTTTCGTCTTAAAATGTTCATTTATTTCGGCGGTAAAGGTTACAATGTATTTGAATAGGCGTGTTTTCGTAATGTGTAGATTAGTAGGAAAAAGAACGAAACTTACACCAAACGAATGGGTGATATGTGACAAGTGAATAATTATTTTGTTAGTTTTCTGTCCTGAACACCATGTCTTACAGGTGTATGTATGAGCACGAATGAAAATATTGCACGTGTGCGGGTTATAAATCATTGATAAAAAACTTGGCATGCAGATATTTTTGGCGAAACTTTCAATAAATGTTGCATCGAATCATGATAGAACCACTCCAATTAGTGGCAAAAGAATCGCAGAGAATAGTTTAATGGATGGATCGGAATGGAATGTGTGGCAGGAACTGAAAGTATACCTTCTATCTCATTAAATTGCTTTGGTTTTGGTCTGGCGTTTAATATCACGTTAACAAAGTCCGCGAGAAGAAACATCCCTCTAAACCCAACTTTATATGGGCCCCGCCAAGCGATTTTGGTACTTATCGCCTATGCGAGCAGCGAAGGTTCAGGCGAGCCTGCGCATCCGCGCAGTCTCGCCAGAACCTTCGCTGCTCGCTCATACAAGCAGTGAATCAAGAGGAACCTTCAGACAGAAAGCCATATTCCTGGCCCCTCTGAATGGCTGGGCATGCGCAGTTAAAATTTGTCATGACGGAATGCTCGAAGACCCAAATTCGCTTGGCGGGGCTCATATAGAGAAAACTGGCATCATGTTAACAAGTCCGTCAAATGAACACCGCACTAAATCACTAGAGAAAACCTGGGTTTACGGGGATATAAACTATTTTTCTTATTTCTGCTCCAAGACATAGGTTGTGCAATGGCAACGTATAGACGTATCATACGAAAAACTGAGAAAAAAAACAAAAAAAAAAAAAACAACAAAAAACAACAACAACAAAAAAAAATGTCTGCTTCTCTATAACCGCGAGGCTCAGAGCTAACACATTTGGAATGTAGCAATTTTAAGTGGACCCTGCATAAATTCTGCCATTCAAGCCCCTGGCATCCAAACAGGCCAAACTACAGGGGATCATTTTTTTTTTTTATATAGAGCTATATTATAATATAACTAAAGAACCTTCAAACATCTCTAAAACCATGAGGCCCAGAGGTAAGATTTTTTAGTATGTAGCAATCTTTAGTACTTTCCTACATAATCCTCCCAACCGTGCCCCTGGGGTCCAAATTGGCCACGTCCAAGGGGCCATTGCCTCTCTAAGTCTATGATGGAAAAAACTTAAAAAACCTTCTTCGCTGAAACCATGAGACCATTCTAATTAGTGGTGAAAGGATCAGGGAAGGTATCTCGCGTTTTCTGTGTCATCTGAGCTTTATGGGGGTCAAATCATATTTACGGGGTCTATTACTTGTATTCCTCACTATTCCGACAATTGAAACAAACAAAAAGCTGAAATATATAGTTTTCAGCCCCCGCCCATCGGGGCTTGAAGAAATAAATGGGCTGCATGATGCTTCCACGCAGAGCTGAAACCGACCGCACAAGAGTACTGGTAAACCGCTTAAAGGATCTAAGCCTGCCCAGGCAGAGCGGTGCGAGTTGGATCGTCCATGCTTATAAACCCTATTGGTTTCATTGGGCGACAGGGCTTGAGATGTCATTTCATCTCAATGTCGGATAAAAGGCCCACAAAATTGGAAGCAGCCTCTACAAAATGACCCATACAGTGTTGACGGGGACGTTAAACTTCAAATCAAACCTAAACAAATACACAAAAAACAGAAAGGTATAGTTTTGAACTGATTTGCCCCGCAGTTCTGGGAGTATCCAGATAAAGGCGTACACGGATTTGTTAACATGATGATGGTTCAAGAGATGTTCCAGCCCTAAATGTGGTAAAATGCCTGTCATCTGGTGCACTGCTTAGATGTCGGAATCACCGTATATTTGGGTTTATACACTAGTTAAAACGTGAATGTTTATCAAGAATGTCTTTTTTCTCTCACTTAAAATCAATGCCAACATCTTGCTCAGTTTAAAAATTACGGCTTTTTCTAAATATTTAGACATGTGAAAATGCATTGGATGTTGATAAGCAAGTGCTGAGTAGTATATTATTTAAAATGAACGGTGTGTTCAGAAAAAAAATGGGGTTTACAAGGTTATGTATTATTTTGCTTATTTCTGCTCTAAGACATATGTTGTAGGTACTCGTTAGAACCACCTCAATGAGGCGGTTCAAACGAGCACCGACAATCTACGTTCGGAGTATAAATAAGATAAATACCACACAAATTTTCATCGGAAAAGTAGCCATTGTGGAGCACTATGTCACATGGATGTCGTATCATAATACATTGTAAATGTTAACGCCGAAAAATGAAAATGTTGAGATGAAAAATTGCGATATTTTTCTTATTTCTGCTCAATACATAGAATGTGGGTACTGGTTAGAACCGCCTCGTCGAGGCGGTTCTAACGAGTATCCACAATCTGTATGTAAGAGCAGCAATTAGAAAAATAAGGTTCACCCCTGTGCAGCTTTGTGCGTAATTTGGGGTTAATCATAGTGTCGTGCCAAGCATGCTTAAATTATGCTGTTTATTGTTTGTTTGTTTGTTTGTTTGAGGTTTAACGTCCCCGTCAACACTGTAAAGGTCATTTTGGAGACGCTGCTTCCAATTTTGTGGGACTTTTACCCGACATTGAGATGAAATGACATCTCAAGCCCTGTAGCCCAATGAAACCAATAGGGTTTATTAGCATGGACGGTCCGCCTCGCACCGCGGTTCCTGGACAGGCTTAGATCCTCTAAGCGGTTTACCAGTACTAGTGTGCAGGCCGGATTCAGCTCTGCGTGGAAGCACCATGCAGCCCATATATTTCTTCAAGCCCCTATGGCCGGGGGCCGATTATGCTGTTTAAGAGGAACAGGAACACTTGGCTGATTTTCCGCCATTTTTGAAGGGAGACAACTTTCGGAACTTCCTGCAGGCTCTGTCCCATGTAAAAAGGGGTTAAGTCCTAAAGGAAATAATTTGCTCCTCCTGTAAGAGTTGACTTGCTCCTCAGGAGCAAAGTTTTTCCCATTAAGAATTGACCCTATTGACACGGGGAACAAAAATACTTTTGAAGGAGTGGCTTCCCCTGGAGGTGCATCCATTCCCCTTAAACTCAACATAATCGCTCCCATCACGTTAACAAGTCCGTGTAATGAACACTCACTCTTTATCTCACACCGCCGTGGTGCGAGCCTGGGTCGCAAATTCTGCAACGGAAGGTCAGGTGTTTTTTCCCGGTACTCCGATTTTCGCCCACCTCTGATTAACAATGGGCTCGATATAAAAGAAATAATCCTAAAAGTGCCGAAAATCTAAAACATAAAATATACTACCCAAATTAAATAAAGGCTCTCTTTATTTTCCCTCACAGGTGCTCCTTCCCTCACTAGTTTATCTGGAGTTGTGTAAAAAAATCCGTAGTGCCTCAAGAAGGAGTTCGAATCAGCCATGGTAAACGAGCCAATCTAGGTTGGAGTCATTGAAGTTTTATTTTATGTACATGTACCTGCCCTTGACAGATTCTATAGCCAGTTGATATTTTAGCATTCCTACATGTACATCATCACACGACTATATGAGTTTGATCACCTTTATTTACAGAGGTATACGTTATTTTTTCTGCTCAGAAATATAGGTTGTGGATACGCGTTAGCACCGCCTCACCGTGGCGGTTCTAACGGGTGCCAACAGTTTTGAACAGAATCATGAAAATTATCAGAAGTTTTATCACAAAATTTTCATTTGTTTTGGTGGTAAAATATTCATATAGGCGTGTACCGAAGATGGCATCACGATTAGAAGTCCGTGTAAAATACCCTTATAAATCCCCGTTATGTAGAGAAAGAAGCATGGGGTTAATGAGGGCGTTAATTTCTATATTTTTGCTCACAAGCATAGACTGAGGGTACTCGCAAGAACCGACCCATCGGAACTTCCTCTATGGGGCGGTCCTAACGAGAATCCACAGTCTGTTTTGAGTAGAAATAAGGAAAACATAAAAACATCATATGAACAAAAAAAACAAAAAACAAAAAAAAAAGAAAACAACAACAACAACAACAACAAAAAAAAAAAAAAAAAAAAAAAAACAGACAAAAAACAAAACACAAACAAACAAACAAAAACAAACACCCCAGAAAAAATCTATATTTCTACAGATGTGAAGCACAATGTGTTTTATCGTACATGTAAATTAAGCGTTTAACCCTTATCCTATTGAACATATTAGTTAAGCAATACCCATGTCTTACTATTGGCCAATCAAATTACATGCATTCATTCAAATGTGCAATCTGAATGTCAAACAGTGTAGATCCTGATCAGAGAAACCATCAGATCTGGATCTTCACTGTTTGCAAAATTGAGGGCTGTCGTGTTCAGCGATAGAAGGGTTAGGAGATGTCCATGTAACAACGTTTTTCTTTTCTTATATTCTTTATGTAGGTCTGCTATGACATCACCAGAATTGTGAATCTGCTTGACACGACCCCGTACGGTACAATGTCGATGAATGACTTTCGTCGGCAACAGTTTGTCCTTGTCGATGGCGTTTTGAAACTATCAGACGTAGACGACGCAGGGTTTGAAGACCCCACCTGTCGGAATGATGAAGATTGTACCATTGTGTTCACAAGTTCCAATATGACTTACAGGTACTTGATTTGGTTTGGTTTGAGGTTTAACGGCTCAGTTAACACTTTTTAATATTTTTAGGTCATGTTGAGTCGGAGAGTTTACCAAGCCTCACTTTTCCCGGGCAGGCTTACATATAAACTGTACACAATCGTTCGTCAAAAACTGATAAGTGACATTCTCATTATTAGTCTTCACGAAACAATGCTGCCGACCCGGCGGGGATTGGACCCGTGACCTATACATGTACATGTATATTGCTGAAAATTAAAAGAAAAATCGTGGTACTTTCATAATAGCTCAAAAAGTAAGCAGGATGGCAGGACAGCAGGATGAAACATGTTATGTTAGCAGGATGGCAGGACAGCAGGACGAAACATTAAGTTAGCAGGATGGCAAGACAGCAGGATGAAACATATAATAAATGAGCAGGATGGCAGGACAGCAGGATGAAATATTAAGTCAGCAGGATGGCGGGACAGCAGGATGAAACTAATAATTTAGCAGGATGGAAGAACAGCAGGATGAGAAATTGTTCTGAATTTCAAAATATTTACAACCATGTTATTGGCACCTAGAGCTATGTAAGAAACTGGAAATTAAATTTGGACCCCATCAGCGTTTAAAGCGTACGGCTGTAAAAACTCAATTTTCATCCTGCTGGAAATGCAACATTATGAAAAAATTGATCGGACTTTCAAAACGTTCACCACTATCGGGTAGGCAAACAAAAAACTATGTGAAAATGCAGCTGTCAAATGCGGCCCAGTTCGTCCTTTCAAAGGCAGTACGCAAAAGAACCAATTTTCATCCTGCTGAACTTGTAAAGTTAGCAGGATGGCAGCACAGCAGGAAGAGAAATACTTCTGAATTTCAAAATATTTTCCACCATGTTGTACGCACCTAAAATCTATGTAAGAAACTAGAAATCAAACTTAGCCCTCTTCCCGTCTTTAAAGCATACGGTCGCGGAAACCCAATTTTCGTCCTGCCACAAATACACACAGATGAAAAATTGTTCCAAATCACAAAACTTTTGCCATCATGTTGCAGGCAACAAAAATCTATGTAAGAAAGTGGAAATTAAATTTGGCTCCTATCAGCTTTTAAAGCGTGCGGCTGTGAATACTCAATTTTCATCCTGTTGGAAATGCAACATAATGAAAAATTGATCGGAATTTCAAAACTTTCACCAGTATCGGGTAGGTAACAAAAAACTATGTGAAAATGTAGCAGTAAAATGCGGCCCAGTTCGTACTTTCAAAGGTAGTACTCAAAAGTACCAATTTTCATCCTACTGAACCTGTCAAGTTAGTTTCTTACATTGTTGTTAGGTGCGTACAACATGGTGGTAAATATTTTGAAATTCAGAAGAATTTCTCATCCTGCTGTGCTGCCATCCTGCTAACTTGACAGGTTGAACAGGATGAAAATTGGTACTTTCGAGTGCTTCCTTTGAAAGGACGAACTGGTGGTAAAAGTTTATGATTTGAAACAATTTTTCATCTTGGTGTATTTGTGGCAGGACGAAAATTGGGTTTTCGCGGCCGTACGCTATAAAAACGGGAAGGGGCTAAGTTTGATTTCTAGTTTCTTACATAGTTTTTAGGTGCGTACAACATGGTGGAAAATATTTTAAAATTCAGAGGAATTTCTCTTCCTGCTGTGCTGCCATCCTGCTAACTTGTCGGGTTGAGCAGGATGAAAATTGGTACTTTTGAGTACTGCCTTTAAAAGGACGAACTGGGCCGCATTTGACAGCTGCATTTTCACAATTTTTTTTTGTTTTGTTGCCTACCCGTTAGTGGTGAAAATTTTGAAAGTCCGATCAATTTTTTCATTATGTTGCATTTCCAGAAAGATGAAAATTGAGTTTTTACAGCCGTACGCTTTAAACGCTGATGTAGGCCAAATTTAATTTCCAGTTTCTTACATAGCTATAGGTGCCAATAACATGGTTGTACGACCCCCGCCCATAGGGGCTTGAAGAAATATATGGGCTGCATGATACTTCCACGCAGAGCTGAATCCGGCCCGCACACTAGTACTGGTAAACCGCTTAAAGGATCTAAGCCTGTCCAGGGACCGCGGTGCCAGGCTGACCGTCCATGCTAATAAACCCTATTGGTTTCATTGGGCGACAGGGCTTGAGATGTCATTTCATCTCAATGTCGGGTAAGAGTCCCACAAAACTGGAAGCAACGTCTCCAAAATGACCTTTACAGTGTTGACCGGGACGTTAAACCTCAAATCAAACAAACATGGTTGTAAATATTTTGAAATTCAGAACAATTTCTCATACAGCTGTTCTTCCATCCTGCTAAATTATTAGTTTCATCCTGCTGTCCTGCCATCCTGCTGACTTAATATTTCGTCCTGCTGTCCTGCCATCCTGCTCATTTATTATATGTTTCATCCTGCTGTCCTGCCATCCTGCTAACTTAATGTTTCGTCCTGCTGTCCTGCCATCCTGCTAACTAAATATGTTTCATCCTGCTGTCCTGCATTCCACACTCCACACACGCAGGTCGAGGGTTCGATCACCTTCCGGCCCGGCAACACTATTTGGTGGGCTCAGATCGGCTGGTTCTAACGAACAAGACATATTAACTGCCATTATCTGACAAATACTTAATCGTAGGTTCTCCTATCAGTGGTGGTGTCCGTTAGTACAAGTGATCAAGTTTGGAAAAGAAAAATAATTCCATCTTAAAACTGCCTATCCCAGCATTACGTTAATGCGCAACATTTGGAGTAATCACGTCATATGTACATTTTTCCACACTCTTCAAATAAATCACATAAATCGAATGCATTTCTGTATTAAAGTTGTCACTTATAGCCTATAAACACAGATTTAATGGAAAATTTAATCTAAACTTGATAACTCGGCTGATTTTGTTAAAAGCTTTAAATCAAATACCCTGCATAGCTACACCTGGATGTTGCATAAAACTAAGTGTGCATATTCATTATAAAAATAGAAGTGAAGGCAATGATCTTTCACAAAACTCAACTTACATGTACCACCTTATACATATTCCCACGTTTCCTTGAGAAAGGCCATGTAGCCAAAACGTTGGAATCTTATGAAAAAAAATGGAGAAGCAAAACCAACCAACATTTTACCAGAAAATCTTGGGCGAGTTGTTGAAAGCGTCGTTAGCTTAACGAGCTCGTTAGTGGTCAAAATGTCAACTGTTCTAGCAATTACAATATCTATACACTGGTATTTTTGCTGGAAATGTGAGTAGCTTTTGCATTTGCAAAAGCTACTCACATTTTTCAGCTAGTTCATTCGCCATATTTAATCATCAAAGTTTTAACTACAGTCAAACCTCGATAATTCGAAGTGCAAGGGACCGCAGGAATTCCTTCGAATTATCGAGAGTTCGAATTATCGAAATCGGCAATTTTCGGATATGTTCGGATTTTTTTATTCAATGCAATTCAAATGACTATAATTCGAACTTCATTTCGGCGCTATGATAAAGAAACGGTAATAACTGCCAAAGCATTAAAGAAAATGAGGTACGTGAAGGTTAATCTCATCGTCTTTTATGCTTGACAGGGCTACGAAAGCAGGAAATAATAATAAAACTTGAACTTACATTTTTATTTACAGCCATCAACAATAACAAAAATGAAGGTTTTATGCAAATTACTAAACCATTTTACTGACGAAATATTTAACCCCGCAAAAAGAACAACAGAACTGACAAAAACTGACAGCTAGCGAAGATTTGTATCAGTCTGTAATTAACTGGCTGATACAAATCGAAAAAGGCCTAACTTCCGGTTTCTAGTCAATTTTGTTTCGCTTTTTGCCCCTATATACACTCTCAAAAAAGTTCATAAGTGTTCAGGAAATTCGTCTACTTTCAGTTTTATCAGAATTGTAATTTTCGCTGACACCAACACCAATTACTCAATAAAGGATCATCACCTGTAGTGTGGCCGTTAATCCGGTGTTAATTACCTGTATCTACTAATTCTTGAAGTCAGTCGGGTGTGAAGTGTAACAATCGAACTCGCCGCAAAATTGCGATGTGTGACCTTGATTAGCCAAGTAATATTTCGAATTAAACAGGGGATTTTAATAAGAATTTCTTTGACTGGGACCGACGAAACTGTTCGAAAAATCGAATTTTTCGAAAAATCGAAATTCGAAAAATCGGTAATATTTTTGCAATAACTTATAGAGAAAAATGTCGGGACCGCCAGTCGTCTTCGAAAAATCGGTAGTTTCGAAAAATCGGCGTTCGAATCACCGAGATTCTACTGTATATGTTAACTAACGACATCGTTAGTCCTTGGTATTTATTCGTAATTTATCTATCTAGGAACGATACCGTATATTTTATCTTTACTATATCGGTTGTCGTTTGACATGTTTCTCATGCGACAGATTCTACAATTAGACACCACGATGCAACAGTATACAATAGATTTAGCAAACCGAGTGACCAACGCGCTACTGTCATTCTGTCTTAACCCCCATTCCACTGAGCGGCGATTCCGATGCGTTCATGGCGACCATGGCGCTTCTTCAAATATGCGCGGGAAAGTTTTGGACTTGTGCGCTTCCAGTACGCTTTCAATAGGCTTCTACACCGACTGCGCTGGCCACGGACCTGTCTCGCTCTTCTTATGCTATTATGGCGCTTGAAGTCTCCCCACAGCGCTTCTAATACGCTGCACTGTGGCAAAAGTTTTCACGCGCTTACGACAAAGCAGTTGCGACCTAGCTACGACCTAAGCGCAGCTCCTGCGCTTGTTGCACTTTTGAACGATTCTTATACACAATCAGTGGTTTAACTGGTTCGGAAGCAGATTAACATCAATCTTCGATTAATTCTTTTAATGTCTACCATTTTCTCTTGCATATATCATGATATATGGATATACTAGTTTCAGTGGCTATGTTCCAGCTTGCAATTATTAGCAAAAGAAGAATCAGGTCGGATGACAATATACAAAACAGGAAGAGGAGTAGGGCAAAAAGGTTCATTGCCGTCTTTGGTTGTTTACAAACAGAATGTTCCAATTTGGAGACTATAACCAGCTAACGACAGCATAAGCGCAGAGGACACGCAGCCGAAAGCGCCAAGAAGTAGCAGAAGCATCGTGATTGGCTATTAATTAATGGTGAAGTCGCAGCACGATGCGACCGCACTTGTGCTGCATTGCCCACGCTGCCGCCACGGTTCGGATGCGTTCATGAATATCTTGCTAGGGTGTTACTACCGTTGCGTTGCGCTTCGAGTTCATGGCGATTCTGCTGCGTAAACTTTAAGTAAGGTCAAAACAATCGCCGTGTATAAAGGTTTCTACTACGACTAAAGCGTTTCTGCTGCGCAGTCGCCGTTTCTGCTACGTTTCGTGGATTTTTAACACATATGAAAGCGCTGCGGAATCGCCGTCCTGTGATATGGGGTATAATACCCACATTCCACTGAACGGCGATTCCGCTCCTTTCAAAGCAAAAATAGCGCTTCTTCAAATTGCTGCGGAAGCGCGACCAGGAGCTAAATTTTGGGACTTGTGCGCTTCCAGTACACTTTCACTATACTTCTGCAACGACTTCAGTGCGCTGGCCACGATCCTGCAGCGCTTCTGTTACGCTGTTGCGGTGTGGAGATCACTCAATGGTGCTTCTACTTCGCTGCCACTACGGTAAAAAAATTCTCGCTAAGCTAAGTCTACGATTACGACATTGCAGATGCGACCTAGCTACGATATATGCGCGGTTCATTTGCTTGTTGCGCTTTTGAACGATTCCTGTATAAAATCAATTGTTTAACTGATCGGGAAGCAGATTAATATCAGTCTTCGACTGATTCTTTTAATGGAACGTTGTTTATTTCCCAGCAGTAAAATCTACCATTTTTTCTTGCAAATATGGATAGAATAGTTCCAGTGGCTATGCTCCAGCTTGCAATTATTAACCAAAAAATAATCGGGGTGGATGACAAGACGCAAACTACGGAGGAGTAGGGCAATAAAGTTCTGTGCTATCCTTGGTTGTTTTCAAACAATGTTCGAATTTGGAGACTATAATCAACTAACGACAGCTAAGAGCCGAAAGCGCTAAGAGCGTTGCTAAAGCGTCGTCGTTGGTTATTAATTAAGGGTGGAGTCGAGGCACGATGCTTCTGCGCTTGTGCTTCGTTCCCCGTGCTGCCGCCACGATTATGTTGCGTTCATCAATTTCTTGCTACGCTGCTACTACGCTTACGTTGCGCTTCGAGTCCATGCATTCCGCTACGTCTACTTCTCAAAAAATCACCGTGATGTAGCGATCATGAAGGTTCCGATACGTTTCTACCACGACAAAGGCGTTTCCCAAGTTTCTGCTGCGCTGTCGCCGTTTCTGCTACGATTCGGTGATTTCTTTTTACCAAATAAGGACTTGTGCGCTTCCAGTACACTTTCACAACGCTTCTACAACGACCTCACTGCGCTGGCCACGATCCTGCAGCGCTGTTGTGGTGCTGGATGTCTCTCAACGGCGCTTCTACTACGCTGCGATTTCGCGCTACGCTTAGTCTACGCTTACAATGCAGATGTGACCTAGCTACGACATAATCGCAGTTCCTTTGCTTGTTGCTCTTTTGAATGATTTCTGTATAAAATCAGTGGTTTAACTGGTCCGGCAGCAGATTAATATCAATCTTCGATTGATTCTTTTAATTGAACGCTGTTTACTAACCAGCAGTAATGCCTATCATTTTCTTTTGCAAATATGGATATAATTGTTCCAGTGGCTATGCTCAAGCTTGCAATTATTAACCAAAGAATAATCGGGGTGGATGACCAGATGCAAAATACAGAGTAGTAGGGCAATAAAGTCCTGTGCTACAATTTGGAGACTATAACCAACTAACGACAGCATAAGCACAGAGTAAATGCAGCCGAAAGTGCCAAAGGGTCAAGCAGAAGCATCGTGGTTGGCTATTATTTAAGATGCGACTGCGCTTGTGCTACGTTGGCCGCTCTGCCTCTACGATTCTGATGCGTTTATGAATTTCTTGCTATGTTGTTACTACGCGTCAGTTGCGCTTCGAGTCCACAGCGATTCTGCTACGTAAATTTTGAGCAAGGTCAAAGAAATCGCCGTGAAGTGGCGATCATGAAGATTCCGATAGGCTTCTACTATGATCAAGGCGTTTCTGCTGCGCTGTCGCCGCTTCTGCTACAATTCGCCGGTTTTTTACCAAATATGGAAGCGCAGCGGAATCGCCGTCCAATGGATTGGGGGTATTGTTTTGTCCAACTAACGACAACATAAGCGCGGAAGAAACGCAGCCGAAAGACCAAGAGCGTAGCAAAAGCGTCGTCGTTGGCTATTAATTAAAGGTGGAGACGCAGCACGATGCGACTGCGCTTGTGTTACGTTGCCGCCACGATTATGTTGCGTTCATGAATTTCTTGCTACGCTGTTACTGCGCTTCCGTTGCGCTTCGAGTTCACATCGATTCCGCTACGTTAAATTTGAGCAAGGTAAAAACAATTGCAGTGAAGTTGCGATCATAAAGATTCCGATACGCTTCTTCAAGGCATTTCTGCTGTGCTGTCGCCGTTTCTGCTACGATTCGTGGATTTTGTTTTATTATTTTACATCTACAGTAAAACACCGATGGCTCGTTTGCGCGGCTGTTTCGAACTCGTTCTTGACTCTCTAGGGAATCCTGATAAGAAATAGTAAGGGCTATTTTAGGTCGATATTTTGTCATGAAAATGCATGCCGTATGTACTCGCCTTGACAAGGTGATTCCATTGAGTACATACAGCATACCTTTATTTCCTAGAAGCACACGGCGCTTTTCAATCCAGCCTCTGTGGCTCGAACTACCCTGCCTCGAACAAAGTTTCATAATTACGAAGATGTTCGAGCCATCGACGTTTTACTGTATGTATTTCCAGGTCAAGATGCGTTAACAATCGTTGTCCCTACAACAACGCAGTACGCAACTTGTATAATGCTGGTCGCCATTTTGTTACATTCCTTTTGCCGCATGGAGCGCCTCGACTGCTTCAGCCAATCACAGACAGCATAGTAGACGGCTACACGAACCTAACTATGTCATCAAAACAGCTCCTGAAGATGATGAACAAGTTAGTTCATCTATACCAGACTGGGTGGTACATGAACAGGACCAAACCAGAGGGCTCAGTCACAAGTATGCTCATGTACATCATTATACATTTTTAATATATGTTTGATGCAGTCATTACAATTTTCATGAAAGAATCTATAGTTTTTCAGTGTTTCACTCACTAAAGAAAGCAGCGATTTCATCAACAATAACAAAAAGACAACCGACAGTGCGCTTTAAGTTTAAGTTTTCTGTGTTTATCTTCACGTATAAAATAGAGGTTCTCTCGCAGTCACAGATTATTATGATACACCCATGAAAAATATGCAATCTGTCGTGTCTCTAAAAATGATTTTCTTTTTTAGCCCCAAAACTAGATTACGGGTGCCCCTACCCCCTGTTAGAACCGCGTCACTGATTCTAATGCCTATCCATAATCTAAGTTTGAGTATAGAAAAAATAAAAAAAGGCTTAAACCTTTCCCTGTCTATATAAAAGACGTGCGTTTATACCTCTATGGGTTTACATGGGTGCTCATAAAGATGGACTGCTGAGCTGACAATCCAGTGAGCTATATTAATGTCTTTTTTTTATCAAATTTAACCTTTCCGTCATTTTGTTAGGGCAAGAATGGCTACGGTTTTTGCTGTTGTCATTTTATTGTGCAAAGAGGCTCTTTCAGTCTGTGTCATGTTTACAAGCCTGTGCATGGAACGCCCTTAAAAACATTTCATGAAATTTACATTTTTAGAAAATGGGATTCACAGCTGTATACTTAGATATTGGGTACTCACTAGGGCAGTTCGAATGAACACCCCATTCTATATTTGCAGCGGAAAAAGATATATAAAAAATTTAGCAGAAAAAAGTATTTTTGAGCCATTAAATATTTCACGTCGTCACACGGGTGTGTCACCAAAATGCCTATTAATGGTGGCTTCGCGGTATAAGACCAAACCTGCACATTGGGGTAGCGCGCACTTGTAATATTGTGCATTATTTTCTATTTCTAATGCTGAAAATTTTCTTGTGTAAAGTTGTGAAATTTACTTATTTCTGCCGCTAATATAAATTGTTTGTTAGAACCGCCTCATCGATGCAGCGAGGTGGTTCTAACGATCACCCATAATTTTCGTTTTGTTATATTACCCATTTGCTTGGAAGTACAGGAGAAATAACTTAGAAATATCCTTTTTACAATTTTTCAGTAGTTGCGTCTCTTAACACTTGGAACTTTTTAGCTCACCTGTCAGATAGTGACAAGGTGAGCTTTTGTGATCACATTTTGTCCGTCGTGCGTGCGTCCGTAAACAATTTAAAATAAGTATATCTCTTATACCCCACGGCCAATCTTGATCAAATTTCACGTGAAGCATCAACAGGTAAGGGGAAAGGCTGCATAAGGTTTTTGGGCTGATCAGTATGGGATAATGGGAAAAATTTAAAAAAATCTTCTTCTCTGAAACTACAGGGCCCAGAGCTTAGATATTTAGCTTGTAACAATGTTAAGTGGTCACCTACGTAAATCCTGCCAATCATGCCCCTGGGGTCCAAATTGGCCACACCCCGGGCCCCTTAGCTCCTATAGACTCATAATGGAAATAAAAAGCTTAAAAATCTTCTTCTCTGAAACCAAAGGGCCCAGAGCTTAGATATTTAGCATGTAGCAACGGCAAGTGGTCACCTACATAATTCCTGCCAATCATGCCCCTGGGTTCCAAATGGGCCACGCCCCAGGGCCCCTTCGCTCCCATAGACTCATAGTGGAAAAAAGCTTGAAAACTCTTCTCTGAAACCACAGGGCCCAGAGCTTATATATTTAGCATGTAGTAACGGCAAGTGGTCACTTACATAATTCCTGCCAATCATGCCCCTGGGGTCCAAACTGACCACGCCCCGGGGCCCCTAGCTCCTATAGGCTCATAATGGAAAAAAGCTTCAAAAATCTTCGTATCTGAAACCACAGGGCCCAGAGCTTAGATATTTAGCATATAGCAAGGGCAAGTGGTCACCTACATAATTCCTGTCAATCATGCCCCTGGGTTCCAAATGGGTCACAACCCGGGGCCCCTTTGGTCCCATAGACTCATAATGGAAAAAAGCTTCAAAAATCTTCTTCTCTGAAACCACAGGGCACAGAGCTAGATATTTAGCATGCAGCAAGGGCAAGTAGTCACCTGCATAATTCCTGCCAATCATGCCCCTGGGATCCAAATGGGCCATGCCCCGCCCCCTTCGCTCCCATAGATTCATAATGGAAAAAAGCTTCAAAAATCTTCTTCTCTGAAACCACAGGGCCCAGAGCTTAGATATTTAGCATGTAGCAACAGCAAGTGGTCAACTACATAATTCTTGCCCATCATGCCGCTGGGGGTGCAAACGGGCCACGCCCCGGGGCCCCTTATCTCCTATAGACTCATAATGGAAAAAAAGCTTCAAAAATCTTCTTCTCTGAAACCACAGGGCCCAGAGCTAAGATATTTGGCATGTAGCAAGGGCAAGTGGACACCTGCATAAATCCTGCAAATCATGCCCCTGGGATCCAAATGGGCCACGCCCCGGGGCCCCTTCGCTCCCATAGACTCATAATGGAAAAAAAAGCTTCAAATATCTTCTTCTCTGAAACCACAGGGCTCAGAGCTTAGATATTTAGCATGTAGCAACGGCAAGTGGTGACCTACATAATTCCTGCCAATCATGTCCCTTGGGTCCAAATTGGCCACTACCCGGGAACCCTTAGCTCCTATAGACTCATAATGGAAAAAAGGTTCAAAACTCTTCTTTGAAACCACAGGGCCCAGAGCTTAGATATTTAGTATGTAGCAACGGCAAGTGGTCACCTACATAATTCCTGCCAATCATGCCCCTGGGTTCCAAATTGGCCACGCCCGGGGCTCCTTAGCTCCGATAGACTCATAATGGAAAAAGCTTCAAAAATCTTCTTCTCTGAAACCACAGGGCCCAGAGCTGAGGTATTTGGCATACAGCAACGGCAATTGGTCACCTACATTAATCCTGCCAATCCAGGGCCCCTTCGCTCCCATAGATTCATAATGGAAAAAAGCTTAAAAGATCTTCTCTGAAACCACAGGGCCAAGAGCTTAGATATTTAGCATGTAGCAACGACAAGTCGTGACCTACATTATTCCTGCCAATCAAGCCCCTTGGGTCCAAATTGGCCACCCCCCGGACCCCTTAGCTCCTATAAACTCATAATGGAAAAAATAAGTTCAAAAAACTTCTTCTCTGAAACCACAGGGCCCAGTGCTTAGATATTTAGCATGTACCAACGGCAAGTGGTAACCTACATAATACCTGCCAATCATGCCCCTGGGTTCCAAATGGGACACGCCCCTGGGCCCCTTCACTCCAATAGACTCATAATGGAAAAAAGCTTTCAAAATTGCTCAACCCGTTCTGCTTGGATGATTGCTAAAGTTATAAAAACCTCCTTGTGTCAACCAAAATTACTCAAACCCTCTACTCTACCATATATTATCAGGTAGAAGAAAGCGTTTTATTTAAAGACTGTCTTTAAATTTAAAGACTGTCTTTAACTTTAAAGACTTTTTAGTCTGTAAATTTAAAGACTGACACAAATAAAATAATGAAAATGGTGTAAAACGGAAAAATCGCACTTAACTGTTCATAGTAATATGACCGTTATCTATGGAATATTTAATAATGTACAACTGCAAATTATATAGTTGTCTCTATTTAATTAAATTCCTTCCACCATAATTGAAGAGTTCTCAGAAAAACAGGTTTTGTAATAAGATCTGAAGATTCATTGGTAAAATGAACTCAGGAATGAATGTGTATAACGATTTTATCATTTTGTCAATATACCGACCACTCGCTTCGACAGACAGTTTTTCTGACAACTAAAAGTGATGAAAGTTTCAGACGGACTATAACATTAAAATGTCCGAAAACGAAATGACGTCAGTACGAAACTCCTCTTATGTTCGACCTTCGACATATATTTCCTCCCTTACTGCGAACTTTCACGGCATTTGTGGTCTAAGGGAAGGAACTGTGTTGTTTTATTTCTTAATTATTTCTATCATTAATACGATAATAAAATACAATAAAATACACGCAGTGTATAGCAACGCACCTTTTATCAATGAGATGAAGACTGAGGCTGCGTATGAGAATGCGATTTTTTCGTGTAACATCATTTTCATGATTTTCCTTTGTGTTACTGAGTGTTAGTCTTTAAAGGAGCAGTCTCTATAAGGCTATTTTCATGGCCACAACCGATTTCCTTTAAACTTTGTAGCTACACATTGGTACATATTGGCTATCTAATGGTGAATTTTTAGACCATATGGTCAACTGGTTTTTGCTGTATACACTATTAAAGTGGGTGGGGTAATGTCACCCTATCAAGGGTATACCAACAAAAATGCTATTATTTTTGTTCAAAGTGCATGACTGGAGGCGATGTTTGCCGTATGCTTACTACCCTTTGAGGCATAACAGCCGGTGATAACAGTCTTATAAATATCAAACAAGAGAAGAGTTTATACGCGCTTGTACGTTGTACCCAAATATTAGTAATTTTTATTCCCCAACTTTTCGAAAAACCACAACACCTTTACAGTTTTCAACTTATTTCAAAGATCTTTCATAAATATAATGTTGATGTAATAGTCATTCTAGGTATATGTCAGAATTATTGTTAGTTCATAAAACTTAAAGAGTTACCTGCCCCTGAAATTGGATTTTACCCATTTTTTTAAATCAGAGTGCATTTATCCGTTTGTAGTACTCACAACTTCATTTGGAAGTGAATAAACCGATTCCTTGCAAATATAATTAAATAGATGTGGACAAAGAAGTTATTTGATTTAATAGTGCATGCTAGCAAGCACATGAGCACAACATTCCACGGTACGAGCACCACTTCTTCACCAACAGTACCATCCAGTGATTGGGTTCAGTCCTTGTGGTCTAAACACATTGCAAAACGAGCAAACAATTCTTACATAGTCGCCAACATATGGTATTTTACTACTGAATATTTTGTTGCTAAGGCCTTCCACTTTGTAATTCTCCCAATAGCTGATTCGACAACCTATCTCACTTTGTACCTAGCCTTGAATCATTCGCCTCTTCAGTCGTGTATTGCTTCTGAGATTTGGTTAGGAAGTGAAGCATATGAGAATTGATTTCATAACCCTTTAGTATTTCTCTAACATCCCTGAATCATACATCAACTTTTGCAAATGTCCTATTTGGGGATTCAAATTCTGGTGTTGCAATCGCAGTGGCTGTTGGAACATACATATATATTGAGAAGAGTGGAAACTACACATTTCAGAGAAGATCTCATTCCGTACATAAAGGACAGCCTTTGCTGAAACCTATGATGCTTGTGGCCACTGATGGTTACATTTTGACTGTGATGGGACCATATCTTGCAGATGGGAAAAACACAGATGCTAAGATTACCGAACACATGTTAAAGACTAATGCAGAAAATATAACTGACTGGTTTGAAGAAGATGATGTTCTCGTTGTAGACCGCGGCTTCAGGGATGCTATAGATATACTAAAGGATTTTGGAATCAATTCTCATATGCCTCAGTTCCTAAACAAATCTCAGAAGCAACATACGACTGAAGAGGCGAATGAGTCAAGGCTGGTTACAAAGGTGAGATGGGTTGTCGAATCAGCTAATGGGAGAATTAAAAAGTGGAAAGCCCTTAGCAACACAATGCCCAATGGTCAAATACCATATGTTGGCGACTATGTAAGGATTGTTTGCTCATTGTGCAATGCATTTAGACCACCTTTGGTAACAAGCAAAGATTCAGGCAAAGTAATTTCTAGAAGAATGATGGCCCTAGCAAAAACTCCAAATAAGCTGCAGGATAAGGTTGTAACAAGAATTCCGCCGAAGGCTATGTCGCGCCTGTGTGTGTGTGTGGGGGGGGGGCAAAGTCATCGAATCATGATATGTAGGTCAAGGTCAAAAATAGATGCTTGCTCAAAAGATCCCATTCTCAAATGCAAGCTTATACTAAGTAACATTAGTGAAGCTCTAATAATACTTGAGAAATGAACTTAACCATTACGGTGAACGCTAGGGTGGTCACAATATTTTACAAAGTCAGTGAACCATGAAATTTAGGTCAAGGTTAAATATGGATGCTTGCATTTAAGTTGCCATCCCCAGATTCAAGTTTGCACCAAATATCATTAATGAAGCTCTTATAAATCTTGAGAAATAAACTTGACAATTAGGATGAACGCTAGGGTGGTCGCAATATTTTACAAAGTCAGTGAACCATATAATATAGGTCAAGATTAAATATGGATGCGTGCATTTAAGTAACCATCCCCAGATACAAGTTTGTACCAAGTATCATAAATAAAGCTCTTATAGTTCTTGAGAAATAAACTTGACCATTAGGGTGAACGCTAGGGTGGTCGCAATATTTTACAAAGTCAGTGAACCATGAAATATAGGTCAAGGTCAAATATGGATGCTTGCATTCAAGTTGCCATCCACAGATACAAGTTTTTACCACATATCATTAATGAAGCTCTTATAGTTCTTGAGAAATAAACTTGACCATTAGGGTGAACGCTAGGGTGGTCGCAATGTTTTACAAAGTCAGTGAACCATGAAATGTAGGTCAAGGTCAAATATGGATGGTTGCATGTAAGTTGTCATCCCCAGATACAAGTTTGTACCAAGTATAATTAATGAAGCTCTTATAGTTCTTGAGAAATAAACTTGACCATTAGGGTGAACGCTAGGGTGGTCGCTAATGTTGACGCCTTGATGAACGGACGAACGAATGGACGAACAAACGGACGGAAAACCGGGCGCCTATATCGCGCCATGCTAATAGCAGGCGCGACAAAAAAAGGCTGGGATAAAAAACGGGTTATTTAGAAAAAGATCGATGATGAGAAACTTGAGAATTTCCCAGAGATGACTGAGGATGAACTCAGGGATTTGAAACTGGGTATTTACATGCTGAAACAAGCCAAATCCTACACAGATGAACATTTTGACGACAATGGATCATATGAGATAATGTCACACAAAGAAGAAGATGGTTTTCTCAAAGCACAGATACGTTCTCGCCACACGTCTAATAAAACATGTAACATGTGGGTTGAATATACACAAGGACTGAACCAAATCACTGGATGGTATTGTGGGTGCAGAAGTGGGGCTCGTACCGTGGGATGTTGCGCACATGTGGCTTCTGTTCTCTGGTATTTGGGATATTACCGGAACAAAACCGAAAATAGTGAAGCAAAACCAAGCCGGTAACATATTGATTTTGTTAAAGATGCTGCTGTTAACTCATGGCGTACATCTAGCGATTCAGAGGAAGATCAGTAAATTAAAAAAAAAATCTTAAACATGTCGTGAGACCATACAGGCTTATATTTAAGCACAGTATCAGTCTAAAATGAGGTTCCACAACATGAGCAAAGCCTGCTTTGGTGTTCAAAAATGTTTGACAGTTGACAAATGTTTCATTTGCACCTGGAAATTAAGAGTTCATAAATAACCAAAAAAAAAAAAAAAAAAGGAAATACTAGCATGCACTATTAAATCAAATGATTTCCTTGTCCACATCTATTTAACAATATTTGCATGGAATCGGTTTATTCACTTTCAAATGAAGTTGTGAGTACTACAAACGGATAAATGCACTCCGATTTAAAAAATGGGTAAAATCCAATTTCAGGGGCAGGTAACTCTTTAAGTTTTATGAACTAACAATAATTCTGACATATACCTAGAATGACTATTACATCAACATTATATTTATGAAAGATCTTTGAAATAAGTTGAAAACTGTAAAGGTGTTGTGGTTTTTCGTAAAGTTGGGGAATAAAAATTACTGATATTTGGGTACAACTTACAAGCGCGTATAAACTCTTCTCTTGTTTGATATTTATAAGACTGTTATCACCGGCTGTAATGCCTAAAAGGGTAGTAAGCATACGGCAAACATCGCCTCCAGTCATGCACTTTGAACAAAAATAATAGCATTTTTGTTGGTATACCCTTGATGGGGTGACTTTACACCACCCAATTTAATAGTGTATACAGCAAAAACCAGTGGACCAAAGAGTCTAAAAATTCACCATTAGACAGCCAATATGTACCAATTTGAAGCTACAAAGTTTAAAGGAAATCGGTTGTGGCCATGAAAACAGCCTTATAGAGACTGCTCCTTTACAGACTAAAAAGTCTTTAAATTTAAAGACAGTCTTAAACGCTTTCTTCTACCTGATTATCTTCAATTCCATTTGTACAATATGGATCAGGTGAGCGATTCAGGGCCCTCATGTTTCGTATAGGATACACACACGTCCCAAACGCCGACTTACCTGGGATGTATGACTACCGGTGTCGCTTCTCTCTCTCGTCAGCTGGGTGCTCCGTGTCAGTGTTCGACCAAAGAGAGGCCGAGGACATCTGTGATATGGATGAAGAGTGTAAAGGGTTTGTGATGTCAGCAGCGAAAACATGGGCAGGTTAGTTATATCTTATCATGCTGAACAAGGCAACCCCTACCTTTGAAAACAGTGTAGATCCAAATAAGATGGCTTCAGAAGCCATCTGATCAGGATCTACACTGTTCGTCATGCAGTTTGTGAATGGAAGGAATTATAATTGACTGTATATGATTGGTGGACAGTAAGGAGCAGGTTAGGCTAAATTAATTTATTCAGCAGAATAAGGGTGAATATTGCAAATAAATTGAATCAGGGCATAACAAAACTGATGAGAGGCTTGCACAACCTGGGACTCAGATTAGTCTGCACATTCGTAGTCTGACCAGCGTCTTTGCTGGTCACATGATCTTAGTATACCCTCCGGGCTAAGCACCAACATATGCAACAGCTCGTGTCATAGTAGTTGGATGAGCAGGCTAATCCAAGCCTTTGCTGGTTATACCAGTTTTGAATTAATTGTAAGGGTCATTGCCAATTGGACCAAATATGGGGTTTTAAGTTTGTTTACCTTTAGTATAAATACCCATTCTTAAACACGCTCCTGTAATAAAAGGTACTCACTGCATAGATAAACATTGCCATGGTGGTTCAGACAAGCAATAAAATTTGCGAATTATTTCTTGATGATGACCTTTGAAAAAAAATCATTGTGATTCTAGGATAACACCAGGAATGCAAGAAGTAATTTTGTAACCATACTTCGTTTAACATGTACTTTTCCTATCATGACAGTTCAAACCTGTTACATTGCTGTCAGGATTTTGCAGTACATTAACCCAAGCAGATTGACTCTTTAAAGAACAGTCGAACCCATCTGACTACGCATCTTGTCCGTTGGAGCGAAGGGTTATGTTAATGTGCTGATTTATGCTGTGCAATCATATATCCACGATCTGCAATGTGATCGTGGCAATCGGCACTTGATAAAGAACCTGTCCTTGATCGGAGTTCTACAATTATATTCCATGACATGGAGTTCTGAGAATAATGGTATTCTATTTTCAGGGAGAAGTTTGGTGCATCTTAAAAATGGAATTGGTAACCATGAGTACCACTCTAGTGCAGAACTGTTTATAAAAGCAGACCCACCTGGTTGATGTTAGTTTTTCTTTATATACAGTAAAATTTCAATAACTAGGACAAGGATAGCTCGTTTACCATGGCTAATTCGTTATCACTTTTAAATTCCCATAGCTCCAGATATCCAGGTATTTAGGATTATTTAGGGAGTTGTTTTCTGAGATACGGCAAAAATCCTAAAAATTCGGACACATTAAGGACTTGTCATAATTCACCTAAAATTTGGACAAATTTGTTTCACAATCCAGCAAGGAATCCAAAAGGTGCAGACGGTAGGCAAACAGTGTAGACCATGATAAAACTGCTCCTTTAGGAGCAGTCTGATCTGGGTCTTCACTGTTTGCTTAGAACTACCTGTTCCAATACTTAGGATCATTATGGTATGTTGTGTGTACAAATTATAACCACCTCAATGAGGCAGTTCTAATGAGTACACACACATAACAACAAATGAGTTTGGTATGTTTGATATAAATTGTGCAATTTGAAATGAGACTGACCTTTATGCAAAGAATAAATTAGTATTGGTTGGTTGTAAGCTTATCGTGCATTTTTGGCATATCATGAATTGCGACCCATTAACCGGCCTCTATGTATTGAATTGCAATATCGATCTCTTCGGAAAACAGCTAAGATAAATACATGTATATGCATTCAGTCCGGTGTTAAATTATGGTAATAGAGACCGTCAGTCTCATGTCAGATTGCACTAGTTATAATTGAAGGATAGTTTTTGTCATTTCTCCATAAAAACCTGTGTTATGGATATTCAATAGAACCGTCTCAATGAGGTGGTTCTAATGAATACCCACAACATAGGTTTTTATGGAGAAATAAGGAAAACTATCCTTCAATTATCACAAAATACGCACCTTATCTGTTGCTATGACACAACATTTCCTTGTTTTATTGTATATATATCTGAAATTCATGCCCATTATGCCTCATGGCAGATCGTCAGTAGCTCCAACACCATCTATCTCAAACAAATTGCCATGGTCAAGAAAGTATTTGAGTTATTGAAGTTTGACTGTAGAAACTACAAAAAATGCACGACAATCACAATAACAAATGACAGAGAACATAGGAAAAACCTATTTTCAATGTCTGTGACCTAGTACGACACAGACCAGCCTGCTCAGCTACACAGATCAGCAAACACATCATGTTAACAAGTCTGTAAAATAAACACCCCTCTAAACCCCACTTCATATATAGAAAAACTGGGGTTTACAGGGGTAGACATTATTTTGCATATTTCTGCTCCCAGACATAGGTTGTGGGTACTCGTTAGAACCGCCTCAATGAGGCGATCAATGATGCGGTTCTAATGAGCACCCACAACCTATGTTTAGAGTATAAATAAGAAAAAAAATCTTAAAATTTTCATCGGAAAAAATTGTCATATCGGAGATATGAAAGAATGCACTATACCATATGGGTGTGTTATATCGTAACTCCTGTGAAATTATAGATATATAGAAACTGAATGTATTTGTATTATTCAAACAGCGAAAACGAATGTGATGATCAGACTGCAGAAATATGCACAGATGTGCACTGTGCAGGCTCACCTGCACCTTTGTTGTTCGCAAATAGCATGAAAACAGTTTAAATTTTAGGTATGCATCTGGCATGAAAAGCCTAGGAATATGTTTTCCTAAAAACTAAGAAAACATATTGTATAACCTGCGCTACTATGGTTTAAATGACAATCAGTACTATGATCCACTGGCTTGAACCAGTCAGTATATGTTTGTATGAATTAGGGTTTAACTTTCCCGTCAACACTATTAAGGTCATTTTTGAAATGTTGCTTCCAATTTTGTGGGACTTTTACCCGATATTAAGGTGAAATGACATCTCAAATATGTTCTATAAAAGGGTTATCCTTTGGAAGCAAGGAATGAAATAGATTGGGCTGCATGATGCTTACATGCAGAGCTGAATCTGACCACACACGAGTACTGGCAAACCACTTAGGAGGACTAAGCCTGCCCAGGCAAAGTGGTGCGAGTCAGATTGTCCAGTGCATATAGTTTACATGTAAGCCTTCTGGTTTCATTGGGTGGCAGGGCTGTGGAATTTTGAAAATATTTGAGGGTCACTGATGGGGCCTAATTGGCCGAAACTAGCTAGTCCACCGAACTGGAAAATATGAAGTGTACATGATTTCTGGGCCAGACTAGCTAGTTTCGGCCAATTAGGCCCCATCAGTGACCCTCAAATATTTTCAAAATTCCACAGCCCTGCCACCCAATGAAACCAGAAGGCTTACATGTATATGCACTGGACAATCTGACTCGCACCACTTTGCCTGGGCAGGCTTAGTCCTCCTGAGTGGTTTGCCAGTACTCGTGTGTGGTCAGATTCAGCTCTGCATGTAAGCATCATGCAGCCCAATCTATTTCTCAAAGCCCCTATGGACGGGGGCGCACCAGTCAGTATAAGTAGATTTATACAGTCTCCTCTGGTCAATCTTCTATGACTGTGCATGGTAGTTCAGCATCTACAACAGTGAAGACTCTGATCAGTCAGGACATATGGGCAGGCAGATCCATGTCTTCTCTGGTTGCATTTATATTTCCTTTAGAGTCACTAAGCCCTATATTCCTGTATTTTAACCCATAAGATGCCAGTCACAACACAACAATAGTCATCTGCTGGTCACTTTAAAAGTCATTTTTGCAAACATGGTGGACCCAGATCAAACTGCTCCGGGTCCACACTGTGTGTCTGTATGCAAAGAAAACATGAACAGGCAACATATTCAGAAGCAGTTTTTCATGGCTTCTTAACCTTTACCCTGCTGAAGGCGAAAAGCTCTATCTTTGCAAACAGTGTAGATCCAGATCAGATGGCTTCTGAAGAAGCCATCTGATCAGGATCTACACAGTTTGACATTCAGTTTATGAATATGTAGAAATAAGCTGCATCAAGTAATCTGATTGGTTCAAAGTCAGAAATGAGTGTGGCTTAATTGAATATTCAGCAGGTTAAAGGTTAAGAGTTAAGAACTGCAGTGCTCCTGTAAATTTTGCGAACCATGCCTTGAAAAACTGTCCCTGGTTATTAAGTCTAAAAGGAGCTTACCTGTCCATTTTAAGCTGCTGTTGATGAATGGCTATAATGGATATTCAAATAGTGATCACTTTGAATATAATTATGTGCAAGCTGATCTAATTATTTGATGGAAGCATGTTTAGAGACACAGTGTCATTAGATGCGACCCTGTCTTAGATTATGTATAATTGGATTCTACATATCAGTATGATGGTCAAGGTTTTAGTTTCAAAAGTGTAGCATTAAAATCTATGAAAGAATGCCCAGTTTATGCTATATGATGGTAAACATACAATATACTTGTTGCTGTTGCTGGATGAATGAACCAAGTATACTGACCATGATCAGACTGCACTTAATATATATAGCGGGAGATATGTTGGGCTTACAAGGTTATGCATACATTATTTTCCTATTTGCTCTAAGACAAAAAAGGTGGTTCTAATGCACACCCACAGTCTATGTTTGGGGAATTAGGAAACTGTGACAAATTTCGTTCTCAAATATGCCCTACACAGTCATGAAAAAAACAACAAAAAACACTCTTCTCCTAGAATTTTACATATTCTTTTTTTTTCTGTCATGGTTGTAGAAATGAGATTTTCACAGGAAAATGTGTGATATTTTCTCTATTCATCATCCAAACTTATGACATTAGAAACTGTCACCTAATGAAAGTGATCTTAATTCATTTGGACATGTACATAACAATAAGAAATATCCGTGAGATATAGTACACTAATTCATTTTTTCTGTTGAAAAGTTTTGAATTTTTTTTCATATTTGTAATGCAAACATAGGTTGTTGGTGCTCGTTAGAAGCACCTCATTGAGGTGGTTCTAACGAGTACTCACAATGGTGGTAACAAATCTAACGACAACCTGTGTCTTGAAAACTAGTGGATATCCCTGTAAACTCCAGTTTTCTCTGCATTAAGTGGGGTTTACAGGGGTATTCATTAACGGAATTATTAACGTGATGCTCAATATGGACATGTTAATGTGATGTATGCATTTTGTCATTAAGCAGACCGCTAAAGGTAATAAAATCATTGCCAAAGACAATTACTGTTCAAAAATAATACCCCAATTATGGCATAAACTGGGTACTTCTTTCTTAGAGGCAATTTACCGCATCAGCATTTAATAAACCAAAGATGTTAGTGTACATTTATTTTGTCTGTAGGTATCTGATTCTCAAGAGTATGTTTTGTTTGCTTCTTAATTCTGTTTCTGTATCTGTTATTGTTAAATATCTGTAACCATGACTGTTTAGTTAGAATTAGAATGTCTGTTGTGCTGTTAAGATCAAATTCTAAAGCATGGTTTACCATGTGATTTCATTATGATAACACCCATGTGACATAGTGCATTTCTTCTCATCTCCAAAGTGGCTACTTTTCTGACGAAAATCTGTGACAGTTTTCTTATTTATACTTCAAACATAGGTTGTGGGTGCTTCTTGTAGGCAGTTCTAACGAGTACCTGCAACAGCCTATGTCTTGGAGCAGAAATAAGCAAAATAATATATACCCCGGTTGTAAACACAAATTTTCCTTATAAATTATAAATTGAGGTAAATTCATTTCACGGACTTGTTAACATGATGCATGGTTAAGTTTGAATTATTTTAAAACAAGTCATCCTTTGACCCTTTTATTTTCAATAGAAGCTGTTTATTTTGTGTCGAAGTTTAAAATCTACACTGACCAACCAATAGAAAAACTCAAAAGAAGTATTCGACAGACATTTATTGAACAGTAAGGATTCCGTTTTATTATTTTAACCCTGAAATTTAAATGCCAAGCAAAATTTCAAAGCCGGGGATAGTTTTTGATTTTCTCCAACCTTTTTCAGAGAAAATCAGTTCCTGATATTTAATGTGAATCAGCTGCTAAGACGGCTTACATGAAATGATTTTTTTCTGTTAATAAGTTTATATAGAGAGATTATTTACTTGGGTATACAGGGATATACATTATTTTTCTTATTTTTGCTCCAAGGCATAGGAGGTGGTTCTAATAAGAGCCCACAACCTATGTTTGGAGCATAAAGGAGATAAAAGCACACATTTGCAATAGAAAGAATAATCATTTTGAAGACAGGAAAGAACACATTATATCATAAGGAAAATAATGCATACCCGTGTAAACACCTATTTTCTCTATATAAAGTGGTTATATAAACCTTCGTATACACATAATTAGTTAAAGAGATTTTTGAATGACACAAAGGAAATTAAGGACTAAATGAACATTCCATGGCCAGTCAATTCTTTGCAGTTAAACCTGTGTTTGCAAGCAAACATGGGCATTAAAAGCCAAAATTGCTTAAAGATACATGTACTTGTTTAATCCTTATCATGCTGTTCATGACAACCTCTACGTTTGCAAAGAGTGTAGATCCAGACCAGATGGCTTCTTAAGAAACCATCTGATCAGGATCTACATGATTTGTCATGCAGTTTTTAAATTGAACGAAAACATAATATAAGGTAATTTGATCGGTTGATAGCCAGCAATGTATGTGGCTAAATTAATCTATGCCGCAAGATAAGGACTTATGAAGAAGAATTTGCCTTCAAAGGGATATGAAAAACCTTGTCTTTGCATTATGATAACACACCAATGTTCTACAATGGGGTTCGTCCTGTATATCTCTAGAGCTAGCCATCATGTGAACATGTCCGTGAAATGAACACCCCCTTACACCCCACTTTGTATAGATAAAACTGGGGTTTACGGGGGTAAACATATTTTTACTTATTTTTACTCCAAGACATAGGTTGTGGGTACTCGTTAGAACCGCCTCAATGGGGCGGTTCTAACGGGCACCCGCAACCTTTGTTTGCAGTACACATAAGAAAAATATCATGGCTTTTCATCCGAAAAGTAGCCATTTTGGAGATGTGAAAAAAATGCACTGTGTCACACGGGTATGTTAGCGTAATGATTTTTCAGATGAAAATTTTCCTTATTCACTATTTTTCATAAGAAAATTGACCATTTTTGAAGATATAAAGGAATGCATTCATAAGGATAACACATCCGTGCGACATAGTGCATTTTTTCGAATCTCCAAAATGGCTACTTTTCCCTTGTTTGCAGTATACATAAGAAAAATATCATGGCTTTTCATCCGAAAAGTAGCCATTTTGGAGATGTGAAAAAAAAAATGCACTGTGTCACACGGGTATGTTAGCGTAATGATTTTTCAGATGAAAATTTTCCTTATTCACTATTTTTCATAAGAAAATTGACCATTTTGGAAGATATAAAGGAATGCATTCATAAGGATAACACATCCGTGCTACATAGTGCATTTTTTCGAATCTCCAAAATGGCTACTTTTCTGATGAAAATCTGTGATTTTTTGGTTATTTTAACTTCAAACAGAGGTTGTGGGTGCTCGTTAAAATCGCCTCATTGAGGCGGTTCTAACGGGTACCAGAACCTATGTCTTGGAGCAGAAATAAGAAAAATAATGTATACCTCCCATAAACCCTAGTTTTCCCTATATAAAGTGGGGTTTAGTGGGTTTTCTTTTCACGGACATGTTCACGTGATGTATGATGCACCGATGCGTTATCATAATTGTATATATGAAGGTGACCTACAGGTGAGAGCTAATTTATGGAGGTACCCTATAAATGAGATGAGTTTGACAGTATTGAATTCAAAGAGAGGTACACGTTTGCACAAGCCTCTTTGAAACGCTGACCATATAACACAGTTTAGGATAAAATTTGTTTAATGATGGATCCCCAAAAATGTATAAATTGTATAGTTTCATTTGATTTGGGGTTTAACATCCCTGTCAACACTATTTAGGTCATTTTGGAAATTTTGCTTCCAATTTTTGGAGGACTTTAACCCGACTGAGATGAAATGACACCTCAAGTCCTGCCCCCCAATGAAACCAAGTGTTCATATGCATGGACTGTCCAACTCGCACCACTTTGCCTGGACAGGCTTAGACCTGCAGGTTACCAGTACTCCTGTGCCAAGTTGGTTTGGCTCTGCATGGAAACACTGTGAGGCCCAATCTATTTCTCCAAGCCCCAATGGGCGGGGGCATATAAATTGGAAAGAAAAATGATCATAAATGGTCCTTTTCCTATATTATCTATACATTTTAGTTTGGATAGAACAAAGTTAACTAACATTGTTTCTGCTTTGGGTCTCAACTTGGCTGTGATGTTTTGGAAAAAAACTGTTATACTTTAAAGAGCAAATTAAACGTGTCGGCATTTCCTTTGGGGTTTAGTAAACATGAAATATACATGTAACTGGTTTTATAAACATGTAAAAGCATAAGAACAAGCATATTATAGCATTTGTGTAATCGAAAACAAGTGTATCAGAAAAACAGGGTAATTTAGCTAAATTCTTAAATAGTTTTGTTGTTGATTCATATAGTTTTTCTACCTACTTGTATTATGTGACAGAAAATTACCTGTGAATAGAGCATGTATTTACATATGTGCAAAACGAGACGTTGTGAACGAGAATGAATTAATGCATGCTTTAAGGGGAATGGATACACCTTCAGGGGAGGCAATTCCTGCAAAAGTATTTTTGTCTCCCATGTCATGCAATAGGGTTCAACTCTTACAGGAAGTTCCGAAAATTGTCTCCCTTTGAAAAATGGCGGGAAAATGTGCCAGGTGTTTCCACTCCGCTTAAACCTCATGATTCTATACAGAATCATATAAATTGTACTAGTACATGTATTTGGGTAACCACATACAGTGAAACTTCGATAACTCAAACACGGATTGTTTGTTTACCATGGCTAATCCAAACTACATGTAGTTCAGGAGTCCCTTGATACTATTTCCCAAAGCTCCAGATATACATATATTTACAAAAATATATGGATTTTTCAGAATTTATCTTGAAAAGGTTAGTTGTGTGTACTCACTAGAATCGCCTCAGTGAGGCAATTCTAATGAGCACACACAACATTTATTTTATAGAAGATTGTGAGGATAATCTCAAGTGATCCCAATTATGCCTCATGACCTGGCACTGAGTGAACCGTAGTAATTGACACGACCCCTATCCACCACGATAATATACCAGTGTGACACACGTACTGCATTCTTTCATATCCCAAAAACGGTTATTTTTCTGATGAAGTTTTGTCATGTTTAACTTATTTATATACTAAACATAGGTTTTGGGTGCTCGTTAGAACCGCCAGGCGTTTCTAACGAGTCTGGCGGTTCTAACGAGTACCCACAACCTATGTCTTGGAGCAGAAATAAGCAAAATAATTTAAACCCCCGTAAACCCCAGTTTTCTCTATATAAAGTGGGGTTTGGAGGGGAGTTCATTTCATGGACTTATTAACGTGAGGTCCAACAAATTTCCATAGTCCCAGAGGTGTTCGAGTTATTGAAGTTCGACTGTACTTACCAGAAGAATGTGATCTACTATAACTATTCTTGGTTGTGAATATCTTTTTTCCTGGAAATAGCTTTTTTAACCTATATATGTCAAACAGAATCCATCACTTACCGGGGGATGGTTGGGTGAGGCAAAGGTGGCATGAGGCTTCTGTCCAGTTGGACAAGGCCTGCTGTTTTTATAGCAGGTAAGGTTAGAGGGGGAATGTTGTAATTTCTTCTTTATCTACACTGCCATTCATTTCCCTCTTTCTCCTCTTTCCCTCACTTTCATCTCCTCTACTATTTCTTCTATTTCTTTTCTCACTTTCGCTGGGAGATGACACAAAATGACCCATGGCCACAAGGGTTGACATGTGGTTAAATCCAAAACAATCAATCAATCAACCATCACTTACCATATTTACCATATTTTGGGCACATCACCATGCTCTGATAATGCACCAGTGCTTTTTCAAGCAGTATAGTTAACACCAACTTGGAGTGCAAAAAGTTGCAGTCTGATAGGTTACGTGTGACAGTGCTAAAAATCACACTAACATACCATTTATTATGCTTTTGTGAAACAGAGGGGCATATTGCTGTCCTATAATTATAAAGAAATGTATTGTGTTTTAAAACACCTTAATGACCCTAAGTATTGGGACACTCCGACAGATAGGCCTAAGCAAAGAGTGCAGACCCAGATCAGACTGCTCCTGAAGTCTGATCAAAATCTACAATGTTTGCCATTCTGTCTGCACCTTTTTGACTCTTCGCTGGATTGAGAAAATTGTTAAAATTTTAGGAGAATTATAGCAAGTGCTCAAAAATTCCAGTGCTGTTCACAAACAGTTTAGACACTGATCAGATGCCAGTGTGTGGTGTCTGATCTAGGGCTACATTGTTTGCCAGTGTTCAATGTTTTTTTATTGGTTTTATGGCCCTGTCAAGATTATTTCACTTATTTTGAGCTGATCGTTAATCAGAGGTGGCTGAAAATTGGAGTACCTGGAGAAAAACCACCTGACCTTCCGTTGCAGAACAGGGCATCTCCCAATGTCATGCAACCCGAGTAAGGCTCAAACCACAGCTGTGAGAGAGACCTCATGATTAAGAGTTAGCGCTCTTACCAACTAGGCATGGAGGACCGTTCCAGTGTCCCTTTCATGGCACACTAGACATATATCGGTTAAATTATGAAACATGCAAAACATGTTACATACTTGTTGTTAGCATAATAGCGGAACCAGAAATCATATTTTACAGTGTTTGTTATATACTGAGGTGGTACCCTCTCTAAACCAACCACACTGATAGTGACATGTTTGTTTGTTTATGATCTGGTAACCAGCATCAGTTTCCTTTTTGATTAAATTGAGCCACTTCTTGAAAAGCTGTATCATTCCACATGTGATCTAGGCATCTGAATAATTTGATAAGTACACAACTACTTCGTTATAACACTTTTGTTTGGGTCAAAAGCAGAAACAGTGTCAGTTAAACAACAGTGTTATATCCAAACAAAAATGTTTATATTGTATAGAAAAAAATGGACCCAGATGTTCAAAGCATCATAAGCTTAACTGACTCACAACTCTGCACCAGGTCCTGTGCTTATTGGCCCTGTTTATTCAAGGAATCTATTGCTGGTTATCAGATTCTGACTATGAAAGTGCTTTTAAATGAAATAAAATAATGAAATCATTATCATTGTTGTTGTATATTTCATCATTTCCTATTTATGTATTTCACATACACACCACAACTTCATTAAAACACTGTTCATTATAGCAAGGTTTTGGATACAACAGTTTAAAGGTGGACAAATGTATAGATTATATAGAAAAATGACCATAAATGCTTATTTTTCTGTATAATTTATACATTTTTGTTTGGATATAACACGGTTGTTTAAATAACACAGTGTCTGCGTGTGGCCCCATTAAAAGTGTTATAAAGAGGACTTGGTGTATACACTAGACTACATTTACTTTGCACATTGTCCAAGATACTCAACTCAGCTAAGCATGAAATTTGTGACTGAAATATTTTATCATATGACGTCGCCTCTGAGAATGTAATAAAGCCATGTAATGAATTCATTAATCCACTTGTGGATTTAATATGCAAATTTGTATGATACACCTTTTATCATTACATGTGTGAAGTCACATTTAGGTATGGCGGATTATTGGCATTTTTGTAACACAATCGTGAATTAAATGCATTTTAAATGTCATATGATAAATAGACTCTTGCATTCATGTTCATGTGTTTTTAAATTTATTAAACTTGAGAAAAAGGGATAAAATGCTTGGTGAAGCAACTCAACTCATTTGATAAAGTCAATAATACATGAACCCTCATGTAAGATCCTCTATTAAAACAACAAGGACATTTTTTATTAAATCAACCAAGAATAAATTTAGCCATGACTATATATCAAGTTGTCAACAAAATAAACCCCACAGAAAATGCAAGCATCCTGCATCTGTCAAGCAACTTTCAGCAACATATAGTTGGCATTTGACTCGTTCAATCAAAGGTCAGGAAAACATGACCTCTGATCAATGTCCATCAAATTCTAGAGACTAAAGGAAGATCAGATTTTAAACAGGTTGTGCTCCACACATAACCAAAGTGCGGCTTACACTCAATGACGTCAGAGATAGTGCCCTTAACAAGTAGGCTATGAAGGCCCGTTAGTGCATATCACAAATGAAACGTGCTTTTTCATTGGCTAGAAACACATCGCATGCAAGTCGCTAATATATGGTAGATGCACAGCGGCTACTACAACATTTGAATCGGACAGGTCGAAGTCCAGTCTTATAGTGCCCGCTATGGAGATACATATAACAGGAAAATTTTTATGGAAAATCATGACTAATTGACTGGTTTTTACTTCTGGTTGTTGCTTCGTTGAATTGCAGGAAACCAGCCTAAAAACAATACATCCTTCATCTTTCAATTGTCATATGTTTGTGGTGTATGGTTTTCCAGCAGTTGTTCAATGCACTAAAAGCAATAGGAGCCTAAGCGTCGGGTACTCTCAAGGTTTATGGACTGCACTCAGGCCCTGGCCCTTGGGCAGTCCATAAAGCTTGAAAGTGCCCTCAGCGTAGGTTATGCTTAAGAGGTTAAATGGAAAATGCAAAACCAACAAATTGTGAAATCATATATACACTACATGCTATAATGCTACATGTATATGAAGGTGATATATAATCATTAATGTTAACCCATTTCATACCAAATAGAATCTTTCACCCGATACATTTTGTATATGGCGGGCGTACATTTCGAAATTTAGGGGTGTTGGGTTGAGTTATTTTCAGACATTTTGGCTGAGCTTTTTGCAGACAGTAGAGACCATATTCAGATGCCCTATTCCATGTCATTTGATCTGGGCCTACACCATTTTGCCAGTGTCAGTTTAAAATGGGCGAACAAGATGATGGCTACCATCATGTTAACAAGTCAGTGTTATAAACACACCTCTTCACCCGACTGTATATAGAGAAAACTGGGGTTTACAGGGGTTACATAGAGCTGGCTAATCGGAGCTGAAATCAGTCTACCATTGTAATCGATAATCAACCAATCACTGGAGATTTGGTCTTAATTTTACTTGTCTGGCTCTCTGTCTGAGCATGACTCTTACCATATGTTGTACTTTATCATATGTATTTGGTTTTGATTGATTGATTTGAGGTCCCCGTCAACACTGTAAAAGTCATTTTGGAGACGTTGCTTCCAATTTTGTGGGACTTTTACCCGACATTGAGATGAAATGACATCTCAAGCCCTGTCACCCAATGAAACCAATAGGGTTTATTAGCATGTGCGGTCCGCCTTGCACCGCGGTTCCTGGACAGGCTTAGATCCTCTAGGTTTACCAGTACTAGTGTGCGGGCCCGATTCAGCTCTGAGTGAAAGCATCATGCAGCCCATATATTTCTTCAAGCCCCTATGGGTGGGGGCCGATCATATGTATTTGAACAGACAGGACTGAGCAAACAGTGTAGACCCAGATGAGATGCTGCAGAATACGGCATCTCATCAGGGTCTGCCCTGTTTGCCACTCATTCAGCTATTTCAGGCATAACTTTGGGCAGTAAATTGTACTTATCAATTAATCGATTACAAGCAAATTTAAATCAGTAATGACAATCATTTTTGTGAAATTTATTGACCAATTAATAGATAATCCTATTAACAGTGTTAGCCTTACAGACCTAGGGTATATATTATTTTTTTATTTCTGCTCCAAGACATATGTTGTGTGTACCTCAATGAGGCAGTTCTAATGAGCACCCTTAACCTATGCTTGGAATATAAATAAGAAACATATCATAAACTTTCATTGGAAAAGTAGCCATTTTGGAGAAATGAAAAACTGCCCTATGCACATGGGTGTGTTATCGTAATGAGATGCCCCATTCCACAGCATTTGATCTGGGCCTACACTGTTTGCCAGTGGGATTTAGGAGGGGGTCTTCATTTCACAGACTTGTTAACCTGATGGGCCTCAGCCTGAGCTTCAAGACATTTTGAAATTTTTTTGCAATATTTTGGTAAAGAAGCAGTTTGGGTCTAACTTTTGTGTTTACTATGTCCTTTGAACGAAAATATCTCATCAGGGAGAACTTTTTGAAAAGACATTTTCTCCAAAATAGAATGCTAAGATGGGTCCTGAACTTACTTTTTCACAAAGATCACCCGGCACATATGAGCCATGTCATGAGAAAAGTTTCAAAACCACCATCACATCCATCAGGGCTTGGAGTAATAGACTGGGCTGCATGGTGCTTCCACACAGAGCTGAAACTGACCACCCATGAGTACTGGTTACCTATTTATAAAGTCTAAGCCTGCCCAGGCAAAGTGGTGCAAGTCAGACCGTCCAATGCATATAAGCCTTTTGCTTTCATTGGGCGTCAGGGCTTGAGATGTCATTTCATTTCAATGTTCTGTAAAAGTCCCACAAAATTTAAAGCAGTGTCTCCAAAATGACCTAAATAGCGTTGAAAGGGATGTTAAAACCCAATTCAAACAAACAAATCATGAGAAAATCTGTTTTATGGCATCTGGGAACAACAACAACCAATGTGCAGATTAGCCTGCACATTTGCACAGTCTGTTCAACATCTTTGTACTCGATGTCTAGTGTCTTTACTTAAATTTTTTAGACTTTGAACACCTTAAAATCCTAAAAATTCAGACAACCAGAGAGAACTGGCTGTAATGTTTCTATAGTTTTAACAGATTTGTTTCATGATCCAGCAAGGAGTCCAAAAAGTGCAGATGGAATGGCAAACAGTGTAGACCCTGATCTGGGTCTGCACTGTTTGCTTTGGTCTGTCTGTCCCAATACTTGGGATCATTATAGTAGTCTGTGTTTGCGGGGCCTCAAATTTTATCAGCAGCCCTAAAATCCATATCAATGAATCAAATCCAATAGCAGAAACATACATGCACTTGCTTTCACTGTTGAACATACGCCTTAAATACGAGGACTGTTCAAATATGAATGCAACTAAGCACATAAAAATGATTCTGTGATAGATTTTGATGAAAAATTTATTTTGTCCCCTCAAAGTATTCCCCTTTAACAGATATACAAACTTTCAGTCTTCTGATCCAATCATTGAATGCATTTTGGTAGTCTTTTCGAGGTATACTATGAAGGCACTGGAATATTGCAGAACCGAGGTGTTTGCGCAGTACAAATTTTCGAACGGAAAGGTATTTTTTCAGCCGCGGGTACAAACAAAAGTCACACGGGGCAAGGTCAGGGGAATAGGAGGGGGGGGGGGGGGGGGGGAGTTCAACAACCTTTTCCTGCTTCAGATAGTTTTGCACAATGAACGCCTTGTGCGATGAGGCATTGTCATGTAGCAATCTGACATTGGCCAAACCAGTTACGGGTCTTCGTTCTTTGAAATTGTCCGCTTTGCAATGCATGGTCTTTTGCAATACTTTGTTGCCCATATTTTGTTCTGAATCTTTTGTTTTGGCTCAATAAAGTGAACCCATGTCTCGTCACCTGTGACGTCATTAGCGAAAGACCGTGCATTGTAATTTGGAAACTTTTTAAGCAACTTCTTGGCGCACTGAACGCGTGTCTTTTTCTGCTCATCTGTCAACAGATGGGTAATCCATCTAGCACAGATCTTTCTCATTTTCAAATCCCGTTTCAGAATTGTATGAGCTGCTCATAATGAGATGCCAACCATACTAGCTATTTGCCTAGTGGTGTTTCGTGCATCGGTAGCAACTATTTCTTTCACTCTAGCAACCATCTTGGCAGATGTTGCTCTTTTCGACTGACGATCATGTGGTGCATCTTCTGTTGAGCCTAGCCCACAGCTGAATTTCTTACACCAACGAAAAACTTTCAAAAAAGACATTTCATTATGCCCATAAGCCAAACATATTTCATCAAAAATTGTCTTTGCACCGTATACCAAGAATACAACGATTCTTAATATAGGACCGTATTTCAACGGCGTACTCTTACCTTCTTCCAACAATGTTTTGTATTAGTATACAAGAGTAGACAGTGTTTATCGAACGATATACATGGCTAAAGTGCACAGATTTTAACAGGTTTGGTATCAATTGTGGTCTGGTCGCTTAATGTTTGTATTTCTTTCCCTTTGGTGTCTTTTATGGATGGAGTAAGTTAATTGTATCAATTCCTGATCTTTGTTTTACTTCTACTTTGGTATCAATGTATAGGTAAAATGTTTTCTAGGCTGTGATATTTATTTCCAGGTGATTTTCACATTAGTGCATGAGAAAACGTTCTACTTGCATTCATATTTGAACAGTCCTCGTATGAGTTTGGTCTCGAGAAAACCTGTCTTCTTGCATAAATGCCTATGCGCAGGACTGTTTTAAGCAATTGTCAAATTGGCTGAAAGCCATGCTCAAACAACAAAATCCATGTTCAAATCATGAAAGTCGCGTGATGTTTGAACATGCATATTGAGCTTTAGATATGACAAGATGGTCCTTGCTTTGTTTACATTACATTGAACAGCTTGACCTTTTTCACCCTGAATGTAGCGTTTTAGAGTTCTATGATGATGTCAGAGGTTTATTGCATAACAACGTCATTGTAAACAACATTCTGAACTAGCTACCATGTTGGTTTGCCGGTCGCAGCTGAATATTTTTATGGAGTTTATATGGACGTTTTGGTCATTTTCGTCAAACTTTGCTGTCAGAATAGTAAGTTATGCAAGAACAACGATCATCTATGGTTATTTCATTGCATTAGCATTTGCCAGATCCCTCGGAAGATATTTGAACATTCGGTCTTGCAGTCTCAAGTTCAAACAGCTTCCTAGGGATCCGGCAAATGTTAATGCATGAAAAACCATGGTTGATCCCAATATTCTAGATTTGTGAGCAGCTAAGACACAAATTGACCTGCTCATCTACACAGACTATCAAAGAGTCTTCAAATTTTCAATACAGAAACAATAGGTATAGTACTATCAAAGCAGTGGATGTGCAGGCTGAGCTGTGATTTTTTGTCTGGTCTGTGTTCGCCAAAACTAGGTTTTCTTGTGACATGTCCCAAATAATTTATGCTTACATGTACATAACATAATTTGGAATTTAAACCCTTGTCCTGCTGAATGAATTAATTTTGCCATACCCAATTTCTGACTTTCAACCAATCAATTTACTATGTAAAATGTATTCATTAAAGCCACAAACTCAATAAAAACAGTGTAGATCCTGATCAGATTCTGGATTTACTCTTTATGCAAAGTTAAACTAAAGTTTGTGATGCTGAGCTGGATAAGGGTCAAATTTCTCCATTATAATATATAAAAGAGATACTTGTTTTCCAAGCTACCATAATGATCCTCAGTAAGCAAACAGTGCAGACCCAGATCAGACTGCTCCTGCAGTCTGATCAGGGTCTAAAATGCTTGCCACAAACAGGGCAGACCCAGGTTAGACAACTCCGAAGCAGTCTGATCAGGTTCTACAATGTTTGCCAGTCCATCAGCAATTTGTAGAAATTTTAGGAGAATTCCAGCGAGTCCGCAAGGTGTCTGAATTTTTAGGATTTTTACGGTTAGTTACAATGTACAGTAACAGTTTCTGACTACATCACAAGAAGGTTCGCAAACAGAGGCAATACACAAACTGGTCTTCTCACCTACACATTTTAGATATGGAAACAAGAGGTATTGAACTAATGTCTCCAAAATGACTTTTACAGTGTTGATGGGGACGTTAAACCCCAAATCAAACAAACAAACAAACACCAATGTACGGATCACTCTGCCTGAATGACAGGCTGATATGCAATTTTGTTGTTCGCAAATGCAAAAACAGGTTTTTCTCAAAATTTATAGCTACTACAGTTTGAACAAATTGACCTGAGACTGACCTTTATGCAAGGAATAAATTAGTAAATAATATCGCCTTAGACGTCGGCTTTCGTACACCCATTTACCGACCTCTATGTATCGTACAACAAAATCGCTATCTTCGGAAAACGACGAAGATAAATATATGCATTCAGTCGGGTGTGAAACTCTACTAATAGAGTTCACGAGCCTCAGGTCAATTTGTTCGAGCTATACATGTAGTAACGTTACATCTACCAAAGAGTGTGTGTCCTGACAGAGTTACCTTTATACTATTGCGATAATACGTCTGTGTGATAAAGAGCATTCTTTCATATCTCCAAAACGATTATTTTATGATGTAAATTTTGATATTTTTCTTATTTATAATATAAACATAGATCGTGGGTGCTCCTTAGAACCAGTTCATTAAGGTGGTTCTAATGAGTACCCACAACCTATGTCTTGCAGCAGAAATAAGAAAAGAAATGTATACCCCTGTAGACCCCAGTTTTCGCTTTTACATGGGGTGTTCATTGCACTTACTTGTTAACATGCTGCCAGTCACTGCCTCCAGCTCACTTAGTGGAAATTGGAACACCTGGCAGATTTTTCCGCCAATTTTCAATGGGAGACAACGTTTGGGACTTCCTGTTCTCTTTTCAATGAGCCCTATCCCACTTAAAAAGGGGTCTACTCTTAAAGGAAAGAATTTGCTCCTCTGGAGCAAATTCTTTCCTTTCAGAGTTGACCCCTATTGACATGGGAGACTAAAATACTTTTGCAGGAGTTGCCTCCCATGAAGGCCTTCTCAGTCCTCTTAAACATAGCTTTTCATGTAAACGAATTTGGATCACTTGTTTTGTTTTTTTCTCTGCCCCTTCTTGTTTGTTTTTGTTTGCTTTACCTATCTCTGTCCTTCTCAGTTTTTATATCCTTCCTGTTAAAACTTTCTATTTTCTTTGGTCCTCCACTGAATACATTCTGGACCTGTTCAATGACACTTATAGTTTCACCCTTGCTAGGGTCAGGAATACTGATATCAAACCACAATGCAACTGCTAAACCACTGACACCTGCAAAATAAAATATGACATTAACCCTTTTTGTACCCGAAACCCCAAAACGGGTACCCTGGCAAACAGCGGAGGCCCAGATCAGATGCCGCAGAATGCGGCGTCTGTTCTGGGCTTCCACTGTTTGCTAAAAGTTCAGTCATTTTTCAAATAAATTTTGAAGAAAACACAACCTGCGACACCCACAAATTTTGAAATGAGCTCCTGTTATATATAAGGAGGAAGATTCCATCTGGTACAAAAAGGGTTAATTTGGTAATGCTTCATAGCTTCAAACAAGAAGGATAATAAGGATAATTTTTGGCGAAACCTTTCACTCCTGAGTTAGAAGCCTCCGTGGTGTAGTGGTTACGCTACTCGCCTTGTAAACCAGGGGTTGCAGGATCGATCCCGGGCTTCTCCAGACTTTCGGATGAGTCTTTAAACCGACTTCCCATCTCTGTATGACCATAGCTGTTGGTGGAATGTGGAGTTTCAGAAAAGAGTCTGTCTCCCACCTTTGAATTTGGACATGACCTTTCTGGTAAACATGGGCTTCACAGTTTAGTTAAAATCATTAAGAGGATGGAAAAGTGTTGATACTGATGAAATGGCCATTTCAAGCAATCTGGATCTACACTGTTTGCACAGGTACCTGTACGAGTCGGTGTACAGGGCTGAAAGGATTAATTTTCCTCATTTCTACCTTTAGGCAGGAAAATATAGTCGAACTTCGATGGCTCGAACACCGGTGACTCATTTACCATGGCTGAGTCGAACACGTTTTTGAGTCCCTAGGGAATTCCTCTGCATAAGTAAAGTGTGGGATAATTAAGGAGATTTTCGAGTTTTATCTTGCAAATGTAAACTGTGTGTATTCATTAGAATCGCCTCAATGAGGCGATTCTAATGAGTACTTAGAATCGCCTCAATGAGGCGATTCTAATGAGTACACACAGCATACATTTATGTTACAGAACACGGAAAAGAAGTCCAAAAATACCCCCCGTTATGGTTTCTAGAAGTATACAACAGTGGCTCGAACTACGGCTGTCTCGAACAAATTTCCATGGTCCCAAAGGGGTTCGAGCCATCGAAGTTCGACTGTAATCATGCTATAGGTGCTTATTACATATAGCTCACCATTTGATGCATCACCAGTAACGATTAAGATTCAGATGATTCAAGTACCATGCATAAGTTTTTAAGAAGAAAAAGAAAGAACCTCAAACTACCCATGACACTTTGATGCTATACAAGAAAAGCTAGGGCACAGCAGAATTCCATGCAATGAAGTATGCTCAGATCAATGTGCACTATAGGAATGAATTATCATTTTTGTGGATTTTATCAATGTGTAAACTCTGGCGAATTACTCATAAACTTTGCATATTTAGCCCTTCAGGCTTCATGCAGTTTATGAGTGATTTGCTGGAGTTTACACATCGATAAAATGATGAAGTGATTCTATCAAGTACCCACATGCATGCGGAGTAAGAAGAAAAAGAAATAACCTCAAACTACCCACGATAGTTTGCTGCTATATAAGAACAGCTAGAGCACAGCAAAATTCCATGCAATGAAAATTATCCCATTACGCAAACATGCCTATAAAATACTTTATGCCACCTTTATCGGCGAAAAAATGAAAATTTTAGGATGAAACATTGTGATATTTTCTCGTTAGAACCGCCTTGATAGACTGTGGGCACTCGTTAGAACCGCCTCATCGAGGCGGTTCTAACGAGTACCCACAACCTATATTTTAGAGCAGAAATAAGAAAAATAAGGTATACCCCTGGAAACCCCAGTTTTACTATATAAAAGTGGGGTTCAAAATTATATAGGCGTGTTTTCGTGATGCCGAGCTATGAAGTATGACTCAGAACAATGTGCACTATAGGAATGAATTATCATTTTTTCGGATTTAATCAATGTGTAAACTCCGGCGAATCACTCATAAACTTTGCATATTTAGCCCTTCGGGCTTCATGCAGTTTTTGAGTGATTCGCTGGAGTTAACACATCAATAAAATCTACAAAAATGATATTTCATTTGTTATAATTCCAACTCTGCCACCGAAATGTTAAAAATGCTACCAAAATGGAAAATTTGAGGAATTCTTTCGAAACATCACGCTAACAAGTCCGTGAAATGAACACCCCCTTACACCCCACTTTATATAGAGAAAACAGGGGTTTACGGGGGTCTACATTATTTTCCTTATTTCTGCTCCTAGACATAGGTTGTGGGTACTCAATGAGGCGGTTCTAACGAGCACCCACAACTTATATTTGCTTTATAAATAAGAAAAATATCATCGATTTTCACCAGAAAAGTAGCCATTTTGGAGATGGGGAAAATGCACTATGTCGCACGGGTGTGTTATCGTAATGGCTGAAGAATAAACTTACTAATGGCCATGGCAGAATGATTATTCAATTTGAAGCTGGCATCTTTTAAAGAAACCCAAGAAAAAAAAAACGTCAAGTCTTTAAATTCTGATCATATCAAATAATCAAAGTTTTAACGTTTTGTTAACTAGTTTAAAGTTTTAACGTTTCATTCGTTTTGCACATGCAAAAGCTACTCACATTTTTTCAGCAAAACTATTAGTATATTTGTCATATTAAATAATAAAAGTTTTAACGATTCATTAGCTAATGACATCGTTAGTTTTGAACAACTGACCCCTGGTTGTTTTCAGGAAACTGATGAACCTTCAGGGAAGGCAACACTTTTGAAACTGAGCTAGCACTTGACAAAATCTACAATTAGAGTGAGTGAATGTTTGAGTTTTACGTCTCACCAACAGCTACGGTCATACGGAGACAGGACCTTGGTTTAAAGACTCATCAAAAAGTCTGGTGAAGCCCGGGATCTATCCTCCGACCCCTGGTTTACAAAGCCAGTAGCATAACCAGTACACCATGGAGGCTTCTAAATCTACAATTAGACCTGCACAACCAACAAAAACTCAGATCACTCAGTCTGGCCAGTGTCTTCCTTAGTTGCTTTTTGATCATCTTGGTGGCTATAGATGACCCCCTATGAACAGTGAAGACTGATCAGACTACATGGCTGCACAGGCTGATCTGAGTCTATAAGTTAAAACAAAAACAAGAGGCCCATGGGCCACTATGCTCACCAGAGCTCCAGTGGACACTGCCCACTGGCAGCAATGTATTTTACCATGATATGACTTTACTCTCCCGATAATAAAGTCTTATATATGAGGCCCCTTGATGAAGTGGAGAAAGAAACAGCTCCTGTGGATCCCCCGCCCCAAGTTGGTGTGACTGAATGCATTGTGTCTTATCATAAGGAAAAGGAAAAACAATGTATATGATTACGGGGTAGGGAACTGAGTGGTCTCAGAAACATATGGCCTTTTATGAAGTGGAGGGACGGGGCATGGCCCCAGCACATTGCCCCAGCACAAAGGGACACCAGGGTGGTGTGACTGAATGAGACCCTAGGTTGGTGGAGCATTACCTTTGAATGAGTCTTCTCAAAAGGAAAATGAATATATATGATTAAAGGGTGGGGCTCTGAACAGTTGCTCAGATATTTGGCCTTTTGTGAAGTGGAGGGGTGGGGCACGGCCTCGATGCGCCCTGTGAGACCCCTAGATTGCTATCGTTGAATGTTTCTTATCATAAGGAACAAGAATACATATGGTTAAGAGGTGGGGATCTGAATGGTTTCTGAGATATTGGGCCTTTTATGAAGTGGACGGGGTGGGTTATGGCCCTGGCACATCCTTGGGGAACCCCATGTTGATGTCACTGAATGCGTCTTATCATATCAGCCTGGCAGACCCCAAGGTTGCTGATACTGAATGTGTCTTATCATAAGGAACACAAATATATATGGTTTAGAGGCGGTTCGTAGAAATACCGGAACACACCAAAACACCGGAACACACTGGTAATTACCGGAACACACTCCAAAAAATTGTTTGGAGGCTTATTAAATAGTTTTTTTGGGGTAATATATGCTTAATATATATTTTTATATTTTGCCCAATGTTACATGTGAACATACTTTATTCACACTGGCTCAGTTAACAACCAAATGGTTAATCCTGTTATATGGCAGTGTGATCCGGTAAATTTTTGTCACGATGAGTTAGGTATTAGAAAGTTATAATTCATTAAAAAAAACTCAAAATGTTATTGTAATTTAAAAAAAAAAAAAAGAATTACGATGGCGATTAATTTATAAAAAAATAAGTATTGCTTGATTTTCATCAACACTTATTGGTCATTATAGAGACATTGTTTCCCATTTTGTTGGACTTTTACTGACATTCAATTGAAATGACATATCAAGCCCTGCCGTATAGTGGAACCAAAGAGTTGACATGCATGGACTGTCCGACTCGCATCGCTACACAGTCTGATCTGGACCTTTGTTGGCAACATAGGTTTGATGACAGGCTTTCTCATGGAATGGCGCATATTGGGCCGCTTCTTCAAATTCTTTAGTTAAGTTGATTTTTGAGTATACATTGAGGTTTTATACACTTTATACATTGTTTAGAGAGAGAGAGAGAGAGAGAGAGAGAGAGAGAGAGGTTATATCATGTTTTATATTGAGTTGATGAATGATGAAATGAAACTGTGCAAATATAAAAACATGTCTTGCTCAGTTGCTATGTTTCATCACCATTTGTCCTATTTAGAATAAAACCAATAGGCTGGTGCAATAAGGACAGACATGACCTTATCTGTTCATTAGGCTGTAACCACATATAATGCCAGACAGGGCAAACGCATGGAAGGACAGTCAGCATTAGCCAGGTTGCTTAAACATTTCAGATAACATTTTGATACATTTTCCAAGCTAACGGTTTTGATATTTCATGTTTATCGTCTCAAACAGAGACACATTTGCTAGAAATGTCGAACCTTTTTTTTTTTTTTTTTGATGGAAGAATATGCAAACTGGGTTCATTTTGTAATCAGATGAGTTATATCTGAGAGTTGTAACCTTAATATAAATATCTCTTCAATATTCAGACCCACTGGACCGGAGCACATTTTATATAAAAATATAAATCGAATGAGATTAATTTATTGAATGATTGTAAGGTCAGATTGTTAGTAACAACATCCTACACACTAAAAACTGTAATTAAGTCATAAATACGGTTTTAAATGATATAAAATATAAAACAAGAGCACCGCATGCGGGTGCCAACGCTCGTCTGCAGTTTCTTTTAGAAAACCAAAGTTCTAAGTCAAACAAGAGCAATCAAATTGCAAGATGGAGTTATAAAACTTGTAGGGAATGTAGCTCTTGTGATGGTGAGTATGTGTATGAAGTTTCATGAAGGTAGGCCAAATACTTTTGGAAATATGGTCAAGGTTAAGGTTTTCGGTTAAATTTTCGAAAAATAGGTCAAAGTTCAAAGGTCAAGGTCACAGATCAAAAAGTGTGGTATCACTGAAAAGGTCTTGTCCCAAGGAACATTCATGTGAAGTTTGAAGGCTCTGTTGTGAATAGTATTAAAATGAGAGCAAAAAATGTGTTTCAGAAAAAAATTGGAAAAGGGGAGATAATTCAGCCAAAATCAACAATGTTGTTCTGGTCCTTGGTCAAAATGTAGCTCTTGTGATGATGAGTGTGTGTATGAAGTTTCATGAGGCTAGGTCTAATACTTTTTAAGTTATAGCCAAGGTTAAATTTTTTTGGAACAACGCCAGACGACAACGCAGACGCCGGAGTGATGACAATGGCTTGAAAGTTTTTTTTCAAAAAAACAGACGAGCTAAAAATGAATGTGTTCTGGTAATTACCAGTGTTTTGGTGTGTTCCGGTATTTCTACGAACCCGTTTAGAGGAGGGGATCTGTAAGGTTTCGGAGATACTGGGCCTTTTAAGAAGTGAAAGGGGTGGGACATGGCCCCGGGGCATCCTGAGGGACCCCAAGTCAGTGTCAGCGAATGCGTCCTATCATAAGAAACAAGATTACCGTATTCCTCCCATTTAGCGCCCCGGGCGCTTAAAAAAATTAGAAAAAGAGGGGGCGCTTATTAGAGACAAAAAGCTTACCAGAGCAGAAAGTTTAAAACCAATTACATGCAGTAGGTTTCCATTAGAATATGGTGGAATCATGACATGTAAAGTACCAAGTGGTCAACACAGACACTGTGATAGCAGGGGGTTTAGAAATACCTTGCATGATACGAATTACAGCAAGTACAGCGATGATTGAAAGGCTGAAATCTTTACTTCAGGTAAGCCAAAATACTTCTTCCTCAGACTGCAGAATGGGCGCTTATTATTTTGTTCTTTGAAAAAACAGTGAGGGGGCGCTTTTAGGAGCAGGGGCGCTAAATGGGAGGAATACGGTATATATGGTTTAGGACAACTTTAGGTGTGGGGATCTGAATGGTTTCTGAGATATATGACCTTTTGTGAAGTGGAGGGGTGTAGCATGGCCCCGGCGCACCCCAGCAGATCCCTAGGTTGCTGTCACTGAATGTGTCTTATCATAAGGGACAAGAACATATATGGTTTAGGGGTTGGGATCTGTAAGGTTTCAACGATATTGGGCCTTTTATGAAGTGGAGGGGATGAGGCATGGCCCCTGCGCATCTGGGGGGACCCCAAAATTGGTGTCACTGAATGCTTCTTGTCATAAGGAACAAGAATATATATGGTTAAGAGGTGGGAATCTGAATGGTTTCTGAGATATGTGGCCTTTTATGAAGTGGAGGGGGTGGGGCATGGCCCCTGCGCTTCACAGGGGACCCCAAGTTGGTGTCAATGAATGTGTCTCATCATAAGGAACAAGGATATATACGGTTAAGGGAGGGGGATCTAAATGGTTTCTGAGATAAATGGCCTTTCATGAAGTGGAGGGGGTAGGGCATGGTCCCGGGGTATTCCAGGAGACCCCTAGATTGGTGTCACTGAATGTGTCTTATCATAAGAAACAAGAAAATATATGGTTTGGGGGTGGGGATCTGCAAGGTTTCCGAGATATTGGGACTTTTAAGAAGTGGAGGGGGTGGGGCATGGCCCCGGTGCATCCCGGGGGATCCCCAGGTTGGTGTCACTGGATGCGTCTCATCATAAGGAACAAGAATATATATAGTTTAGGGGTGGGGATCTGAATGGTTTCTGAGATATATGGCCTTTTATGATGTGGAGGGGGGTGGGACATGGCCCCGGCACAACCTGGCGAACCCTCAGGTTGGCATAAAAGCAAATGGCTGAGAGAAGTTTTCTCAAAAAACATTTCTATAAAAGTTTTGTCAAAATATCTGCAATGATATGGCAGAAAATGCCATTTTTCAATTTTCCCCATTATAAGTCTATGGAAAATCTAAGTTGCCATAGCAACCAAACTGAAGAGCTGATTTTCATAAAAAACACAAGCTTTCAATCCCCTAGCACATGGAATTTGGGCCCAATCGGCCAAGTGGCTTCAGAGGAGATGTTTGAAAGTGTTGACACCAGACGACATATGACGACGGACAACTGCCTATCCTATAAGTTCCCTAAAGCCTTCGGCTCTGGTGAGCTAAAAACAGAAATAAATGCATAACCTTGTATCTTCTATCTCTATATATAGTGGTCTAAAGGGAGTCTCCTTTTCCATGACTTGTTTTTACGTGATGGTTTCCTAGAAAAAAAAAATCAAGAAATTTTCAGAAGGGACAAAATGTCCTTCAGTTTGATGGCCAAGGGAGTTACAACTCCAAACAGTGAGCAAATGGTTAACATTTAGTCGTGGAAACAACCGAATACCTTTATAACTTACATGATGCTAAACCTGTTACCAAGGATCCATACACAATTCTGGAACTTCTATTTGGGTATGTTTTCATAGTTCTAGGTGCCTGTCTTAGGATATACACTGTCACGCCAGTGAGGACTGAACAGCTGATCAGTTTACAATACAAGCAGTCTTCATCGGTTCCCTTCAAGGGGACATGTTGCCTCAACCATGAATCAACTTTCTGTATTGCAACAGGCATATCATTAATATGTACTTTGGAGGCCGCATCTTCAGCAAATCCAACTGGGTGTCCATTCTCATCTTCCTTTTTACTGAATATCTTTCTTATTTTATCCACCATTGTGTATTCTGCAATAAAAAAAAAAAGAATGACAAGGTGTTTGTGACAGATATCCTTGCAAAAATGGTTAATGACAGAGTTCTCGGAAATGCCGAAATTAATAAATGAAGTTTAAGGTGGATCATTTTTCTATATAGTGACTAGACTATGAAGTTTTGCTTGGCAACATCACTGACATGTCACTAATACACCACAACCATATTATTAATAACACAGTTCATTATAACACGTTTTTGGATATAACACAGTTTCAAGATGATTCCCAAAAATGTATAGATTATATAGAAAAATGACCATAAATGGTCATTTTTCTATATAATCTATACTTTTTTCAGATATAACACAATTGTTTAACTAACATGGTTTCTGCTTTGGACCCCATTAATAGTGTTATGTAGAGGATATTTGTTTTTTTTTCAGTGTAAGATCGAATTTTATTTCATCGAATGAACACCAAAACCAGTATGTTCACGCGTGGCGTAGCTACGAGTGAAAATACCAGTTCTGGTGTTCATGAGTGAAATAAAATTTGATCTTACACTAAAAAATCAAATTTTCTGTTTCCTGCATGCTTCAAAATGGCAATATTGAGCTTCCCTTATCGCATCACTCACCCTCAGAGAAAACTAACTTTGTTCGTGGTCGTTTCGCGTCAATTTAATGGTGTCCAACTTATTTACTGGGTATACTATTGGGTGTAAACTAGAAGTTTGCATCTGAAAAATAGCCTGAGATGGCATTTTTATGAATGGTTACTGAAATAATTGTCAAAGAAGGTGCGGACAGATCTATCGTCGCGCGACAAAATACGTGACGACAGCGTCGAAAATGACGTCATTAACATCCTCGTGACATGTGAACTGGCTAAGCGTCAATTCTAATGCAATTTTCAATCATCTGACAATGCAAAACAACTGACCACAGAATGACATTTTGAGAAAAAAAGTAGCCCCAAACATTGAAAAATAAAATTGTTATCAGTCACTGTTTGAAACAGGGACAATGTCGTTTTCGATTTCACTAAGAAATCTTTATATTTCATTGAAAAGCATGTAAGAACTAGAAATGTGTTCAGACGACACAGATGCCCCCGCCAAGGGCCCGCCTAACCCCGAAAATCCATGTTGCAACAAAATTTTCTAAGTGTGTGACCTTGTTATCAGGAACATTTGTGAGAAGTTATATTGAAATTGGTGAAAAAATGTAAGCGCTAGAGCAATGACAAAGTTTTTCTAAAAATAGCCACAGTGACCTTGACCTTGAAAGTCGAACTCGCTCGAGATATTGTCATAAGGAACAGTTGTGTGAAGTTATATTGAAATCAGTGAAGAAATGTAGTCGCTAGAGCGATGACAAAGTTTTTTCTAAAAATAGCCACAGTGACCTTGACCTTGAAAGTCAAAATCGCTCGAGATATTGTCATAAGGAACATTTGTGTGAAGTTATATTGAAATCGGTGAAGAAATGTAAGGGCTAAAGCGATGACAAAGTCTTTCTAAAAATAGCCACAGTGACCTTGAGAGTGAAACTTGTAAAAGATATTGTCATAAGGAACATTTGTGTGAAGTAATATTGAAATTGGTTAAAAAATGTAAGCGCTAGAGCAATGACAAAGTTTTTCTAAAAATAGCCACAGTGACCTTGACCTTGAAAGTCAAACTCGCTCGAGGTATTGTCATAAGGAACATTTGTGTGAAGATATATTGAAATCAGTGAAGAAATGTAGTCGCTTGAGCGATGACAAAGTTTTTCTAAAAATAGCCACAGGGACCTTGACCTTGAAAGTCAAAATCGCTCGAGATATTGTCATAAGGAACATTTGTGTGAAGTTATTTTGAAACCAGTGAAGAAATGCAGGGCTAGAGCGATGACAAAATTTTTTCTAAAAATAGCCACAGTGACCTTGACCTTGAAAGTCAAAATGGCTCGAGATATTGTCATAAGGAACATTTGTGTGAAGTTATATTGAAATCGGTGAAGAAATGTAAGCGCTAGAGCGATGACAAAGTTTTTTCTTACATGCTTTTCAATGAATGATAGAGATTTATCAGTGAAATATAAATCGATATTTTCACTGTTTCAAACAGTGAAAATACGATTTTTTATTTTTCACTGTTTGGGACTACTTTTTTCTTCAAATCTAACTCTAATTTCAATTTTATCTTTGTCAGATAACGGAACAATACTGAAATGTGTTCTAATTGACGCATAGCCCGTTCATGTGTGACGGGGACGTTACTGACGTCATTTATGACGCTGACGTCACGTCTTTTGTCGCGCGACGTTAGACTTGCCAGCAACTTCTTTGGAAAACTACTCTCTCAATTATTTCATTAACCATTCATAATAATACCATCCCAGGCCATTTCTCAGGTGCAAACTTTCAGTTTACACCCAATAGTATACCCACTAAACACGATGGACACCACTAAATTGACGCGAAACGAACAGGAACAAAGATAATTTTTCTCCGAATGTGAGCGACACCTTTAAAGACGCTAAATATTGCCTTTTGAAGCATGTAAGAAACAGAAAATTTGATTTTTTCAGTGCAAGATCAAATTTTATTTCACTCATGAACACCCAAACTGCTATTTTCACGAGTGGCGTAGCCACTCGTGAAAATAACAGTTTTGGTGTTCATTCGATGAAATAAAATTCGATCTTACACTGAAAAAATCAAATATCCTCTATTTCTAAAAATAGCTACAGTGACCTTGACCTTGAAAGTGGAACTCGCTAGAGATATTGTCATAAGGAACATTTGTGTGAAGTTATATTGAAATCGGTGAAGAATGTAAGCGCTAGAGCAATGACAAAGTTTTTCTAAAAATAGCCACAGTGACCTTGACCTTGAGGTCATGACCTTGAAAGTGGAACTCGCTAGAGATATTGTCATAAGGAACATTTGTGTGAAGTTATATTGAAATCAGTGAAGAAATATAGACGCTAGAGCTATGTTGTGCGAGGGGATAATTAAAATTTTTTAAGTCTGTGACCTTGACCTTGAGCTCATGGGCATGGGTGGGGGTATCGCTGAATAAAATGGACAGGTATCTAACATCATACCAAATATCAACTCAATCCATCGCATGATTTGGAAAATATCAAGTCTTAAAATATCTAATAAAAATTTCTAAGTCTGTGACCTTGACCTTGAAGCCAAAGGCATGAGTGGGGGTATTGCCAAATAAACATTTGGACCTGTATCTATCATCATAGCATACATAAGCCAAATCCATAATATAGTTTGGAAAATTTGAGCTCTTTAAAATCTTTCACATTAAAATTGTCTGAGTCTGTGACCTTGACCTTGAGGTCATAGGCATGGGTGGGGGTATTGCTGAATAAAACATTGTACCCATATCTATCATCATATGAACCAAAGCTATCATAAAAGCTCAGGTTCTACCAGGTACAAATACCTTAACTGGAGTCTTTAACATGGAAAATTTCTAAGTCCATGACCTTGACCTTGAGGCCATGGACATGGGTGGGGGTATCGCTGAATAAAACTTTGGACCTATATCTATAATCATACCAAATATGAACCAATTCCATCAAATGGTTTGGAAAATATGAGTTCTAAAATGTTCAAGTCTACCTGTTACAAAAACCTTAACCTGAGTCTTTAACATTGAAAAATTCTAAGTCTGTGACCTTGACCTTGAGGTCACAGGCATGGGTGGGGGTATTGCTTAGTAAAACTTTGGACCTATATCTATCATCATACCAAATATGAACCAGTTCCATCAAATGGTTAGGAAGATATGAGTTCTAAAAGTTCAGGCTCTACCTGTTACAAAAACTTTAACCTGAGGTTACAGGATCACGTACGTACGTACGTACGTACGTATACACACACGTACAGACGGACGTACACATGTACGCACGTACACACGTACGCACGTACGGAAAACAGAAAAACTATATGCCCCCGGCATCATATGATGCGGGGGCATAAAAAGAGGTTGTGGTGTATATAGGGAAGAAATTGGCATGTAAATGTACACCACAACCTCTTTGGACTCCCAACATAAGTGTTATAAAGAGGCTGTTTCCTAACGATACAATATGGCATGATGTCTTTATGAAGATGTTTCAGGATAGCAAAGATATAGGGACAGGAAGAAGTAGTTTAAACAATCAGGTATCATCTCATTTCCTTGTGTACCCCTCTAAACTTATTTCTGACAGGCAGCCTGAGATAAGTTAAATTTCTATATTAAGACCACTTTTGGGACTGTTCAAAAGTGGTCTTAAAGACTGCTTTTGAACAGTCCCAAAAATGGTCTCTCACTAGAGGACACCAGGTGTAGCACACAAAGTAGGAGAATAACTGAAACATTTTAAATATGATTTTTGAGAAGTAGTCTTAATTTTAAGTGGTCTTAATATCGGAATTTCACTGTATTACTGAATGTGTATTCTGCAATAAAAAAGAGAATGACAAGGTATTGTTTGTTTGATTTTATTTTTATGCTTCTTCCTTTCTCAAGGTTTGCAAAAAAGCGGGAAATACTTCCCTGGACTGCGGGAAATACAGGGAATTCCCGGGAAATATACATTTACATAGGTGGTATCATTGAAAATGCTTAATATACCCCAACTACCTAGCTATTTGAAAACAAAATTATTTCAAGTTCATGCAGGGCTTGAAAATTCCATTTATCTGCTTGCAATGACAAAAAAATGAAGGACAAGTGAAAAGTTTGTCTAGTCCTTAGGACATTTTCCAGAGTTTACATGCACTTAGTCATGTAGGACAAGTGAAATTTTGAAGAATTTTCCAGACCTTTTTATCTATCTTCATATACTGAGTCGGTCATACTTGGTCATTACCTCAGTTGGATGGTGCGTGCGCTAAATTTATAATTTAGCAAAAACAACAACAAAAAAAAAAAAACATTGGATAAATTCTTTAAAACTATTTACAATCTGCTTTCAAAGGTGTACTAAATCGCACACCTCTGGATCCCAATCTACACCATACGGGCTTTGAACTCCTCTGCAGTTTTGGCATTTACCACAGAGGAGGGAAGACTGTTCCACTGAGGAATAGTTCTAGGGAAGATAGAATTCTTCAGAGCATCACTATAGGCCTGGTACCTACGATATTGACTGTTGTTTAGTTTTGATGCCCTTGTTTGAGTTGAAGTAGTCACAGGGGTCAAGTATTTATCTTTATTAAGAGACACTGTGTCAGAGTGTATCTTATAAAAGAAGGATAAAGAGGACTGCTCGAGACGGGCCTCCAACGATGGCCACTCCAGCTCATCGAGCATTTCACCAACACTACTTCTGTTCCGCCATCGCCTGCAGGTCCATCGGGCAGCCGTCCTCTGAACCTTCTCAACCTGTTGAACCAGAGTTTTAACATGGGGATGCCAAACAGGTGATGCATATTCTAGTTGAGGTCTAACCAAGGTTTTGTATGCAACATCCTTTGTCTGCCTAGGTGCAAAAGCCAAATTGCGTCTAAGAAACCCTAATGTCATAGTTGCTTTAGAGGTAATCTCAGAAATATGTTGACCCCAATCAAGATTATCAGTGATGGTGATACCAAGATATTTTGCGGATTGGACACGTTCCAAAGTATGCTGATGTAATAATAAGTTGAATTTAATCTGCTTGTCTGGAGAGTCCCGTGACACCCTCATTGAATGACATTTGGCCACATTGAACTTCATCTGCCAATCGGCCTCCCAACGTGCTAGGCTATCCAGGTCATCTTGTAAGATAAGACAGTCAGAAGAAGTATATATTTTCTTATACAAAACACAATCATCAGCAAACAAGCGAACAGATGACCTGATATTATCAGGAAGATCGTTAATAATTATCAAGAAAAGGACTGCTCCAAGCACCGAACCTTAAGGGACACCGGACAAAACAGGGACTGGATCCGACGCTTGGCCGTCAAGTACAACTTGTTGTGTGCGTCCAGAGAGCCATGAGCTAACCCACTTAAGTGTGGATCGTCTAATCCCATAATGATCCAGTTTGTACAATAGCCTCCTGTGAGGTACCTTGTCCATGATAATCAGGTCAGTCTGTTTATGGCCACGATTAATGGCCCCATCCAGATTGCTATGTCATGGTAGAATTGAACTAATTGAGTTTCACAAGACCTTCGACTTCGGAAACCATGTTGACAGTCAGCAAGAATGCTTTCAGAGGCTAGGTGCTTGTTAATGTTGCTAACTAATAAATGCTCCAGGGTTTTGCAACAGATGCATGTGAGCGACACCGGTTTGTAATTCGCAGCATCATATTGTTCTCCTTTCTTAAAGACCGGGGTTACGTTTGCTTGTCGCCAGTCATCTGGTACAGTGCCCCGAGCAAGTGATTCATTAACTAGAAATGTGTCCAGACGACACAGATGCCCCCGCCAAGGGCCCCGCCTCACCCCGAAAATCCATGTTGCAACAAAATTTTCTAAGTTTGTGACCTTGTCATCAGGAACATTTGTGAGAAGTTATATTGAAATTGGTGAAAAAATGTAAGCGCTAGAGTAATGACAAAGTTTTTCTACAAATAGCCACAGTGACCTTGACCTTGAAAGTTGAACTCGCTCGAGGTATTGTCATAAGGAACATTTGTGTGAAGTTATATTGAAATCAGTGAAGAAATGTAGTCGCTAGAGCGATGACAAAGTTTTTCTAAAAATAGCCACAGCGACCTTGACCTTAAAAGTCGAAAAGGCTTGAGATATTGTCATAAGGAACATTTGTGTGAAGTAATATTGAAATCGGTGAAGAAATGTAAGCGCTAGAGCGATGACAAAGTTTTTCTAAAAATAGCCACAGTGACCTTGACCTTGAAAGTGGAACTTGCTAGAGATATTGTCATAAGGAACATTTGTGTGAAGTAATATTGAAATTGGTGAAAAAATGTAAGCACTAGAGCAATGACAAAGTTTTTCTAAAAATAGCCACAGTGACCTTGACCTTGAAAGGCAAACTCGTTCAAGATATTGTCATAAGGAACATTTGTGTGAAGTTATTTTGAAACCAGTGAAGAAATTCAGGCGCTAGAGCGATGACAAAGTTTTTCTAAAAATAGCCACAGTGACCTTGACCTTGAAAGTCAAACTCGTTTGAGGTATTGTCATAAAGAACATTTGTGTGAAGTTATATTGAAATCAGTGAAGAAATATAGACGCTAGAGCTATGTTGTGCGCGGGGATAATTAAAAAATTTTAAGTCTGTGACCTTGACCTTGAGCTCATGGGCATGGGTGGGGGTATTGCTGAATAAAATGGACAGGTATCTAACATCATATCAAATATCAACTCAATCCATCACACGATTTGGAAAATATCAACTCTTAAAATATCTAATTAAAAATTTCTAAGTCTGTGACCTTGACCTTGAAGCCATAGGCATGAGTGGGGGTATTGCCAAATAAACATTTGGACCTGTATCTATCATCATAGCATACATAAGCCAAATCCATAATAGTTTGGAAAATGTGAGATATTTAAAATCTTTCACATTAAAATTGTCTAAGTCTGTGACCTTGACCTTGAGGTCATAGGCATGGGTGGGGGTATTGCTGAATAAAACATTGTACCTATATCTATCATCATATGAACCAAAGCCATCATAAAAGTTCAGGTTCTACCAGGTACAAATACCTTAACTGGAGTCTTTAACATGGGAAATTTCTAAGTCCATGACCTTGACCTTGAGGCCATGGGCATGGGTGGGGGTATCGCTGAATAAAACTTTGGTCCTATATCTATAATCATACCAAATATGAACCAATTCCATCAAATGGTTTGAAAAATATGGGTTCTAAAATGTTCAAGTCTACCTGTTACAAAAACCCTAACCTGAGTCTTTAACATTGAAAATTTCTAAGTCTGTGACCTTGACCTTGAGGTCACAGGCATGGGTGGGGGTATTGCTTAATAAAACTTTGGACCTATATCTATCATCATACCAAAGATGAACCAGTTCCATCAAATGGTTAGGAAAATATGAGTTCTAAAAGTTCAGGCTCTACCTGTTACAAAAACTTTAACCTGAGGTTACAGGATCACGTACGTACGTACGTACGTACGTACACACACACGTACAGACGGACGTACACATGTACGCACGTACGCACGTACGCACGTACGGAAAACCCAAAAACTATATGCCCCCGGCATCATATGATGCGGGGGCATAAAAATAAAGACCAGCAGGGGAGATATTTTAAGCACTACATTCCTTAAGCACCCTGGCATGCAGACCGTCAGGCCCAGATGCCTTATGTATGTTGAGCTTGTCCAACAGTTTGCGACCCCTTTGGGGTCAACTGTTATGTCCCCCATAGAGGGGAACGGACTTGTACCTTTGATGGTAGCTCACCATCAGCTTCACGTGTAAACGCCGCTTTAAACTGCTTATTACATATATTTGCCTTATCGCGCGATTCAGTTTTCAAAATTCCATTTTCCCTAGGTGAAGTGATCCCAAATGATTGTTTTTTTCAGGGACTTAACAAATGACCAAAATTTCTTAACTTTTCCATTCTTCTGGGGGCGCTCGGGATCAATATTTTCATCATCAAAGGTAAAGATGCGAGAAACATGCTTCCAATATGCATCTCCAATTACCTTTTGTACCAGTGCTCTGAACCTTTTGTAATGGTTCTTCACGTCGGGATTGCTAGACTTACGAGCACGAAAGTACATTCTGTCACGCCCTCCGATTAGATGTTTGATCGTGTTATCGATCCATGGTGCACTATGCTTTGTTTTGGTCATTTTTATTGGTATGTACCTTTCCATGGCCGTCGTAAGTTCGGTCTTAAAACTGACCCTTAAGTCATTTACTGACATGCGGGAGAGGTCAGAGGAAAGGAATCCTTAAATCGCGCCATATGGTCTCGCAGACCATACATATCCGCACGCTTATATAAATATATTTTACGCGGGACCTGTCGGATTCGCTTTGCTTTTATGTCATACTCAATATAAACTATATCTTGATCGGCCTTGCCAATCGGGGGCATCCCTTTGACACGACTAACGGGGGATGGAGAATTTTATATTGAATAACTTGTAAGATCTATAGTCCCTTGCCTTCATATAGAATGTATATAATTTATTTTCAAACGTGATTCTAAAATATTAGTTTTTAACTTTTTAACTATTTCCCTTGACTTATAAATACATAACTACCTGTACATAATTTAAGAAACCTTTTATGCTTATATTAACTGTGATCTTTTCATACCTGTCTCAAACAAACAATTAAATTATCACACCTTTTACCATTAGGAGTATGATTACTTGACAAACTTGCAACCAAACCTTTTTCTAGTGTAAACATTCTTAAAATTCAAAGTTTGAAACATCCAAAGAGTTGTTGTAAATCTAAAAAAAAAAAATGAACCATGTGGTTTAGTGTTACACTAAAGCATACTAAACATGTAGTTCCAATGGCAAACTCTCTTAAAGAAGCTACATGTAAGTGATTCTGATCTGGGTCTGCACTGTTTGCTCAGGCATGTCTGTCCCAAATATTGAGATCATTTTTGGTATTTTATCTTCTTAAGCATATGAGTGATTTTAAATAACTCTCTGCACCCTACATAACAACATCATCATCACGTTATATTTATGCTTGTTTTTGGCTTATAAGCAGGCTTATGATATATATGCGTGGGGAGGCATATTGAAAAATAGCTACATTGTAACTATCCATTATTTCAATTAAACTACACAAATATTAATAGTGTTTTTCTATGAAATAACTAAAAAAATCATATTTCCCACTTTTGCTGAAATTTGGAGTATTTCCCAGGACGGTAATTACCGGTAAATACCAGTGGGAATTCCCGCCACCGGTATTTACCAACCAACCTTGTCCTTTCTGCTGGTTGACAGGCCAAAATCATACCATCAATTAGTATTTGCAGGTGAAATGAAATGCATTACATTATATTCTCTGAATGTTTTGGTTATCCTATGAACATGACAAACCCTACCTTTGCATACAGTATAGAACCAGATCAGATGGCTTTCTGGCCAGGTTCTGCACTGTTTGTCGTGCAGTTTGTGAATTGAGTAAATACATTATACATGTATCAAGTAATTTGATTGGTAGATATTCTTAAATGTGGCAAATTTATTTAATCAGCAGGATAAGGAATAAGATGACTTGCTTCCAGATGCTCCTTTATCACATCAATGGGCCACATTGTGCATGCAGACTCCAGATACATGTGTACATAGACCAGTCAACCCTGATAACATATCATTATGCATGTGGCATTAGGAAAATATGTCAATGTGAAATAATAGCGTCCAACATGGTGTCAGAAGTGACAAATTTTGGATAAAAATAACATCTTTCTTATTTCTGCTTTCAACATAGATTGTGGGTACTCGTTAGAACTGCCTCATTGAGGCTATCTATGTTTTTGAGCAAACATAAGGCTGATAATGTATACCCCCATAAACCCCACTTTTCTCTATATAAACTGGGGTTTAGAAGGGTTTTCGTTTCACAGACTTGATATTGTGATGGTCAGAAGATACCTTGACTTTTCAATATTGCATCACATTACAGTTTCTCACCACTCCAAAATTATGCATGATAGGCCATCTGTAACATTATTATTATTATTAATTATGCCCCTGGAATCAAAGGTTCGGGGGCATATAGTTTTTGATCTGACTGTCTGTCCATCTGTTTGTTTGTCTTCAAAAGCTTTAAAATTGGGTGTAACCTTTGAATGGTAACAAATATGGCTTTCATATTTCACATGTGAATACCTTGTCACAAGACCTTTCCAGTGGACCATAATTTTGGACCTTATGACCTTGACAGTTGACCTACTTTTTAAAACATTAACATCGGCCATAACTTTTGATTGGTAAGTGATAGGGCTTTCATATTCCACAGGTGCATTCCTTGTCACAAGACCTTTCCAATTATACAATAATTTTTTACCTTGACCTTGGCGTTTAACCTACTTTTTAAAAACTTTATCATTGGCCATAACTTTCAATTGGTAAGTGTCAGATTGGACTTTCATATTTCACATGTGCATTCCTTGTCACAAGACCTTTCTAGTGGTATCATTTTTTTTACCTTGACCTTTGACCTACTTTTTAAAAACTTTAACATTGTCCATAACTTTCAATTGGTAAGCATCAGATTGGACTTTCATATTTCACATGTGCATTCCTTGTCACAAGACCTTTCTAGTGGTATCATTGTTTTTACCTTGACCTTGACATTTGACCAACTTTTTAAAAACTTAACATTGTCCATAACTTTCGACTGGTAAGCGATAGGGCTTTCATATTTCATATGTACATTCCATGTCAGAAGACCTTTCAGGCGATACCAGAAGTTTTTATCTAATGACCTTGATCTTGACGTTTGATCTAATTTTTAAAAACTTTAACATTGGCCATAACTTTCGACTGGTAAGTGATTGGGCTTTCGTATTTCACGTGTATCCCTTGTCACAAGATCTTTCCAGTGGTACCATAATTGTTGAACTTGACCTACTTTTTAAAAACTTTAACATTGGCCATAGCTTTCCATTGGTAAATTATTGGGCTGTCATATTTTACATGTGCATTCCTTGTCACAAGACCTTTCCAGATGTACCATAATTTTTGACTTTGACCATGGCCTACTTTTAAACAACTTGATCATTGGCCAAAACTTTAGGTTGGTTAGCGATAGGGCTTACATATTTCACATGCGCATTTTTTTGTGACAAGATGTGGCAATTTGTACCATAATTTTTGTGACCTTGACCCTGTCCAGGGGCATCAGTGTTTCACAAACATATGATATCTTGTTTATTAATTATCTTTGTTTCCTCCTTTCTGAAAGCTTATGGCTCTACAAGCAGAACATTGATACATTGGAAAAGATTTATGGATCCAAGATTCGAGACCAACACCAGACTACATCACTGAGGGAGCACAATAAAAATCATTGATACAGTCTGATCTTTAAACAGCGTGGTTGGATGCGAAGACCAGTCTGCACACTTGAACCATCTCAGCTGGATCTTCACTGCTCGAACATGCGAAATAAAGGAACAATCAAATGGAGAAAGATATGGCCAAAAAGAGGTATGACACATACAGTAAACTACTGAAAGGCCGGAGTTTCTTACAAGAAAATAACGTGACTTAAGTTGCACTTAACAAGTTTTTACCCTAAAACGGAATATTGTAGACTAGTGAAAACACATGCACACAGTCTGGTCAGCTTATAAATTAATCGGTATTAGATAGCTCCAAATAATTTTTGCCCCCCCCCCATAGTATTATCAAAATTAAACCCTTTCAATAAACTGAAGAGTTGGGTCAGTAAAATACTGATCAATTCAAGAGGTTGTTCAGTAACTTTTTATGAATTGGGTGCACCACCGATTTATTAGGATTACGGCTAGTTAAGAGTTCAATGATAATTAGCAGACACATCTGTGTAAGTAGAAAGGAAGAGCAAGATCTCAACAGCTAACAGTATGAATAAACTTAATCATCCTATGTTTTTTTATAGGCTGCGTCTCCTGACAACCGGTTGTCAGGAGAATTTTTGCTATGTTAAATGCTCCTGACAACCGGTTGTCAGGAGCATTTTGCTATCAAAAATGCTCCTGACAACCAGCAATATTTTTCCAATAAAAACCTGCTGTATTAGCATTATTTTGGTTACTTAACATAGTATTTTTATTTTCTGGATACATGTTTAATATTTTTTGTCTTCTCTGGTATTTTAACGTAACTACTGGATTGAAAATTAAAGAGAAAAAACAAATGGTCCTTGCAGGTTTTAATGTTTTATTTAATACTGAAAATAAATACCAACTAAATATAGGGTCAATTTCACTTGAGTGCTATGGAAAAAACATGTCATCAATTCCCTTTTAGAGCATATATATGGTTAAGGGGTGGGGATCTGAACGGTTTCTGAGATATATTGCTTTTAATGAAGTTAAGGGGTGGGGCATTGCCCCTGGCACCCCCAGGGCGCCATGCTGATGTCACTGATTGGGTCCTATAATTAAGAACAAAAATATATATGGTTTAGGGTCGGGGCTCTAAACAGTTTCTCAGGTATATGGCCTGTGGTGAAGTTGAGGGGTGCCGCATGGCCCGGGCACGCCCCGGGTGACCCCTAGGTTGGTGTTACTGAATGTGTCTTGTCATAAAGAACAAGAATAAATATGGTTTAGGGGTGGGGATCTGTAAGGTTTCTAGTTTGTTTGATTTGAGGTTTAACGTCCCCGTCAACACTGTAATGGTCATTTTAGAGACGTTGCTTCCAATTTTGTGGGACTTTTTTGTAACCCGACACTGAGATGAAATGACATCTCAAGACCTGTCACCCAATGAAACCAATAGGGTTTATTAGCATGGACGGTCCGCCTCGCACTGCGGTTCCTGGACAGGCTTAGATCCTCGGGGTTTACCAGAACTAGTGTGCGGGCCGGATTCAGCTCTGCGCGGAAGCATCATATAGCCCATACATTTCTTCAAGCCCCTATGGGCGGGTGCCGGTAAGGTTTCTGGAATATTGGGCCTTTTATGAAGTGGACGGGGGTGGGCATGGCCCAGGCACATCCTGGGGGACCCCCAGGTTGGTGTTACTGAATGCCACTTATCATAAGGGACAAGAATATATATGGTTTAGGGGTGGGGATCTGTAAGGTTTCTGGGATATTCAGCCTTTTATGAAGTGGATCGGGGTGTGGCATGGCCCTGGCACATCCCGGGGAACCCCCATGTTGGTGTCACTGTGTGCTTCTCATTATCAATATATATGGTTAAGGGGTGGGGATCTGAATGGTTTCTGAGATAAATGGCATTTTATGAAGTGGAGGGGGTGAGACATGGCCTCGGCACAACCTCCGGAACGCCCAAGTTGACATAAAATCATATGGCTGAGAGAAGTTTACTCAAGGAAAATTTCTATGAAAGTTTGGCAAAATATCAGCAAAGGTTTGACAGTAATTGTCATTTTTCAATTTTCCTCATTATAAGTCTGTGGAAAATCTAAGTTGCCATAGCAACTATCTAAATGGCTGAATTTCATAAAAAAAAATCTGTAAAGGCAAATAATTATGGTGAATATTTTCATAAAGTCTATGCCTCCCAGAGCTTATGGTTTTTGAGGAGATGATTTTTTAAGTATTTTTTTTTTCTATTTTTTTCATCAATCAATAAAAATGAGCAGTAGGCCTAAAATCATTGTCATACCCTGTTTATAGGGTAGTAGATAGATCAGATAGTAGATTGCCTAAGGAACATTTTTATGAAAGTATTGTCAAAATATATGCAGAGGCTTGGCAGTACATGCCATTTTCAATTTTCCCCGTTATAAGTCTATGGAATCTATAAGTTGCCATAGTAACCAAACTAATGAGCCGATTTTCATAAACAAGACAGCCATGATGGCCCTGGATTGCTCACCTTATCCATAGAGTAACAAGTGGGTCCCGGGGAGGGCCATTATTGATCCCAGGGCTATAATGTGCATAATGTTGAGGGACGTCTAAAAAGATGAAGCTTCATAAAAGATATCAACAAAGGCTATAATTTGAACAATCTTGGTAAAGGTCCACTAGATGAAGCGCTTCATACCAAATATCAACAAAAGCTATAATTTGAACAATCTTGGTAAAGGTCTACTAGATGAAGCTACACACCAAATATCAAAGACCTGGGGGGTTGCAGTTTCAGAGAAGATTTTTTTTTAAAGATATTCCCTTCATAAGCCTATGTAAAACCAAATGGCCCTGAGGCGGGGGCATTTTTGGCCTCAGGGTTATAATTTAAACAATCTTGTTAGAGGTCCACTAGATGAAGCTTCACACCAAATATCAAAGACCTGGGCCTTGTGGTTTCAGAGAAGAAGATTTTCAAAGGTTATCTCTATATAAGTCTATGTAAAACCAAAAGGTCCCGGGGCGGGGGAATTTGTGGCCTCGAGGGCTATAATTTGAACAATCTTTGTAGAGGTCCACTAGATGAAGCTCCATATATCAAAGACATGGGCCTTGCAATTTCAGGGAAGAAGATTTTTAAAGATGTCCCTATATAACTCAATATAAAACCAAAGGGTCTCAGGGCGGGGGCATTTTTGGCCTCAGGGCTATAATTTGAACAATCTTGATATAGGTCCACTTGATGAAATTTCACACCAAATATCAAAGACCTAGGCCTTGTGGTTTCAGAGAAGATTTTTCAAGATTTTCCCTAAAAATATACAAGTCTGTGTCAAACCAAAGGGCCCTGGAGCGGGGGCATTTTTGGCCCCAGGGCTATAATTTGAACAAGGTTGGTAGAGGTTCACAAGATGAAGTTTCATACCAAATATCAAAGACCTGGGCTTTGCGGTTTCAGAGAAGAAGATTTTTAAAGATTTTCCCTATATACATGTAAGCCCATGTAAAACCAAAGGGCCCCAGGGCAGGGGCATTTTTGGCCCCAGCACTATAATTTGAACATTCTTGGGTCCACTAGTTAAAGCTTCATACCAAATATCAAAGACCTGGGCCTTGCGGTTTCAGAGAAGAAGATTTTTAAAGATTTTCCCTACATGTATATACATGTAAGCCCATGTAGAACCAATGGGCCCCAGGGCAGGGGCATTTTTGGCCCCAGCACTATAATTTGAACATTCTTGGGTCCACTAGTTAAAGCTTAATACCAAATATCAAAGACCTGGGCCTTGTGGTTTCAGAGAAGAATATTTTTTTTAAGTTTTTGGTGAAAAAAATCTGTTTTTGGTTCCTGTGACCTAGATGTGCAACAGACCAGAACCATTTGAACAACTTTGAAAGGGCACCACCTAAGGATCATTACTGTGAAGTTTGGTCAAAATCCAATCAGGGGTTTAGGAGGAGATGTGTTTACGCACGGATGGATGCACGAACAACGGACAAAAGGTGATCCCAAAAGCTCACTTGTCTCTATGTGACGGTGAGCTTAAAACATAAACTTTCAATCCCCCAGCCCAAGGATGCTACAGATAAAATTTGGGTCAAATCGGCTAAGGGGCTTCAGCAGAGATGTCATTTGAAAGTGTTGACGCCAGTTGATGACATATGTCAGACGACGACAGACAACTGCCTATCCTATAAGCTCCCACGGAGCCTTTGGCTCTGGTGACCTAAAAAATCTGAATAAAAATTACATGAATTAACTTCAATTAAGTTCATTTGAATACTAAAGAAATGACAAAAAAAGCATTAAACATATATCAAGAACCATGAAATACTAAAAAGTAACTAAAATAATACTAATATTATAGGTTTATATTGGTTGTCAGGAGCATTTTTGATAGCAAAAATGCTCCTGACAACCGGTTGTCAGGAGCATTTTATATAGCAAAAATGCTCCTGACAACCGGTTGTCAGGAGACACTTCCTTTTTTATATTTATGTTTTGGTAAACAGTGCAGATCCAGATCAGACTGCTCTACACTTTTTAGCAGGTTGAGGATTGCGGTCATGTAAAATTGATTTAAGCCCGCCCCACCAACCCCCACCCCAGTAACCTTTGGCTGTTCAAAGGCGGTTCTTCTTTTGCGGTTTATTTTTTGTTATTTATGTGTGTATCGCTTATATATTTTTGTTTTGGATAACCAATTGGTCATTTTGTGGTAAAGTATGTGTCCGTTCTGCTTGCCGCTAGCGATGTTTCCATTAAGGTCTAGTTATTTCATGTCGTGTTTCTTACCCTTTGGAGTTTGATGGGAGGTGTGTGTTAATTGTATCAATTTCTGATCATTGCCTTCACTTCTATTTGACTTCCTGTGGCATATGCTCCTTCTTCTGGCTTTGGAACTCCGGGTCGAAATATCCCCATATTTTGCCACACCACAAAGGAAACCCTTTGTTGGTGTTGTTATTTATCTCTATAACACTTCTCCTCTCACTCATGGCTTCTTGTCTCGCCACAGATCATGGCTGTTTGTTAGTGGTTTAACCTCCCAGTCAAAATAGAAGTGAAGGCAATGATCAGGAATAGATACAATTAATCCACAGCTCTCAGCAGTGACACCAAAGGGAAAGAAACACAAACATGAAATAACTAGACTACACACTCAAAGGCAATCCATAACAAAAATAAACTGCAACAGAAGAACCACCTTGGAACGCCAGGAATGGTCACTGAAGTTGTCAACCGTGATTGGGTTAACTACCATGTATGCAGTCCGTCGTATAACATAAATGTTCACAGTTGTACCCAATCTTTTTACTTGTATATCAAAGAATGATTTTACAAAATTAAGCAATTATATATTTTTCTGAATTTATATACTAAGTCACCATAAAATTCGGGTTCCAATAGACCTTGTTGCAGAAGTGATTTAAGTCCAACATTGTATTTTGAAATTAAATTGGAATGGCATCAATAAAATTTTGAAAAGGCTTTGCGTAGTTTATGATACTGATAACCTCGATTAAGAAGTTTAGCAGTTAAAGAATTTATTATGAGTGTTGAAGTCAGTTACATGATTAGACACTCTGGCAAATCAAATTAATACCAGTCTATCAATTCCATTGGTAGTAGAGCTAGAGATGCATCGGTATATTGTGATATTTTTGCTGGTGATACTGTATCGCGATACTAATTCTGTGTATCGATACTTGACGATATTTTTGCGTTACATAAACAAACATCTGAAAAACAAGAGACGCATATTTTTCTGAGGTGCTTACGCCGATTAAAAATCTGTATCCAAAAGGTGCTGCTTACATACATGTATATATCCAATATCTACAGGTATACAGTAACTACTGGAACCAACAGGTGTCTTGTCAAGTGACTCGAGTATGGACCCATGTGCTACATAAGTTTTGTTGGTATTAATTTTGAGTTATGCCATTCAGATTTATTCAATACTGTTGCTTCCGAAATATGTTTGTGTGGTTGATGGTGTGTGTCTTGGATGATGGGTCTGAGCGATTAGTTAGGCTTGCAAAGTCATCATAATTACCGTTTTATTGTTGATACCAACATATATATCAATGGGTGCTGAACCAGACATTGAACATGCCGGGTCGGCATCTAAATAACTTGTATGGAAACATTTTGTTTTTGTTAAGTCTTTATTTTATTTTATTGCATATGAAATTATGAATATAAGCACATGCTTAATAAACCAATGTGTTGTTATTGAACAGGAAACTCTGTTTTCTACTCTACAACAAAAGTCCAAATTTACCAAGTAATCTTATTCTGCAGGTATGTGGTAGCTGGGCGGCAGGGCTTGAGATGTCATTTCATCTCAATGTCGGGTAAAAGTCCCACAAAATTGGAAGCAACGTCTCCAAAATGACCTTTGCAGTGCTGACGGGAAGGTTAAACCTACAATCAAACAAACAAACAAACTGAAATCATGGCTATTAAAAGAACTTTTGAAATTCTTTAATTGGGCTATAGATTATAAACATGGCTAACTTGAAAGGCCATGTAACAATATTCCAAATATAAGCTGATAACAGGTACTCTGTGGAAAAAAATCTAATAAAATCTGGCCGAAATCACCCAGGCTGAAACGGTAACTGGTCAACTCGTACCTAAGTCATCTCGTACCTGTTTTTGGTCAACTCGTACCCGTTCTTTGGTCAACTCGTACCCCCTAGTCAACTCGTACCTATTTTGGTCAACTCGTACCCCAGGGGTAGGTGGGGTACTCTATTTTTTTGCCGAACAATAGTTGAAATGGGTTATAACTTGCCCCGAGACATGCCTTGAGTTCACCGGAGGCCAGAAAGAAGTACTTTGGGTCCTTTTATTGTAACATGGTTTTCACAGCGCGGGGATTTGCGATCGCGCGCCATCAACCTGCTCTAGTTATTATTATTTTTATTCTCATTATTATTAATATTATTTTGGCGACGGCTACTGACAACCGGTTGTCAGCAGCCTGTGAAGCTACAGACAACCGGTTGTCACCAGCCTGTGAGGCTGCTGACAACCAGTTGTATGTAGCCTCACAGGCTGCTGACAACCAGCTATATAAAACCTGAAATCAATAGTTTTTTTTTCTTTTGTTCTTAACTGATATATTTTGAATGACTTTATCTTTCCTATAAACCTTTTTGGGGGTGTTTCTTGGCATCTTTATGGGTCAGTTTTGCTGTATATTGTAGGTTGCACTGATGTTCTTTGAATAAATACAAATCTGCAGCAGTATCTGCTGGTATGTGAACATAATTAAACCACATATATGTGGATAAAAAAGAAGTCCAGAAATTATCATTAGATATGGTGAGGTCGGGGGGGGGGGGTAATTCCATATCAGCCAAGACCTGGAAGAACTAACTTGGGATTTATGATCTTTTAATAATCAATTGACTTAAGGTTAAGTCATATAATTGTTAAGCTGTAGAAAAATATTGAGAAGATATTAGGATCCTTTGCATGGTGCCAAATTATGCTAAAATATATCACGTTATTTGCATTTTGTGAACTTTACTAAATATTTGCACTTCCCATCTTTTTGAAAAGTAGAAGTAAAACAAAGATCAGGAATCGATACAATTAACTTACTCCACCCATCAAAGACACCAAAGGGAAAGAAACACAAACATTAAGCGACCAGACCATAATGGAAACTTAAACAAAGGAAGGCCATAAGGACAGTTACATTCCCACAAACTGGCCATATGGCCATCCAAAATAAAAAGACACAAGTGATACACACAGTAAGTAACAAACAACACCATAAATAAACCGCCACAGAAGAACCGCCTTGGAACGGTCAGTGGAATGATTTCCACTGGGGGACTTAAACCGATTTTACGTGGCCACAATCCTCGCCCTTACTTCCGTCGCGATTTAGACAAATAATTTGTTCAGTCCGCATGAAGGCCTCCTAACTCATCAGTGCAACATCTCCGTGAACACAAAAAATCAAAGAACCACAGAGGTGAGACAACGGTGAGGACCCGACAGCAAGAAACCACTGAAATGCTGGAGCAAAAGAAAACCAACAGTTAGACTCCGATGGGCCCGACCAGAGACAGAGCATCAGGCACCAACCAACATTACCTTGAATAAGATCTCTCTAATTCTCAATAAGCCTTTACATTGGAGCCGTCATAGAATCTGAGGCCTGACGTGCAATTAAAGAGGGAGGCAAAGTTGCCAACCGTGATTGGGTTAACTACCATGCATGCAGTCTGTCGTATAACATCCATGTTGTACCCCATCTTTTTATATCGAAGAATGATTTTACGAAATTGGGTGCTGAAGTCATTGCGGTTATATATTTTTCTGAATTTATATACTAAGTCACCATAAAATTCGGGTTCCGATAGACCTTGTTGCAGAAGAGATTTAAGTCCATTATTGAATTGTGAAATTAAATCAGAATGGCGTCTATAAAATTTTGAAAAGGCTTTGGGTAGTTTATGGTACCGATAACCCTGATTAAGGAGTTTAACCGTTAATAATTTATTACGAGTGTTGAAGTCAGTTACATGACTACACACTCTAGCAAATCGAATTAATTGCGAAATATAAACGCCATAGGATGGCGCACGAGGAACAGTTCTCTATCAAGAACAGAATTGTACAAAGTACCTCTTTGACTGAGGTATTTGTCAATGATTGGAGACTGTAAAATAATGGAAGATTTCTGTAAAAGCTCTGTGATAATTATAAAACTACCGGGTATGAGATATGTGTCCTTGAATGCAGAAAATGCTATAAAGTCACAAGTTTTTATCCATTTCCTCCCAGAAAGGCTCCCTTGGTTTACGGTAGTTGAAAAGAGTCAAAACAGTAAATATTCAATGTATCATGCATATGGAAGACCTTGCAGAATGAATCAATAATAATTTTTCTGGTTTTGATTTTACGGCCTTTTCAACATTATTTCACTTATTTCAAGCTGAATGTTAATCAGGTGGACGAAAACGGCGTATCTGGAGAAAAACCACCTGACCTTCCGTTGCAGAACTTGGCGTCCCATATATGGGCCAAACAAGGTGCAAACCACAGGTGAGAGACCTAATGATTGAGAGTTGGCTCTCTTCCCGTTAGGGCACGGAGGCTCAACGATAGAGCTATATCCCCAACAAAGGGTAGGGGGACATTGTTTCTGGTGCTTCTGTTGTATAAGAGTTGAAAAGAAATACAAGTACAACATATGGAACACCTTAATGAATATTCATTGAGTCCATGGCATTATGTCCCCCAGTAGAGGGAAGGGGGGGGGGGACATGTTTTCGTTGTTTTTGTTGGCTTTGGGTGATTGATGCAGTGTATCTCTAGAACCAATTTAATAGATTCTTTCACACTTGCATACAGTATGTGCATCATTATAAGACCAGGCAAAACAGTAACTAAGGTCTTTTGACCTTGACTTTATTTTCAAAGTCACAGGCTGCCCAAAACTGTCATTTTTTTAATAGAAATACTTTGCCTCCAGAATGAATGTACAGTTTATGGTCATACTTGTTACTATCTGTCACTGCAATGTACCAAAGACTTGAATAGATTGTGCTGACCTTGAGCTACTGCTAGTTTTCAAGGTCACACCATTACATAGACTCCAATATTGCACAGTATGCTCTAGTGTGTCTTCTGAACCAAATAATAACTCCAGTCTCCCAAACAAACCACCACTGCTTAAATGAACACCAATGTCAGACTCCATTTTCCATGAAGGGGCACTCCCAGTCAACACCATGGATAAATGCATTTTATCATAAGAAACAATAATATAAATGGTTTAGGACTGGGAATCTGACTAGTTTCAAAGCCTTATTTGAACTGAAGAGGGTGGGACATACCCCTAGGTGACCCGTGGTTGTTATCACCAAATGTGCCTAATTATAATGAGCAACAAATTGGATGGTTTAGGGGTGGTAATCTAAGTGGTTTCTGCGATATTCAGCCTTATATGAACTGGAGGGGATAGCGCATAACCTGGTGCATCTTAAAATTATCATTAGGAACAATATACATGTGTATGTTTCAGGGGTGGAGATTTGAACAGTTTCTGAGCTATTAACTTTATTTAAACTGGATGGGGTGGGGCATAGCATCTAGGTACCCGGTCAGTGCAAGTAAATGAGGCGTCATAAGGAGAAATAATAGTTACAATTTAGGCATGGGGATCTGAATATTTTCCAAACATTTTCCAAGATATTAAGCTTTATGTGAACTGGAGGAATGAGGCATGCTCCAAGGGGATTCCCTTGTCAGCACAACTGGATGCATCTTGTCAAAAAGAACAACAATATACAATGTAATTGTTTAGCAGTCTGAATCTGAACAGTTTCCAAGATATTCAGTCAATAGTGAACTGGAGGGGGCTAAGGGGTGGGGATCTGAATAGTTTCTGAGAAGGCATATCCCCGGGGGAGGTGTGTGTGTGTGTGGGGGGGGGGGGGTCCCGAGGTTGCTAAATTAGTGAATTTGTCTTTTTGAGTACCAGGGTGGTCAAATATTTGACTCAGCCCATTAATCAGTATATATATTGCAGATGATATAATGAAACAGTCTTAAGTCAAAATTCAGAACCATTTTTCACTCAGAGATAAACAATCCACCACTGGCCACCAACTGCAGTGCTTTCATTTGTTAGATATTTTTTCCAGGCTCAAACTTTGAAACAAACTGATAGCTACGCATACTGGTAGTCTGATTGACTGTTGTTTGTTTGAGGTTTAATGTCCCCGTCAACACTAATTAGGTCATTTTGGAGACATTGTTTCAAATTTTGTGTGACTTTTACTCCACACTGCGATGAAATGACATCACAAGCCCTGTCGCACAATAAAACCAAAAGGCTTATAAGCATTGGACGGTCTGGTCTGTCTTACATCACTTTGCCTCGGCAGGCTTAGTCCTTCTAAGTGGTTTACCAGTATTCCTGTGTGGTCAGTTTCAGCTCTGCGTGGAAGCGCCATGCAGTCCAGTCTATTTCTTCAAGCCCCGATGGGCTGACTGACTGTTGGTTTTTATGGTTGCTGGCAAATACATGTACATTTCCATCCAAAACCTTATTTAACACTAGTGGCCATTCAGAAATAACTGCCAAACAAACAAAAACCACAGTTGCAAATTGAAAACATGTCCTTCAGAATATCAAGTATTTTTCCACATCTCCTGATTCAAATCTGTTCTTCAGGCAGCAAAAATCAGCCCCAGTTTGTGAAAGGATAGCAAATATAACTTTAAAATTCTATTTTCACATCATGTAAAATAAATCCTATTTATTAAACAGGTTTTATATCAGCTGGTTGTCAGCAGCCTCACAGGCTGGTGACAACCGGTTGTCAGTAGCCTCACAGGCTGGTGACAACCGGTTGTCAGCAGCCAGTTCCTATTATTTTATTAGTAGTATTCACTTTAAACCATTTCCGTCCCTGAAACCCACAAAGGGGTACCTTGTCAAACACTGCAGGCCAAGATCCGATGCGGGGATATGCGATGGCGCGCCATCAACCTGCTCTAGTTATTATTATTATTATTTTATTATTATTCACTTTTAACCCATTCAGTATCAGAAACCCACAAAGGGATGCCTTGTCAAACACTGCAGGCACAGATCAGACGCTGCAGAACACGGCGTCGTATGATCAGGGCCTACGCTGTTTGAAAAAGTTTAGCCACTTCCCGAATAAATTTTGAAGAAAACACAACCTGACACCCCTAAATTTCGAAATATATAAGATGGCAAATTCCATTTGGGTAGTCAAACACTGAATGCCCAGATCAGAACGCGGCGTCGTCTGATCAGGGCGGACGCTGTTTGAAAAAGTATAGCCACTTCCCGATGAAATTTTGAAGAAAACACAACCTGACAGCCCTAAATTTCGAAATATATAAGATGGAAGATTCCATTGGGTTAATTTAATTGACACTTTAGTTGATCGTGTACCGATTAATGTGGGTGTAAAAAAACGATTATCGGTACTAGTTTAATCTAATCGTCCTTCATTAAAGACTGTTTTAAATTGCTTTAATTTTGCCGGCAAGCGGCTGTTTTTGTTCTGACAAAACTTAAAACTAAATCCCAGTTTTACTATTTATATATAAAAGTGGGTTTTAAGAGGGACAAATTCATATAGGCTTGCATTCGTGATGATTGTTTTTATTTAAGAGTTTGTTAGTTAAACGGTAAAACAAATGTTTATAATTTAAGCAATAAAATTATATAAATAACTGAATTTATTTTTTTTGTGCTACCTGTACATCCTGCAGTGTTTATACTCGCCGACATGTAACCGGTTTTGTCCGTGCAATGGGCACACCCCTAAACCTCACTTTATATAGAGAAACTCGTGTTTACGGGGGTATACATTATCTTTCTTTATTTATGCTCCAATACATAGGTTGAGGGTACTCGTTAGAGTCGTTCCAACTAATGATCACAGCCTATGTTGGAAGTATAAATAAGAAAAAAAAAAAACACGGATTTTCGTAAGAACAATTGCCATTTTGGAGATGTGAAAAACGCACCATATTGCACGGGTGTGTTATCGTAAAGTAACAGTAATAAGGAATATGCAACATTTATGTTAGCCAATTTATGTTTTGAGCATATATGAGAACAAATTATAATTGTATAACTACATTTTATTTGCAACTGAGCATTAAATGTAAGTTCTACAATTATATTTTTCTCGTTATTTTCATTTACATATTTACATATGAAGTTCGTCTTATGTTGAGCATGGTGTTATGTACCAATCACATCCCTCTGGAGCATAGATTGTTGGCACTCGTTAGAGCTGCCCCACAGGGATAGTTCTAACGAGCACCCATAAATTATGTCTGGCTTAGCACATGAAAGGCGCCATTTTGGCGCACATGCTTAATGGCGTCATGCACACACTATATATCGTCTTCATCGTCGGGAAAAGGATCAGGAGTCTGCATAGACCATAAAGTTGACCTGTATAGATGTGTACTTAAGCCAAACCTACCCCAAAACAAATTTTATTTTTACTAAGGTACGAGTTGACTAAAGTACGAGTTGACTAAAGTACGAGTTGACCAAATTCGGGTACGAGTTGACTAAGGTACGAGTTGACTTAGGTACAAGTTGACCAGAAACCGCTGAAACGACCCTCCTTAATCAGAATTGTTACTGGTGACACGTCAAATGACATTCATACACCAGGACCTGTGATGTGGGAAGTTAGACTTAATGACACAAACTACATGCCCAACTTTAGTCTGAAACAACCCAGGCCGAAACGACCCGGCCGAAACGACTCAGGACCGAAACGTCCCGGATTCCAGGTCCAGAACAACCTACAATTCATCTACTGTAGTTCAATTCATCTAAAATAGACCAATCGATCTTCTAAAAGCACTGATGAAACGATATAAATACACTGAGTATGCTCATATGTAAATATTGCAAGTGGAGTCTCTGGCAGAATTGTTAGGTTTGTGCATGTAATCCCATTTCTTCAGTCACACTGTATTTTCGACAGGGATTTTTTTTGCAAAACACGTCTTTTTTAAATTTAAAATTGGGTGATAATTGGAAAAATCAGACTTTCTAGATAAATTAACAATAAATATCCAATTTTGCCACTGATTTCATCAACCTGTCATGGACGCTGCCATTTTCAATTCAAAGAACGATAATTGGGTCGCTTATGCTGCTGCTAATCTTATTTTTAATAGTCAGCCTCTGAAAGTACGGTGGACAATATATGTCATAGGTGTAAATGAACAGTTACTAAGACATTATTATTGGGAATGTAGTTGATAGTTCGTCTGTAATAACTGACAGTGACCAATTTTAATCACATGCATCGTGGGGCGTGATAGCTCAGTGGTTAGTGCACTTGCCTCTGATGCTAGAGGTCTCGGGTTCGATCCCCGGCAGCGGCGATAAAATTTTGGTGTCTGAACACGCTCCATTGGCATTATTTGCAGGGATGAATGTCATAAAGTGCAACGTCCTTCGGTTCGGGACGTAAACTGGAGGCCCCCTGTGCAGGGAGAACCATCCCCTGTGCAGGTTAAAGAACCCTAACATAATTACATGATTACTGTGTAGGCTACCATCCTGCAAAACTGGAGTGTATTTAATATATACACCTGCCTAGAATGCCCGCGAGGGCGTATGACAGTATATATAGAAAGAAAAAAGAAATGCAAGAAATGCTACTGTTTGTGTGTTCCAAGATGGCTGAGGAGACCAAGTTTAGCTTTGAATAGTCTGTTGCGAGCAGTATGTCGGGCCAAAGTCGGAATGGCAACGATACATGTCAACGCCGAATCACCGTTGACCCGACAAAGATACGTCGTGTCAGTCCAAGGTTGGCCCGCTGGTTTGTGCTTGCTGGGTAAAGGCAGCTTGTTGATGATCTCTTAGCTCTGGCTTTGTGCAATGGGCGTTTTTGTCAGCTTAGCTGATTTTCTTTGCCTCATTCTCTAGCACCCATTGTGATGAGGCCTTGCCCATTTGCTCGGCCCTGTGTCTGTGCAGTTTCTTCCCACGTCTCTGTTGGTATGTTGAAGGCCTTGTGCCTTGTGGGTGATTTTGAGGGTGTCTACGTAACGCTTCTTATAACCATCATGGGAGTTTTTGCCCATTTCTAATTCTCCAAAGATGTTCTTTGGCAAATGTTCCTCTGCCATCCTGGTTGGCCTTCCATCTTAAGTGTGCCCGTTTTAGAAGAGTTTAATTAGTGTTTGGGTTATTTATAAACACGACTTGGCTGTTATCAAAACATTATGTAGAACCTGGAGTGGAGTATCATGAGCAGATGGAGGTGGGGGCTACTGGACAGGATTTTTATTCGTACCAACGTTTTGCGGGTAGGGTATGTTATGCTGGGGTAGGGTAAGGTGGGACAGGACATTGTCGGCTAAGGTAGGGTCAGAAGAATGGTTATTGGCTCAAATAAGCTAGAAAGAGCGGATGGAGTGTGATAGCTCAGTGGTTAGTGCACTTGCCTTTGATGCTAGAGGTCCCAGGTTCGATCCCCGGCAGCGGTGTGAAAATTTCGGTGTCCGAACACGCTCCATTGGCATCATTTGCAGGGATGAATGTCATAAAGTGCACCGTCCTTCGGATCGGGACGTTAACTGGAGGCCCCCTGTACAGGGAGAACCATCCCCTGTGCAGGTTAAAGAACCCTACCGTAATTACATGATTACTGTGTAGGCTTTCATCCTGCAAAAACTGGAGTGTATGTAATACACCGTCTGTGTCCCCTCCGGGGGTTAAGGCAAAACCGGAAGAAGAAGAAAGATTGGGCTAAGGTACAGTACGGCTCAGGTATTTGAACCGTTTTTCTTTTTCATTCCGCAGACAACTTTTTAAATCCGTGTTTTTCCGCCGAATGGTTTGGAGTAAACCACTCCGAGTGAAAATATTTTACTCCAAGTTATGTGCTCGATATTCCGAGGAAATTCCGCGGACCTCAGAGCTTACCTGTGATATTTGGAGTAATTGCGAGTATTTGCGAGTGGTGATTAATTTAATTAAACATGTGTCGCCGGTGCGACGTATCAGAGGCCAATAATGGCGGCCGAAACCCGTCAAAATTTCGCTGACAGTTATCACTTTGATAATTTGTTTCTCACTTGTCCGATAATACTTCACATTAAAATTATTAAAGAATGAAAGACAAATGATTATATTATATCAAAATAATTTTCTTTTTTTGAAAATATCAAAATTACTTGGAGAAATTTTGAGTTCAAAATGACGGATTTTGCAGTTTAAATGAAACCAATAATGGCGGCCGAAACCCGTCAAAATTTCGCTGACAGTTATCACCTTTGATTATTTGTTTCTCAATTGTCCGATAATACTTCACATTAAAATTATTAAAGAATGAAAGAAAAATGATTATATTGTATCAAAATAATTTTCTTTTTTTAAAAATATGAAAATTACATGGAAAAATTTTGAGTTCAAAATGACCGATTTCGCAGTTTAAAAGAAACCAATAATGGCAGCCGATATCCGTTAAAATTTCGCTGACAGTTATCACTTTTGATTATTTGTTTCTCATTTGTCCGATTATACTTCACGTTAAAATTATTAAAGAACCAAAGGCCGATGATTATATTATATCAAAATCATTTTCTTTTTTCGAAAATCTTAAAATTACATGGAGAAATTTTGAGTTCAAAATGACCGATTTTGCAGTTTAAAAGAAGCCAATAATGGCGGCCGAAACCCGTCAAAATTTCGCTGACAGTTATCACCTTTGATTATTTGTTTCTCAATTGTCCGATAATACTTCACATTAAAATTATTAAAGAATGAAAGACAAATGATTATATTATATCAAAATAATTTTCTTTTTTTTGAAAATATCAAAATTACATTGAGAAATTTTGAGTTCAAAATGACCGATTTTCCTGTAATTTTACGATGTTCAACATGCTTTCAATTACGGACTTGAAAGAGCTGTATGTACTCGTCATGCCCAACTGATTCCCTTGTTTGAAATCACTGTGCAGTTTCACACCCTGGGTAATTAATGATTACCTCTTTGTTGACTTTTGACATTGTTTACATTATAATAACTATCAGTGATAATTATTATCTTATAATTATATATAAATATATATGATGGAAAAAAATACATTAAATAAACAAAAAAAAAATGCCCAGGTATTTCGTCAAATTCCTCCGAGTATTTCCGCATAACTTCGCGAGAAAATATTGCCTCCAGGTACGATATTACAACTCGGAATAATTTCGCGAAACTTCGCGTACCGCGGACCTTGCGAGTGTTTTCGAGGAGTATCCGCCGAATATATACATATACTCGGAACAATTCCGAGTGTTTTTGAAAGTACTCGAAACGCCGAGATTCGGAATAAAGAGTTTTTTGGTTCTTATACCTGAGCCGTACTGTACAGCACTCCAAACCGGCAATTTAATCACCCCGAACCGCACAATTGTGTATGTCTATAACCAAAACCATAAACTGCCTTATGTTATCCTTGTTAGGCAGTGTAGAGTACGATAGTATAATGTGATGCAAGGTTGGAGTGAAACGAGTCTCACCCAAAGTCCTTAAAAATGCAGATTGGGGTGATTAGCAACTTGACGTATTTAAAAGTGCTCTGTCCTTCCTACCAGATACAAGCGTACCTCCGCCCTACTCGGAGATGTTGCACTTCTGAATAAGGGACCATTCATGTTAACTAAACAAATTGTTTGTCTGAATTGCGACGGAAGAAAGGCCGAGGATAATGGCCGTGTTAAATCGAATTAAGCCCCCCCCCACCCCCACATTGGAATTCGTTTCACTAACCGCTCCAATGAGGTTCTTCTGTCACGGTATATTTTTTGTTATGGTTTGTCTTTGAGTAAGTGTATCGATTATATTTTGGATAACCAATTGGCCATTTTGTGGGAAAGTAACTGTCCTTTTGGGTTTCGTCTATTGATGTTCCCATTAGGGTCTAGTTATTTCTTGTTTGTGTTTCTTTCCCTTTGGTGTCTCTGATAATTGTATCGATTGCCTTCTTCTACTTTCCTACCTACATTATGCAGGTTTCAAATCAATGCAATATACATGTAGAAACAAATAAAAACACTAATTTAATTTGATCATTAAGTCTCGGCCCGGTATATACATATTTTATTTTTTCTATGAATATATAATAAAAGTTATCAAATTGAAATAACCGTAGGACCTAAAAGCCCCTTAAACTGACGAGTTACTTTGAAAAAATAGATTAGTATGAATTATTCCAGTCCTTGGCTTTTGGAAACACTGTAATAAAACAAAATCGGACAAAGTACTGGGATTATACTGCTATCAGTTATATAGAATGATATTATTTCATGATTTAACCTTAATTTGACTACAATTAATGGCTCAATTGTAACATGAGGCGGAACTTTGGTGCAGTGGTAGCGCATCGGATTTGTGATCAAGAGGTTGCGTGTTCGAGCCTCACGCTGACTAAAGTGTTGTGCCCTTGAGCAAGCCACTTCATCCACATTGCTTAAAAAAGTACTGGTTATCACCCAGGAAATCCTACTTGTAATGCTCAGATGTGAGCAAGTAGCAGTAAAAGGAGAAAAAGAGAAACTAAAGAATCTCCCGGTTGGCATTTTTGGCTCGGTGGCTCAGCCCGGCCTTGACTCCTATACCTGACCAAACAATATTAAAACAACTAGAATTCATACATAAGACGCCATAACTACCATTTTTATAAGTTTCAATTAAGTTCACTATGATGGAAAATGCGTGATGATTATGACATACTTTGTCCTCCATAGTTGATGAAGAAAAACTGAAAAGATGCTGCTTTTTGATGCTGTAAGCGGCTTGACCTCGTTTCCAGATCCGGAAATCAACAAAATCGATGTGTGTCAACATTTTGGCGAAGATAAAACCACACATTTTATGGTTTTGTAAGTGGAAGGGCAATATTCCCGAAAGTGAAGTGTTTTCTGTGTTAAAAACGTCTATTTTACAGCAAAATTCCCCGATGGAATTTTTGGTAATTAGCGAATTTCGTCACGTTTTTTGTGAGCGTGATAGCTCAGTGGTTAGTGCACTTGCCTCTGATGCTAAAGGTCCCGGGTTCAATCCCCGGCAGCGGCGATAAAATTTCGGTGTCCGAACACGCTCCATTGGCATCATTTGCAGGGATGAATGTCATTAAGTGCACCGTCCTTCGGATCGGGACGTTAACTGGAGGCCCCCTGTGCAGGGAGAACCATCCCCTGTGCAGGTTAAAGATCCCTATCGTAATTACATGATTACTGTGTAGGCTTTCATCCTGCAAACCTGGAGTGTATGTAATGTACACCTGCGGTAATGGTCAAATATGACCGACGCAGTATCAGTAGATAGATAGATAGAAGTAATAAAATGATGAACTCGCCATTTTGCAAAACATGGTCGATGCTTTGCAATGTTTACATATATCATTTTATCCTTTCTTTTAGAAGACCGATTGGTCTATTTTAGATGAATTGAACTACAGTAGATCAATTTTAGGTTGTTCCGGACCTGGGATTCGTTGACTGCAAAATTTCATGTGACGAAAATAGGTGACAATGTGGTATAATTAATTGAAACAGGCAGGTTTACTTTTCTGTAACGGCCTCCAAAGTCAGGTGCCCTACATATGTTCTATCTATCTATCTTCTTATACTGAGTCGGTCATATTTGGCCATTACCTCATGTTAAAGAGCATTGTCTTACCTGCTGAGAAATCGATCACGAAATAATTAAAGTATGCTTATTTACACAAAATAATCACACAGAACGGAGGCTGCCATCTTGTTTTATCAGAATTGATCAGATGCTTGACGGTCAAACGATGTACCGTTGAAGTGTACGGAATAGACTTCCGAGGGGGGGTGGCTGAAATAAATAAATAAAAAAAAAAGCAAAGTGGGTGAGGTGAGTTTATACAGTACTAGGAAAGTGTTAGTATAGTAAAGGTAAACACAGAATCTATCTATCTGCCTGCCTGCCTGCCTGCCTGCCTATCGTAACTGGGGTCCCTGGACATTTCGGCCCATAACAAAATCGGCCCATGACAAAATCGGCCCATAACAAAATCGGCCCATACAAAATCGGCCCATAACAAAATCGGCCCATACAAAATCGGCCCATAGCAATTTCGATCAACAATTTTAATGATGGTATAATTATTATGTTTGCATTATTTGCTTGCACGGCCAATTAAATCAGTAGCATGTAGGTCGAAAATGGGATAAAAAGAAAATATGTTCAGTTTGAGAAATTAATATTCTTTCCTCTGATAAAAAAACACATTGTGTTAACAAGTCCGAGAAAATAATACCGCCCTTAATCCCACTTTATATAGGGGGTATATGTTATTATGCTTATCTCTGATCCAAGACTTATGTTGTGGGTACTCGATGGAACCGCCACCGCATGCTCGGATTATAAATAAAACAAATATCACTTTTTTGTGTAGGAAAAGTAGTCATTTTGGATAAAATGAAAGAATGCACTATGTCACACGGGTGTGTTTTCGTAATGGATATATAAGAAAGAAAATCCACATATCAACATATCAGGAGGGACTCTAGTCAAAACCACCATTTGGCATACAGACTCATCACGAGCCCTACAAATTACTACAAATTTTCATTCTTTCCCAAAACCTTTTTTCATAAGAATCTCGGGCTCGAGTTGGAATGCTCTACCGCGCGCCAAATAGTCTTGCTCCCCACCCTGGCACAGTTTAGTGATGCTGTGTGCCGGGTTTGGCATGTGTCCCCCAAGTCACTGGCCTCTGTTTGTTTTACTTTTAACTATACTAACACTCGCCTAGCACTGTACAAACTAATTTCACCTGCTATACTTATCTTTCATTTCAACTAACCCCCTTCAGTACTTGGTATACTGGAATCCCTTCTGAAAGTTCTCCTAGGAGGTTAAGAAGTAGATAGAAAATGCACTCTTAAGAATGTTCTGAAAATGCTTAAGGGTATATGATATTTGATTGTTTTCACTGCAGGCAATGGTTAGAAAACTGACATCAAGCGTTGTTCACAGTCACATTGGGCTTATGAAATTGTTAAGGGTTTCGTTGTACATTGTATTTCTTATTTCTGCTTTTCAACACTTCCATTTACGTAATGGAATACGCTATGAATAAGAGGCGCATTGATTAGCTTTTAGCAGAAAATCTTCAATTTTATTACAAGAATCATGTATAGGTTTTCGTGCATTAACATTTGCTAGGTCCCACTTTTGCTACTTCACGAGCCCAGCATACACAGATCGACTTGCTCAGCCGCACAGTGTGGTCATGATCGCTGGAGGCATGAGGTAGCTTTGCCTACTTTATGATTCATAGTTACACACAAATCAGACTGCGCGGATGCACAGGCTGATGTGTCTTTCGTTGGGCCCCGGCGCTAGGCCCACATATAGCCCTTGTCCAATAACATTCATAAAACGAAACCGAAAGCAAGAAACAAAGAAAGAATTAAAGACACACATTAGGAGACATAGACTTATGGATGATTGGCACGTGCCACAATAATGACTGAGGTTTGAGTAAAGTGATAATCGTTTGTTTGTTGCTTTAAGGCACGTGTCGATAAAGGCAACAACCTAAAATGATTATTAATCATTTTGCATACCGACATGTGTCATCAATATAAACAAATAAGCAATGACACCAGAACTGGTATTTCAGAGTTCATAAATATACATTTTTTAATAAAAAAACACACCCTCTTTTATATTTTTTTATTTCTTATCTTCCATTTCAAAGTTTGCATTGCGAGAAGACTCACATCTGAGGGAGGTAATTATTGAAAATAATGATAAAGATGCCTAGCGGTGAAAAGCGGTAAAATAAATTGTATATACATGTATTTTATCATAAATTAACTATATCTTTCATTTTTTTAATTTTGGCTGGAATTCACCCCTATTACAGCCTTTTAATCATTTATGGGCCGAAATTGCTATGGGCCGATTTTGTCATGGGCCGATTTTGACATGGGCCGATTTTGTTATGGGCCGAAATGACCCGGAACCGTAACTGGCAGTAGTAGAAATTTGAATGGATTCCGGGACGTTTCGCCCCCAAGCCATTTCCTCCCCTAGTCGTTTCGCCGTTTCCTCCCTGGTCGTTTCCTCCCTAGTCGTTTCGCCCCCCCCCCCCCCTAGTCGTTTCGTCCCCCTATTCGTTTCGCCAACTTTTCCCTGTAAGACTATGTTTCACTTTTATTAGAGGTGAGAAGAGGCAAATATTTAAGAAGCATCATCGCCCTGTCAACGTCAGCCTAAGGATAACTTATCCTTAGTTACCAGAATCAGAATCAGAATTGTTACTGGTGACACGTCAAGTGACATTCATACACCAGGACCTGTGATGTGGGAAGTTAGTCCCTAGCTCTAACCAAAGAGATAAATTTAGCTACACAATCATCAGCACCTTCAGCTGTCGAAATAATCGAATCAGGAAGGGCATTCCAATCTCTAATGGTTCTGGGGAAGAACGACTCTTTATAAATGTCAGTTCTTGCGCTAAGGGTCTGAAACGCCAACGAATGATGATTTCTACAGTGTCTAGCTGGGGGAACAAGGTCATCTGTTGGAATGCTGGCAGCACCCTTTAGACCTTTGTATAAAAGGATTAGCCTACTGTCTTTTCTCCTTTTCTTGAGAGACTCCCATTTTAATTTTCCAAGTATTCCAGTCATGCTCCCAGTTTCAAAGCAGTAATTGCCTGTTACAAATCTAGCAGCTCTATTCGGAACTTTCTCAATTTCATCGTTAAGGACCACTCCACTGGGGTCCCAGATACAACTAGAGCTGTCAGAGGATCTGACTATAGCCCCGCTTCAGCGCTGTCAGAGAAGAAAGTTATTTAAGCTGCAGAGAAAACAGTTATGAACAAGAAATAACTGTTGAAAATTTTACATTATCTGGAAAAACTCTAAGAGTTGTGAGCCCTTGTCCCTCATTTCAATGAGCATGATACATTACCAGAATGTCCATGTTTATACTAAATTTCATCTTCCATTTTTCAATGTTCAAAGGGTAATAACTCCTAAAGTAGGCAAATCAGAGTCAGGGTTCCTGCGCTCTGCACATTGTCTCATGGTGCTTTACACTTGTGTGAAGTGTCATGAAAATATCTCAAATGGTTTGTGAGTTATGGAGCCGACACAGTCAAAATTGCCTTTTTAAATGTTCAAAGGGCAATAACTCCTAAAGTAGGCAAACCAGAGTTATGGTTCCTGCACTCTGCACATCATCTCAAGGTGCTTTTCATTTATTTGAAGTTTCATGAAAATATCAGAAACGGTTATGGAGCGGACATAGTTAAAATTGCCATTTTTTAATATTCAAAAGCCTATAACTGAAAAAGTAGACAATCCAGAGTTTGGGTTCCTGCGCTCTGCACACGTAATATGGTGCTTTACATTTGTGTGAAGTTTCATAAAATTATCTCAAACGGTTTTTGAGTTATCGAGCAAAGACGGCTAAAATTGATATTTTTCAATATTCAAAGGGAAATAACTAAAAAATTAGGCAATCCAGAGTTATTGTTCCTGCACTCTGCACACCATCTCATGGTGTTTAATGTTTGTGTGAAGTTTCATGAAAATATGTGAATGGGTTTTAAAGTTATGGAGCGGACACGAAAATTGTTAACAGACACAGACAGACACACAGACAGACACACAGAAAATACGAAAACCAGAGTTATGGTTCTTGCGCTCTGCACATTGTCTCATAGTGCTTAACATTTGTGTGAAGTTTCATGAAATTATCTCAAACGGTTTTCGAGTTATGAAGCGGACACTGTTAAAATTGCCATTTTTCAATGTTCAAAGGGCAATAACTCCAAAAATAAGCAATGCAGAGTTATGGTTCCTGCGCTCTGCACATCGTCTCATAGTGCTTAACATTTGTGTGAAGTTTCCTAAAAATATCTCAAACGGTTTTCGAGTTATGAAGCGGACACAATTAAAATTGCCATTTTTCAATGTTCAAAGGGCAATAACTCCAAAAGTAGGCAATCCACAGTTATAATTCCTTCGCTCTGCACATTGTCTTATGGTGTTTAACATTTGTGTGAAGTTTCATGAAAATATGTTAAGCAGATACAAAGTTATGGAGCCAACACAAATTAACGGAATCACGGAATTACGGAATTACGGAAAATGTTCAAAGGGCAATAACTCCAAAAGTAGGCAATCCACAGTTATAATTCCTTCGCTCTGCACATTGTCTTATGGTGTTTAACATTTGTGTGAAGTTTCATGGAAATATGTTAAGCAGATACAAAGTTATGGAGCCAACACAAATTAACGGAATCACGGAATTACGGAATGACAGAAGGACATGGCAAATCCAATATAGCCCCACTTTTTCAAAGCGGGGCTATAACTACCATATTCCAAGATTGGGCGAACAAGACCTTTATATGCTGCCTCTTTTACATCCTGAGGGCACTGATGAAGATTTCGCCTCAGGAAACCAAGCGTTCTATTTGCCTTAGTACACATATTGCTAATATGAGTATTCCATCTCAAGTTGTGTGAGATTGTCACTCCAAGGTATTTAATGGAGTCCACATTCTCGAGGACCGTTCCCGCTAAGGTGTAAAGAAGCCTCAACTTTATTAGATCTCTTCCTAGTTATCTGCATAATATTGCATTTAACTGGCTGAAATCTCACGCCCCATTTACGTGCCCAACATCCTAATCTATCTATGTCAGCCTGAAGTTTCAATGAGTCATCTGTATCTCTAATTTCCCGGTAACAAACGCAGTCATCTGCGAACAGTCTTATTTCTGAGTATATGTCAGTGGAAATATCATTGATGTACAGGGAGAACAAAAGTAGACCAAGAACGGTCCCTTGCGGGACTCCAGACAAAACTGGAGCCCATTCCGAAGATTCACCATTAACAACAACCCGCTGTTTTCTGTAGCAAAGAAAGGAATCTATCCATTTGAGGGTCTTTCCCCCAATTCCATAACCAAATAACTTAGATTTAAGTAGTTCATGAGGAGGGGTGTCAAAAGCCTTCTCGAAGTCCAGAATAAATGTGTCCACCTGTCCCCCTTTGTCCAAGATTTTTGCCCAGTCATTAATACCTGTGCTTAGCTGAGTTTCACAACTGTGCCTTTTCCTAAATGCATGTTGTCTGTCTGACAAAAGTTTATGTTCGTCCAAGTGGGCCATGATGTTTGAGCAGACTATATGTTCCAGCAATTTACACAGAACACAAGTCAGAGACACAGGGCGATAATTACGGGCAAGAGCCCTATCTCCTTTTTTGAAGAGTGGACAAATGTTTGCTAAGAGCCATTCTTTGGGGATTTCACCCGTATCAAGAGACTGTTGAAACAAGTGTGCAAAAACTGGACCCAACTCATTTGAAAGTTCCTTCAGGACCCTAGGATGAAGCTCATCAGGTCCTAAGGCCTTACTGGGGATTAAGCCTTGAAGTAATTTGGTCACTCCTGCAGCTGTCACAACAATATTGTTCATGAATGGGGCCGATCTTCCAGTCAATGGAACCTCCGTGAACTCAGTTTTATTAAATGCATCATTGAATTGACCAATTAGTTCCTCTGCCCTTTCAGAGTCCGATTCAGCAACCCCGTCCGCTCCTCTTTTATTAAGGGGCGGGATACCTTGCCTGTCTTTCTTCTGGCTATTAATATATCTGTAGAAGTCTCTGGGATTTGCCTTTACATCACCTACCAAGTTATTCACATACAAATCATGCTGATTTTTTTTATATCAGTCTTGATTTCACGTCTCAAGTTTTCAAATTTTGTCCGGAGTTTACCACTTCCCGTCTTTTTTGCCTTTGCATGAATCTTATTCCTTCTGCGAATTTTCCTTCTTATCTCTTGAGTGATCCAGGGAATAGAAGATACAGATCTACTAGTTTTTGAGGGGATATGATTTTCGGCCGAAGTATGAATGAAAAAAGTTATCAAATCAAAATTCTCCGGTACAGATCGAGCATCTGAATGACCATTAAAGTAATTCTCCTTTGCAAATCTGAGTGCATCCTTCCTCATAGTTTCATAGTCACCTTTCTGATATGAGTACACCTTCCTCCGAGGTTTCTTTATTGGTGGGATGCGAATTTTTAAATATACGGAGACAACATCGTGGTCACTTAGTTTATCTGGGGAATGAATGTCTTCGAATTGTCCTGGGAAAGTCGTAAGGATCAGATCCAATGTGTTCTTATCACGAGTGGGGAAGTTAACAATTTGTTCAAGGCCATGATCGTTCATAATGTCAATTAATATTTGTCCTTCCGACTGACTCAGCATTGTACCTTGTTTGCTGAGCCTGTCGGGCCAAGCAATGTCTCTGAAGTTGAGGTCACTTAGAACATGTACAGCCGGGAGATTTTTACCCTTATGCTGTGATTTAATGATATCCAGTTGGTCTTTAAACAACTGGAAGTTTTCGATTGTACCATTAGGTGGTCGATACCAACTTGCTACGAAGTGGGAAGTTTTATTTGCAAAAACCTTAACCCAGACCGATTCGGTGTCATTTTCAAGTTCCATGAAAGGCATGTGGGGGATGTCTCTATGAATGAGCAACATCACCCCACCGCCATGAGAGTTCCTATCTTTTCTGTACACACAGTACTGACAGGTTTCGGGGAAAAGCTCAGATGTAGTAATTGAACTGTCAATCTTTGTTTCCTGAATAGCAACAAAATGAGGTTGAGATGTATCGAGGAAAGCTAAAAGTTCAAGAATTTTCCCTCTAATTCCATTTATGTTTAAACTGCAAAGTTTCAAACCTTTCACAAAATTTGACTTAGTTTCATCAGCAGTCGAAGATATGCCTCTCTTATCCTCTGACAGAGGTTCAAACCTGTTTGGCTTACTCAGTTCTACATATTCATCAAAGAAGGAGTCTGAAAAGTTACAGACCTCACATTTTGGACATATCCAGTGGCAGCTTGAATTTACCAAAGTGCCATATTCTGCAACTGAAATGAAGGAACAGTCAGTGTGTATCCACATTTCACATTGATCACACTGAACGGCTTTGTGGCCATTAAGAACAGCACCACTGCAAAGACCACAGTCAGCTTTGCAGTCTTTGCAATACCAAGTTCCAGCTCTAGATTCAATTTCTAACAATTGACTGTTATCCAAATCAGAACATGAGGAGTGAAAGCGCTTGTTACAGTCCTCACATTCTATCCATTTCTCCGAACCTTTGCAATATTTTTTTCAGAGTCCGCAACGAAACCTTGGGCCGGGGTTAGTTTCAATGTCTCCGGCCAAGATTAGAAGTAAAGTCAAGTTTGTACCGCGTGAGGACTTGAAGTTTCGCAAGCCCTCCGAACACCTTCTGTTCCCATTCTTCCTTGTAAATGCCAAGTACTGGGAAATTCTACTACTACTCTCCTTCATTGTAATCTTGCACTCCTGATTTCCATCATCTGGATGCATTCTATAAGTTGTTTTCCAAAGAGTGAACCCAAGAATTAAGACCATGGGAAACAGGGAGACCTTCATTTTAATATACCGGGTAGTGATTTGATGATTTCTAATGATTTATTATGGGGTGTCAAGCAACAATCCTGATTCGAGTTTGTCACAGCCAGCACACTGACAGCTACAAAGGACTATTCAGTATACTGGTCTAATTACATACAGCTCAGCACACTCAAACATCCGACAACACACAGGCCCCCCAGAAAAATGAATGTAACAAGCGACCTAAGAATTTCTGTTTACATTACCCCACCCACTAGTGAGGTAATGGCGGGAAAGAATGTCAGCAATTTTTTCAATCTACAAGACAAACAAATCACAATCTATGGTAACTAGCAATAAAATATTGCTGGTTTATGCTTGTCTGTTATGAATCAGACAAGAAACCAAACAGATATCCAAGAAAAAAACTCTTTTAGCGAGCTATTTTTTTCCAATTCCGTCCAGGTCGAACGGAATACCGAAACCGGCCGGAACCAGGCCTTTAAAGTAGCCACTCAGAGAGGTGTGACTAGGACTTGTTACACTAATATAATTGAGGCTGTTTTCTTAACAAACATTCACCTTAACCCCACTTTATATAGAGAAAACTGAGGTTTACGGGGTTGTTCAATATTTTACTTATTTCCATTCAAAGTCATAGGCTGTGGGTACTCGTTAGAATCGTCCCAATATGGCGGCTTAGACAAGAACCCACAACCTATGTTTGCAATACATAGCGTTACGAAAACTTAGTCTGGTCTGAAAGAAATGTTATAACAAAAACAGAGTACAATTAAAAAAAAATAATAAGAAAAAATAAAGTAAACACCAACATTTAATTAAACACAAGAACATGTAAATTGACTGATAAATAAATAAATAAATAAATAAATCATACCTGTCCCACATAGGCGATGCTGCCATCGCTAACACAGACACACACATACAAGAAATAGAATGGTGGCGACCATCTACTTCCTTCTGACATGCGATACATAAAACAGACATTATTCTACTTCAGAAGACTTTGATAAACGTATGTGACGAATTCAATGCTGGGATCTTTGGGTGAAGCTTATATATTCCTATCATCGGCGTTTGAAAGATTTTTTAGAAACTAAAAATAAACCAATTATGACAATTTTACCATTTTCAACCGTTGCTTGCCGACACTGTTAAAGAACCAACCGACCAATTTAAAGGTGAAAAAGAGTTAAATAAAGACAATTTTTTTTATAGAACACGTGTTTTCACACCGCACCATTAATCTTTGCTGGCCGACTCTGTTAACGAACCAACCGACCAATTTAAAACAAAACTGGTAAAGGTGCTTAAGCGATAATTAAAGACGTTTAACTTTGCAAAGAGCGCGTGTTTTCACACCTCATCATTAATCGCATTAATTGCGTGATCAATGTGTCAAATCAAATAAACAATGTGATTAACGGTATTGATCAAAACAGGTAATACTTATCACAATTCCTAATTAACATTTTCATTTAAATTACATGTTCTTCTCTCTCTCTCTTTATCTTTGTCACACATGACTTGACTTGATAGATTTTGTAAGATAACTGGGCGCTAAAAGCACGTAGGGTCTACCCCTTGCCACACATGGGGATAATAAATCTTTTATATATAACAAGAGGGCCAGGATGGCCCTGGATTGCTCACCTGATCGTTAGAGTAACAAGTGGGCCCAGGAAAGGGCCATTATTGACCCCAGGGTTATAATGAGCATAATGTTGAGGGAGGTCTAAAAAGGTGAAGCTTCATACCAAATATCAACAAAGGCTATAAATTGAACAATCTTGGCAAAGGTCCAGTAATATCTAAGACCTGGTCCTTGCAGTTTCAGAGAAGAAGATTTTTTTTAAGATATTCCCTGCATAAGCCTATGTAAAACCAAATTGCCCCGGGGCTAGGTCCACTAGATGAAGCTTCACAGCAAATAGACCTGGGCCTTGCTGTATCAGAGAAGAAGATTTTCAAAGATTATCTCTATATATTATAAGCCTATGTAAAACCAAAGGGCCCGGGTAGAGGTCCACTAGATGAAGCTACATACCAAATATCAAAAGCATGGGCCTTGCAGTTTCAGAGAAGCAGATTTTCAAAGACTATCTCTATATAAGTCTTATGTAAAACCAATGGGTCTCGGGCAGGGGCATTTTTGGCCCAAGGGCTATAATGTGAACAATCTTGATAGAGGTCCACTAAATGACATTTCACACCAAATATCAAAGACCTAGGCGTTGTGGTTTCACAGAAGAAGATTTTTAAAGATTTTGACTATATAAGCCTATGTAACACCAAAGGGCCCAAAGGCAAGGGCATTTTGGCCCTATGACTATAATTTGAACAATCTTGGTAGAGGTCCACTAGATGAAGCTTCATACCAAATATCAAAGACCTAGGCCTTATGGTTTCAGAGAAGAAGATTTTTCAAGATTTTCCCTATATAAGTCTATGTAAAACCAAAGGGCCCCAGGGCGGGGGCATTTTTGGCCCCAGGACTATAATCTGAACAATCTTGTTAGAGATCCACAAGATGAAGCTTCATACCAAATATCAAAGACCTGGGCGTTGCGGTTTCAGAGAAGAAGACTTTTAAAGATTTTCCCTATATAAGCCCATGTAAAACCAAAGGGCCCCGGGGCGGGGGCATTTTTGGCCCCAGCACTATAATTTGAAGGGTCCACTAAATGAAGCTTCATACCAAATAACAAAGACCTGGGCCTTGCGGTTTCAGAGAAAAAGATTTTTAAAGATTTTTCCAATATAAGCCCATGTAAAACTAAAGGGCCCCGGGGCGGGGGTATTTTTGGCCCCAGCACTATAATTTGAACAATCTTGGTAGGGGTCCACAAGCTGAAGCCTCATACCAAATATCAAAGACCTGGGCCTTGCGGTTTCAGAGAAGAAGATTTTTAAAGATTTTCCCTATATAAGCCAATGTAAAACCAAAAGGCCCAGGCTCAGGGGGGGGGGGGGGGGAGGACCTGGGCCTTGTGGGGTGAAGCTTCATACCAAATATCAAAGACATGGGCCTTATGGTTTCAGAGAAGAACATTTTTAAAGATTTTCCCTATATAAGCCAATGTAAAACCAAAAGGCCCAGGCTCAGGGGGGGGGGGGGGAGGACCTGGGCCTTGTGGGGTGAAGCTTCATACCAAATATCAAAGACATGGGCCTTATGGTTTCAGAGAAGAACATTTTTAAAGATTTTCCCTATATTAGCCCATGTTAAACCAAAGGGCCCCATAGTGGGGGCATATTTGACCCCAGCACTATAATTTGAACAATCTTGGTAGGGGTACAATAGATGAAGCTTCATACCAAATATCAAAGACCTAGGCCTTGCGGTTTCAGAGAAGAATATTTTTAAAGATTTTCCCTATATAAGCCCATGTAAAACCAAAGGGCCCCGGGGCGGGGTCATTTTTGGCCCCAGCACTATAATTTGAACAATCTTGGTAGGGGTCCACTAGATGAAGATTCATACCAAATATCAAAGACCTGGGCCTTGCGGTTTCAGAGAAGAAGATTTTTAAAGATTTTCCCTATATAAGCCCATGTAAAACCAAAGGGCCCCGGAGCGGGGGCATATTTGACCCGAGCACTATAATTTGAACAATCTTGGTAAGGATCCACTAGATGAAGCTTCATACCAAATATCAAAGACCTAGGCCTTGCGGTTTCAGAGAAAAAGATTTTTAAAGATTTTCCCGATATAAGCCCATGTAAAACCAAAGGGCCCCGGGGCGGGGACATTTTTGGCCCCAGCCCTATAATTTGAACAAACTTGGTAGAAGTCCCCTAGATGAAGCTTCATACCAAAAATCAAAGACCTGGGCCTTACGGTTTTAGAGTAGAAGATTTTTAAAGCTCTCCCCTATATAAGCCCTTGTAAAACCAAAGGGCCCTGGAGTGGGGGCATTTTTGCCCCAGCACTTTTATTTGAACAATCTTGGTAGGGGTCCACTAGATGAAGCTTCATACCAAATATCAAAGACCTGGGCCTTGCAGTTTCAGAGAAGAAGATTTTTAAAGATTTTCCCTATCTAAGCCCATGTAAAACCAAAGGGCCCCAGAGCGGGGGCATTTTTGGACCCAGCACTATAATTTGAACAATCTTGGTAGGGGTCCACTAGATGAAGCTTCATACTAAATATCAAAGACCTGGGCCTTACGGTTTCAGAGAAGAAGATTTTTAAAGATTTTCCCTATATAAGCCCATGTAAAACCAAAGGGCCCCGGAGCGGGGGCATTTTTGGCCCGAGCACTATAATTTGAACAATCTTGGTAGAGGTCCACTAGATGAAGCTTCATACCAAATATCAAAGACCTGGGCCTTGTGGTTTCAGAGAAGAAGATTTTTTAAGTTTTTGGTGAAAAAAATCTATTTTTGGCTCCTATGACCTAGATGTGCAACGGACCGGAACCATTTGAACAACTTTGAAAGGGGACCACCTAAGGATCATTCCTGTGAAGTTTGGTCAAAATCCGATCAGTGGTTTAGGAGGAGATGTTGCTTAAAGAATTGTTTACGGACGGACGCACGGACGGACGCACGGACGGACGGACATTCTAACAAATCCGGTTTATGGGCTTATCCCATTATAAACTCCCATAGAGAAATTAAGCTCCTAAGCCGAAAAATAGCCCCTAAGCAGTAAGGTTTATGAGTTTATAGTGTTAACTTAACGGAATAAACCCATAAGGTTGGACAAAATATAACCCCTAACACTTATATGTTTGTCCGGACGCACGACGGACGAAAAGTGATCCCAAAAGCTCACCTCGTCACGTAGTAGTGACGGTGAGCTAAGAAAAAATATAGGGATATATTTTGGGGGCGAAACGACTAGGGTTGGGGGCGAAACGACTAGGGGCCAAAAAAGGAGGCGAAACGACTAGGGGGGAAACGACCAGAGGGAAACGTCTTGGGGGCGAAACGTCTTGTTACCTTTGAATGTAGTACATCGTATGCATGCTTTTGGTAGTTCTGATTGGATGTGGGATGTATGTAGGGAGCGGAATCTCGACAAGGCCATATACTTTCTTGTAGAACAATATGAGCCGAGCATCTGCCCGCCTCTGTTCCAATGGTCTCCATCCCAGGGCACTAAGCATCTGGGTCACACTACTATATTACTGTGGGTACTCGTTAGAACCGCCTCAATGAGGATGTTATAATATTTGTACCCACAATCTTCATTTTGAGCAGAAATTAGAAAAAAAAATATCATAATTTAACATCTGAAAATATTTATTGCTATTGTTACGAGCCAGGCGTAGCAGAAAGAAAAAGCAAACAAGCCTTTTGGAAAAATTTAACAAAATTTATTTACAAGTTAACTTAAACCTGTAGAAGTAAGAAAATTAAATGTACTTAGCTCTGTTATGAAATATCCTGAATGAATCTATTTTCCTTGATCCCACAGAATTCACAGTCCAAAATGAAAAGTAATATCCTTTAACAATCAAACACAGAGTTTAGAAATAACTTTTCTTAAATGCCCAAACATCAAACTCCAAAGTCTGCCTCAATGAGAAAAATCATGCTCTTTTATAGACCCTAAGATTTCTCTAGAATGTTCCACAGGGTTGTGGAATAAGATGAGGTAATCTTCTAAAAATAATGCAAACCTGAACTTTCTGGAAGGTTCTGAAGTACTTTTCCTTGTAAACATGTTGTTTACAAAAAAGAAATTAATCTGTGACTCAGTTTTCTAGAATCTTCTATAAAAAGATTAACAAGATATTTATAGCACTATTAGGTCACAGTGGGGTGAAAGTGGGAATCAGAAAAATAAATTCTTATGCATAACACTCCCCCTCTTCGAGGAAAAGAAAGATTAATGTAATAAAGCTTTCTTTTGCTTTAAGATTAATAAAATATTGAACATAGCATATACAATTACATGTATCTACAATCCACTTCAGTATGAAAGAAAAACACAATTCCTGACACTGCTCAAGCTCTTGAAAGGGCATCAGGGATAATGTTATCTCTCCCTCTAATATGTCTTATGTCTAAATTATACTCTTGTAGCATAAGACTCCACCTGAGCAACCGCTGATTTTTGTTTTTCATTTTATGTATGAAAGTCAGTGGATTGTGATCACTGAAAACAACAATCGGTGCAGCAGTAGGGGTAAGATAAACCTCGAAATGTTGCAGAGCAAGAATCAGAGACAAGCACTCTTTCTCTATGGTAGAGTAATTTCTCTGATGCTTATTAAACTTTTTGGAAAAGTAGCAAACTGGATGATCCACACCATTTTCATCTTCCTGCAACAAAACACTACCTGCACCTACGTCACTAGCATCTACAGCTAGCTTAAACTCCTTTTCAAAGTTTGGTGCTAAGAGAACTGGTTCACTCTTGAGTATGGCTTTAAGTTTATCAAAAGCATTTTGGCATATTGTCCAATGGAATTTTGTTCTTTTGCTGAGCAAATTTGTCAAAGGCTCAGCAATGACAGAGAAATTATTACAGAACTTTCTGTAATAACCAGCCATACCAAGAAATTGCATCAGCTGTCTTTTGCACGTGGGTACGGGAAAATTTGAGATAGCCTCAACTTTAGCATCAATGGGTTTCACATGACCTTGACCTACAACATGACCTAGAAATGTCAAACTTGCATGGCAGAATTCACTTTTAGCAAGATTGATTGTCAATTTGGCATTACTCAGTCTATCAAAGAATGCTCGAATAGTCCCAAGATGTTGATTCCACTGGTCGTTGTATATGATAGCATCATCGATATAAGCACTGCAGCCTTCCAGTCCCGCAATTACCATGTTTATTAAGCGCTGAAATGTTGCTGGAGAGTTTTTCGTTCCAAATGGCATGACTTTATAGTTAAATAATCCGTCTGGTGTTGTGAATGCCAAAACCTCCTTTGCTCTATCTGTAAGTGGAATTTGCCAAAATCCTTTCAGAAGGTCGAATTTCGTTATGTATTTGGCATTCCCGATGTTATCAATGCAGTCATCCATTCTTGGAATAGGAAAGCTATCTGTTTTACTTAAGGAATTAACTTTCCTAAAATCTGTACACATACGATATGTCCCATCAGGTTTGGTACAAGAATACAAGAAGAACTCCACTCACTTTGGCTTGGTTCAATAAAGTCATTGTCTAATAGATACTGAACTTCTTCTTTAAGATATTTTTGTTTCACAGGATTCATCCTGTATGGGTGTTGTTTTACAGGTTTAGAACCATTTATGTCCACATCGTGAAATATTTTGTCTGTCCGTGTTGGAATGTCAGGAAATAAGTGTTCATATTCAAAAATCAGCTGTTTCAGTTCATTCCGCTGATTTGGCTCTAGATGTGACAGTTTCTGGTCAAGATTCCGTAGAATGTCAGAATTCTGAAGTTTTGATGATGTGGGATCCGACTTCACTGAATTAATATCCTCACAGTCATTGTCACATGAGTTAAGTGGAACAGAGCTAACTAGATTGACTGATGTTAAAGATGTATTATCCCTATCTATGTATTCCTTACGCATGTTAATATGACATAGCTGCTTTAGCTTGCGCCTCCCAGGAGTGTTTATTATGTAATTTACGTCACTGATCTTTTTGTCTACAGCGTATGGACCATAATACCTGGCCTGCAACGATTTTCCTGGAATAGGCAAAAGAGCTAGTACTTTATCACCTGGTTTAAAATTCCTTTCTTTTGTCCCTATGTCATATAGCTGTTTCATTTTCATTTGGGCTGACTGAAGATTGGTCCGAGCAGCCTCACAAGCTTTTGAAAGTCTAGTTTTGAAATCGGACACATACTGAAGTAAATTCAGGGAGGTGTCATCATTGGAGAGAAATTTCTCTTTGAGAAGTTTCAAAGGACCACGAACAGTATGGCCAAATACTAATTCAAATGGACTGAAGCCAAGAGATTCTTGCACAGATTCTCTAACAGCAAATAAAAGGAGATGGATGCCTTCATCCCAATCCTTCTCTGTGTCAAAGCAATATGATCTTATCATGTTTTTCAAGGTTTGATGGAATCTTTCAAGGGCGCCTTGACTTTCAGGATGATAGGCCGATGACTTATACTGTACAATGCCAAGTTCATGCATTACTTGTTGAAATATTCCAGACATAAAATTTGAGCCTTGGTCTGACTGAATAGATTTAGGAAGCCCAACAAATGTGAAAAACTTCACTAAGGCCTTGACGATTGTCTTAGTTTTGATATTTCTTAGTGGAATGGCTTCAGGAAAACGTGTGGAAGCACACATAATAGTCAAAAGATATTCACAACCAGACTTTGTTCTGGGCAAGGGACCCACACAGTCTATAATTATTCGACTGAAAGGTTCATCAAAAGCAGGTATAGGCTGCAAATGAGCCTTAGGTATAGTCTGATTGGGTTTTCCTACCATTTGGCATGTATGGCAGGACCTACAATGCTGAGAAACATCTGACTTTAACCCAGGCCAGTAAAAATGATTAAGAATCTTGTGATAGGTTTTATTTACACCTAAATGTCCTGACATAGGAGTTTCATGTGCCAAGTTTAATATTTCGGGACGGTAAATCCGTGGAACCACTATCTGATGGTTGACAGTCCACTCGTCTTCTGCTGAGACGTCTGGTGGACGCCATTTTCTCATAAGAATGTCATTTTTGACATAATAACAGACTGGGACCTGAGATACTTCCTGCTCATCTAAGGCCCTTTCAAACAAAGGCGAAATCTCAGGATCCTTGTGCTGTTCTATAGCTAGTTGAGACCCGGACATTTTGTCATGGCCTAGATCGAAAGATGAGTAATTCTCATGAAAATCTGTCTGCTTATCAGGCAGGCTTGAATACAGAGACCTTGTTATCTCGTCATTAAAAGACTGACCCAAAAAGGTATCAGTGAAATCAAAATCCTGTTTCCCATCAGTTTGCTTGGCCTTACGTGCCATAGCCCTTGTGACTGCACAAGATGGATAAAGATCAGGAATTTCCTGCTCAATGGGATCAGGCGGTTGGTCTATGCAAGGATTAGTAGTCAAAAGTGGGTTTACCACAACCTTATCTCCAGCTAAATCATTGCCTAGCAACAAATGAACACCTTTAAAAGGTAAAGAAGGTCTAATACCAACAGCCACTGAACCGGATACCAAGTCTGATGACAAATAAACGTTATGAAGCGGAACATTAACAAATCCACATTCCACACCCTGAATAAGGACACTTTGGCCCAAAGAAGTCTTCTCAGAAAAAGGCAGAGTATCTGCTAGAATAAGAGATTGAGAAGCTCCAGTATCTCGTAAGATTTTAATAGGGGTAGGATGGGCATAACTGTCACCATTTAGTGACACAAAACCATCTGATAAGAATGGTTCATAAATCTCCATAACTGAATCAGTCTCAGATAATTTGATATCAGAAAGAGTTTCCTCCCTTACACAAGACTGTGGTTTTGGCCTTATAGAAGTCAAGCCTGTAGGCTTAAGTTCCTCTTGTCTTTCTCGTTCTTTCCTTCTCTTTAATTTTAAACACTCAGAGATCAAATGACCTGTATTTTTACAATAATAACAAACTACTTGAGGTTGAGATAAGGGATTCTGGTCTTTGTTTTCACCAGAAGGTTTGGAAAAATTCTGGCTTCTGTTTTCACCAGAAGGTTTGGAAGGATTCTGGCTTTTATTTTCACCAGAAAGTTTGGGCATAGTACTAGATGTATGGCTATAACTACCAGAAGGATTACTGGGATAGAATCTTGGACCTGTCTGTGGATTATAAGGTTTTCGAGGATAAGGCCTGTTCACAAATGAGACTTTATGAGTCAAAGCATAATCATCTGCCAAACGAGAAGCTTCCTCCAAAGTTTCAACCTGTCTCTCATCGAGAAAAGATTTAATGTCTGAATTTATACACCGTTTGAACTCTTCAACAAGGACACGCTGTCTAAGTTTGTCATGATCAGAGCCTACTTTTTTAGAAGAACACCACCTATCAAAAAGCTGTTCTTTGGTTCGAGCAAATTCTACATGGGTCTGGGACATTTCTTTTTTACAGTTCCTAAATTTCTGCCTGTAAGCCTCAGGGACCAACTCATATGCTTTAAGAATAAGCTCCTTAACCAGATCATAGTCTGAGCTTTGCTCGACAGTTAGCTGAATGTAAATGTCTCGAGCCTTTCCGACAACAACGCTTTGCAAAAGTAAGGTCCAATGCTCTTTTGGCCATTTTAAATTTTCTGCAACTTTTTCAAAATGCAAAAAATACTTATCTACCTCTTTTTCCTGAAATGGCGGAACTAATCTAATGTGCTTTGTGGCATCAAAGTAACTACCAAAGTCATAAACAGGGGTAGGTTTCACCCTATCCTGACCCTGGAGTTCCAGTTCTTTCATCTTAAGTTGAAAATGCCATTTTTCTCTTTCTATTTCAAGTCGCTCTTTTTTTTCTAATTTTTCTTTCTGAAGGCGTTCCTCCATTTCTCTTTGTTTTTCTTCCTGTTCTAATTTTTCTTTTCGAATTCGTTCTTCCATTTCTAATCTTTCCATCTGCATTTGTCTCTGCATTTCTCTTTCTTTTTCCTTCTCTCTTTCTTCCATTTCTAATCTTAACTTCTCCAATTCAATTTGCCTTCCTATTTCAATTTGTCTCATTTGTAATTCAGTATGTGAAACCATAATGAGAGACAAAGCAGATGGATCGAAAAGTTCTTCATCAACAAAAAACTGTACCAAAATATTCTTAATTTCATGCTTCTTCATGCTTGTTTTGACAGCAGTGACCCCATAATGGGAAGCAATTTCTAGCAAATCTGTCCTTTTGGCCAGATTAAACAACTCCTGAGTAGGCTGAGCCAAAAAGCTTCTCAAATCAAACGACATGTTTGCTTTTTGTTTGTTCTATAAAGTATTTATGGAAATGCAGATTGAGGTTAATTTGACAAAGTTTTTTTTTTTTTTGAAATGACAAGCCCAACGAGAATTTCACATGAAATGACAAGTACTATTTCGCCTGAAATGACAGTTCACATGAAATGACAATCCCCTATATGCATACAGGGAAATACCAATCCTGTGAAGCAACTGCAAAGTCTATTTGATAAGAAATGACAATTACCTGCGTCACATGAAATGTCGGTTTTAAAATGCTTAAAATGGTTTTATCCCGGACGAGCCCCCAATTTCTGTTACGAGCCAGGCGTAGCAGAAAGAAAAAGCAAACAAGCCTTTTGGAAAAATTTAACAAAATTTATTTACAAGTTAACTTAAACCTGTAGAAGTAAGAAAATTAAATGTACTTAGCTCTGTTATGAAATATCCTGAATGAATCTATTTTCCTTGATCCCACAGAATTCACAGTCCAAAATGAAAAGTAATATCCTTTAACAATCAAACACAGAATTTAGAAATAACTTTTCTTAAATGCCCAAACATCAAACTCCAAAGTCTGCCTCAATGAGAAAAATCATGCTCTTTTATAGACCCTAAGATTTCTCTAGAATGTTCCACAGGGTTGTGGAATAAGATGAGGTAATCTTCTAAAAATAATGCAAACCTGAACTTTCTGGAAGGTTCTGAAGTACTTTTCCTTGTAAACATGTTGTTTACAAAAAAGAAATTAATCTGTGACTCAGTTTTCTAGAATCTTCTATAAAAAGATTAACAAGATATTTATAGCACTATTAGGTCACAGTGGGGTGAAAGTGGGAATCAGAAAAATAAATTATTATGCATAACACTATACAAAAAATACTTACATTAATATTTTGGTCAAACAGGTAAATGGTCAGAGTTTTACACCCAGTTGGTCCAAGTTGGACTTTCAGAGTGGTCGGCCAGAGTGATTTGGTCAAAGTTTTACACTCACCCCTATATGAAGAGTAGTCATTTTTGACCCATCTAACTGCTGTTCTTTGTACCTGTTTAACCTTATCTATATTTGACTGGGTATATGGGCTCCACACAGGGGAGGCATACTCAAGCTGAGGCCTAACAAGTGTATTATAAGCTGTTTGGTGCAATTATTCCTACGTATGAAGCCCAGGGTCCGATTTGCTTTGGTGGTCACGTTATGAATGTGGGTGTTCCAAGTTAAATCACGGCTAAACTGAAGGCCAAGGTACTTGGCATGATCAGCCTCCTGGAGGAGTTCACCGTGGAGAATGTATTTGTGTCTGATGGGCTCTTTAGAACGGGAAATGTGTAGGACGGTGGCACAGTTCAGGTGGTGCATGTTTAAGGGGATATATGCACCACCTGGCAGACAGCATGACTGAACTGTGCCACGGTGTGGGTGGAAAGGGCGTCCAAGTGAATAACTGTTCTTGGGGAAAAAGCTAAATTCATAGTAGTTGGTTAAGGTGTGAATTTGCCTGTATGCCAGAGGGTGGGTAAATTTTGACTCCCTGCGGTTTGGTATAAGGTATTCGGAGATAGGGATCGCAACAAGGTCAAATGTGACATTATACATCATGACTAGGCGGCTGTCTATGCGCCTCTGATCTAGAGGGCGCCAGTGGAGATTACTAAGCATTTCTATAACACTGGAGGTGTACCGATAGTCACGGATGGCCCACCTAGCAACCCAGCGCTGGACAGATTCAATTCTGTGTATATCAGCAGCAGTATGTGGAGACCAGACAGAGAAGGCATATTCCAACTGCAGTCGTATGAGTGTTTTATATGCTTTGGACTTCAGATTCTGATTATGCACTTTCACGTAGCGTTTGACGAAACCAAGGGTTTTGGTTAGCCTTTTTAGTGATATTGTCTATGTGCTTTCCCCAACTGAGGTCATCAGATATTGTGACCCCTAGGTACTTAGCAACAGACAAACTTTCGAGTTCTGTGTTATGGAAGAAGTACTTGGATGGGATGGGGGTTTTAAGTTTCGTAACATGTAATTACCTGACAATTTCGCATGATTAAAGTTCATGTTCCAGTCCCCTTCCCATTTCTCCAGTTTATAGAGATCTACTTGTCATATTTTTGTTTCTGACATGGAGCTTATGCAGTGATACATGGCGGTGTCATCAGCAAATAGTGTAACTTTGGATATTACCTGACCTGGGAGGTCATTTATATATGCTAAGAAAAGAATGGGTCGGAGTACAGAGCCTTGCGGACACCAGAGGAAACTGGGATGGAGCTAGAGGAGATGCCACTGGTGACTACCGACTGTTTTCTGTTGTCCAAAAAATCTTTTATCCATTTCAGAGTATCTCCTCTAATGCCGTAGAATGTAGTTTTTGATGGAGTTTTTCATGAGCAACTTTATCAAAGGCCTTACTAAAATCTAATAATATTAGGTCTGTCTGTTTTCTTAACTGCATATTTTTGGAGAGTTCATCAATAAGCATGAAAAACTGGGTCTCGCAGGACCTGCGTTCTCGGAACCCATGCTCTAGTTCATAGAGGATATTATGGCTAGTGAAGTGTTTTGTCATGTTGGAGGCTACAATGTGTTCTGATACTTTACATAGAACACATGTAAGAGAGATTGTGGGGGGGGGGGGGGGAAGGGGGTAGTTGGAGGGATCGGACTTGTCACCCTTTTTGAATATAGGGGACACAGTGACCTCTTTCCATATATTGGACAGTTCTCCTTGGTCAATACCCCTTTGGAAAGTCACCTGAAGGATAGGGGCTAGCTCTCTATGGTGTAGAGTTACTGTAGGGTCAGAAATTCGTTTTGCACAAGTCAGAATTGTTACTGGTGACACGTCAAAAGACATTTCATACACCAGGACCTGTAATATGGGAAGTTAGTCCCTAGCACTCACCAAGGAGGAACACTTATACATCTCTCTATCTTCTGTTACTGCCGACGCCCTCTCGGGCATTTTGGCAGGATGACTGCGCGTCGGGCTATGAAAAAGAAGAAGAAAAAAGATAAAAAGAGTGACAGTGAGGCTGTTACAAGGTGATAGGTTAAAAACTAGATCGAAATGAGGGGAGAACAAAAACAGCTCTCTATGATTAATCAGTACTCAGCATATGAAAATGGAAGTGTGCGGGCTAAACATAAAATCTGGCTAAAACATGCACAATGCGAATTCCCGAGTAATTGGACGACCGGCACTGATGGATATATATTTTGGTTAGTTTTCGGTGAGGTCCGTCAAAGGGCTTCAGTTGATTTCTTCTGCATCCAATAAAATCACAACAATTGTCGTCTGCTTTGTTGTATGCTGGTAACGTTAAAAGTCATTGTTGCAAACCATACGGGTCATGACTCATGATTCATGTCCTTACACACTGACCAAACTGTTTTCTATTAATAACCTTAACCTGGGGTTACCCAAATTGAATTTTAGCACTTATAGAGGTTTTGTCCTTATAACTTTACCTCTCTGCATGCTGAGCATTTCCCAAAGCAGACGACATTTTTTGAAATATTTTCTTATTTTTTCCCCAGAAAACAGTTTTCTAGGAAAAATAAGAAAAATATCAACAATTTGTCGTCTGCTGAATTACCAGAGAGTGGTAATGGTTAAAAGAATAAATTTGAAACCTTTTCATAAAGGCCTTGATATTCACAAATTTCTCATAGAATCTGTCATTTCAGCGCCTTTTGGTGCTTTGATTAGTTATATGCACACTACTGCATTCACAGACTATTGCGTTCAACAGACTGATGCTCTATATCTATATCGTTATGAAGAGCCAATGAGTCTACAGTCATCTGCAAACAGTTTATGTCTGAGTTAATGTCAGTGAAAATATTCCGCCATTAGTAAACGCGACGTCGTCAATGACACCATACAAGTAACGTTACGGGGCATATCTAACTAATTTGCATATTTAATCCACTAGTGCATTATCGAATTTATTACATGGCGTTATTACATTCTCAGGCGCGATTTCATATGATAAAGAGGTGTATACCTCCAACCTCTGATGCTCAGTCTGCAACAGACCGATGAGAGCTAGAATTGGTCTTATCAGCCGTCTAAGAACACATAAACATTAGCATTTGATCATTGTCAGTAATCACAGACATATGACGTCGCTGATAAGCAATGGATAACGTCGTGTAATAAAAATCGTATGACCACACGTGTAGTAACACTTTGGCGGGATTAAGTAACGTCATGACGACGACATTTTCAACCATGCATTTGTTTGTGGAAAAAATGTCAAATTTAAAGGAAATAAAATCCAACTTTGAGTGGTCATATGATAAATAGAATCTTTCACTCGTGGTCATTTCATATGAAATTTATTGAACTCGCGGCTCGTTTCATAAATATCATATGAAATGACGAGTGTAATATCCTCTACTTATTTTATACTCATGCAGCCCAACTAATTGCTATAGCTCAAGGCACCAAATTTGTATAATCTCATCACGTGAACAAGTCCGTGAAATGAAGACCCCCCTATACCCCACTTTATATAGAGAAAACTGGGGTTTGTGGGGGTATACACTATTTTTTTTATTCTTGCTCCAAGACATAGGTTGTAGGTACTCGTTAGAACCGCCTCAATGAGGCGGTTCTAACGAGCATCCGCAACCTATGTTTGCAGTATTTATAAGAAAAATATCACGGATTTTAATCTGAAAATTGGCCATTTTGGAGATGTGTAAACATGCACCAATTCGCAAGGGTGTGTTATCGAAATGACACGCCATACGTTCTGGGATTGCTACAAAATGTTAATGTCGATAGGTAAGAAAACCGTTTCGTTCTGTTTCTGGACGGTCATTAAATTGTGGGGTCGGCACAAAAACCCAGCGTCGGTCGTGTTAGCGGAAATGCAGGGATTTTGCAGGCCTTGTAGTTGTAAAAGAGGGGTTTACAAGGAAACGTTCTATAATTTCTTATCTTTTTTTTTTAAATATTGATTGTGACCGTCACTCGTTTGTTCTAACGAGAATCTTAAATCTAAATTTGAAGCACAAATAGCCCAGCCGGCACATGACGTTAAACCATGTCGCATTACCGGCGATCCAACGTCATGATACGACGTGGATACACGTTGAAGAAGTTTCAGAGATCACATTTTATCATGAGCTTAAAGTAGACGGCTTTCATTGCCCTTATGGGACATGTTATCTTTGGTAACTGTTGGATAAGCTATCATTTTAGCCAGCACATTAAAAAACCTACAAGAAAGCTTGAGCGACCAGCGAAGACTCAGATCAGCCTGCGCATTCGCGCAGTCTGATCAGAGTCTTCGCTGATCTCATGTAATTACTATAGGCTAATATCTATGCAAACAGACATAAGCATAAGATCTTGTCAAAGTGGATGGGTGCGCATGTTGATTTGAGTCTCTGCTGATCGTACCGGTCTTATTGTAGGTTTTGTCATGCGCCGGCTCATTTGTCAGATTAATATACTGTTATCTGCACTATTTCACTACATTAAACTGCATGATCACATTATGTCCTACATTTTTACCTAATCTTTTTTTTGGCCGGTTCGCGATGTAGCTTTACTATTTTGCTCTACCCATTAAGGGGAATTGGTTCACCTTCAGGGGAGGCAACGCCTACAAAGTCTGCAATGTCAATAGGGGGCAACTCTAAAAGGAAACAATTTGCTCCTTAGGAGCAAATTCTTTCCTTCAAGAGAGTAGACCCCCTTTTCAGTGGGTCTGAGCCTATAGAAAGGCGAACAGGAAGTCCCGAAAGTTGTCTCCCTTTAAAAAAATGGCGGAAAATGTGCTAGGTGTTCCCATCCCCTTAAAGAATAAAGGAAATTCTAGATCATCGGGAAGGTTGCGAATGAGGTTTGACATTTTATTTGAATCGCCCGCCTAGGACAGAAGACTCGAGTGGAATGTGAAACCTTATTTTCTCTGAATTTTTTTTTGTCTGCCATGTCAGTAGGGGTCAACTCTAAAGGGAAAGGAGCAAATTCTTTCCTTTAAGAGTAGAACCCTTTTTCCTAGAGGCAGGGCTTATAGAAAGGCGAACAGGAAGCCCCGAAAGTAGTCTCACTTTAAAAAATAGCGTTGTAGCATCATGAAGCCCATATATTTCTTCAAGCCCCGATGGGCGAGGTCATGGCAACTCATTATATGACATTGAATGTTACTCCTTGCAAGCTCACGAAATGCGGTATGATTGCACATAATAGCGCACTGTTTCTTATCTCCAAGACTGACATTTTCTTGCGAAATCGAACTGTGATATTTGTCTTGTTTTTGCTGCAAACATAGAGTTTGTGCGTTTGTTAGAACCGCCTCACTGAGGCGGCTCTAACAAACACTCAAGATCTATGTTTTGTAAACCCACTTTTCTGCATATAAAGTTAGGATAACAAGGGTACTATTCATCCCGCGCACTTGTTCACGTGATCAATAATACTTGTTTTAGGCTCATGGATTGGTTATACGTAATCACCATTTTGTTGCTGGTTGGCTTCCTCTGTCTTGTTGTAACTGTTCTGTTCTCTGACTGTGATCTGACCCTGCTGTGGCACCTGAAGTTTGGGAAGGCACCAGGTAAGTCTTTTTGATGAAAGTTTTTATGTAAACATTGGAAACACATGGGCAGCAAGGTTAGCTCGTAATGCAATATAAGGATATTGTTTGTGCCAACACAAGGGGAAAGGTCATTAGCATTTGGTTTATTTGTTTGTTTGATTTGGGGTTTAACGTACCCGTCAACACTGTATAGGTCATATTGGAGACGTTGCTTCCAATTTTGTGGGACTTTTACCCGACATTGAGATGAAATGACATCTCAAGCCCTGCCGCCCAATGAAACCAATAAGGTTTATATGCATGGACGGTCCAACTCGCACCACTTTTTCTGGGCATTCTTAGAACCTCTAAGCGGTTTACCAGTATTCACGTGCGGTTGATTTCAGCTCTGCGTAGAAGCATCATGCAGCCCATCTATTTCTTCAAGCCCCGATGGGCGGGGGCGGCATTAGCATTTGGCGTCTAACAGTAAAATCTCAATATTAAGACAACCTTTGGGACTGTTCAAAAGTGGTCGAAGACCACTTTTGAATAGCCCCAAAGGTGGTCCCCCTTACTAGAGAACATTGGGTGTAGACAACATAAAGATAAGAGTAAATGTACCATTAACCCTTGTCCTGCTGAATAAATTTACTTTGCCACATATTTCTGGCTGTCAACCAATTAAATCACTAGCTATAATGTGTTCATTCAATGTCGCAAACAAAATGACAAACAGGCTAGATCCTGGTCAGACGGAAGCCATCTGATTAGGATGCAACAATAGGGCTTGTCCTGGTTCAGCAGGAAAAGGGTTAACATGTGTTTAGAAAAAGAAGTATTAGTTTTGACTGGCCTTAATATCGGAATTTCACTGTACATGTATAATCAAATGCGCATGCGCAGGCTGCTTGTGTGAGGCTACCTCACAGTCACTTCAATATGGGCCAGGGCCAGGATCTTTCTGAAACTACAAGAAGTCTTGAGCGACCAGCGAAGACACAGATCAGCCTGCGCATTCGCGCAGTCTGATCAGAGTCTTCGCTGATCGCATGTACCTACTATAGGCTATTATACATGCAAAGAGACATAAGCATAAGGTCCTGTCATAGTGGATGGGTGTGCAGGTTAATTCGAGTCTGTGCTGGCTACATGTTTAGTTATTCGCCGGCTCATATGTCTGCGGGCAAGAAAGGCTAAAGCGAGACTGCTTGATAATTTACCTTTTTTTTCTTCTTCTAGGAAATTGAAATTATCATACTATACAGTATGTAGTTTCTAGAGTGTACATGTATTCTTGAAAATGGAACGGGTCTGTTCTTGTAAATAGAAGTTTAGTGAAAATCTTCAAAAGAATGACAAACAGTGTTCATTCTGATTAGACGATTTATTATGATCCATCTCATCGTCTGCATTTGTTTCTGTTCTGGTCTGCAGGGTTGAAATGGCTAACATGAATAGGGGAAAGTCTTTTTAACCTGTATTTGCTGTTTTTTTTCTTTTGTTTGTTTGTTTGCTTGTCTTGAGGTTTTATGTCCACGTCAAAACTATTTAAGTCATTTTGGATGGTTCTTCCGATTTCGTGGGCTTTTACTCGAAATTGAGATGGAATTAAATATCAAGCCCTATTGCTACTGTTTATATACAGGGGCGGTCCAACTCGCGCCACTTTGTCTGTTTCTAAGTGGTTTGCCAGTACTCAGTGGGTTTCATCAGTGCGTGAAAGCACCGATGGGCGGGGACTGACCCTGTATTACTTATACGACAATGTAACAGAATGTACCAGGGTTACATTCATGGAAATGTATATTCACTACTATGTTCATCAAGAGATTCCGGAAAATTGACCCAAATTTATTTTTTGACAGAATGTCTAGCAGGCCGGGTGGTTTGGATCACGGGAGCGTCAAGTGGTATTGGTGCGGCTCTTGCTGTCGAGTTGGCTAAGGCAGGCTGTAAACTGGTGTTGTCCGCCAGACGGGAGGATAGACTGAACGAAACAAAGGCCAGATGTTTAGGTAATGGCAGAATTTTGTGTCCGGTCTCATCTCAGTCTAATCTTTATAAGGGGAATGCATTCACTTGTTGGGGAGGCGACACCTTCAAAATTATTTTGCCTCTCTTGTACATTGGGTATTACTCCTAAAGGGAATTATTTCCTTTAAGGGTGAACCACTTGCAACAGTCTTAAATCCTAAGAAAGCGATTTAAAAATCTGAAATGATGTCGCGTGTGTTGAAGATGACAGAACAAACATGCACACGCATGCACGCACACACACCAGATGAATTCATATCTCCCACAGGCAGGGTTGTAAATGAGTGAATTATTGTATTTGGACTTGTTGCCTTACATAGTTTTAGCATTTTCTGAACAAAATGTAATCCCTCCAAATATTGCACAATTGTGTTCGTTAAAACCATACCGGTTGTTGGCATTTCTAAAATATCTCTTATTTATTTTCTGAGGGAAAATATGCACATAGTGCACATCATTATAACATATATATTTTTTTTTTTTTTGGGGGGGGGGGGGGGGGCGGTTAAATATATTTGAATCCATGTGTTTTCGTAATATCACTTTATGTAGAGGAAATGGGATTTGGAAGGTTATACATTGTTTTCTGTTTTCTTGCTCGTAAAAATTAGGCGGATCTATTGAAAACACGCACTCCAACAGAATCGGAAACAAGACAGAAGCCAGGCTCACTAATTTCCATCAAAACGAAATGTTAGTTTTGGGGTCACGAACGAACGCACTATATTGTAATAAGAAGATTGCAAATTGCATCGGCATACACCTTGCGGTCTCTTTCAACTTTAAATGCCATTTTCCCTCTGCCCCCTCCCATCGGGGCTTGAAGAAATATATGGGCTGCATGATGCTTCCACGCAGAGCTGATACCGACCCGCACATGAGTACTGGTAAACCGCTTAGAGGATCTAAGCCTGCCCAGGCAAAGAAGTGCGAGTCGGCCCATCCATGCTTATAAACCCTATTGGTATCACTGGGTGGCAGGGCTTGAGAAGTCATTTCATTTCAATGTCGGGTAAAAGTCCCACAAAATTGGAAGCAACGTCTCCAAAATGACATTTACAGTGTTGACGGGGACGTCAAACCTCAAATCAAACAAACAAACAAATGCCATTTTCTCATTTTCTCCACTATTACTTGGTTTATTTTTATCATCGTTATATCAAATTGAATGTGAGACATTGAAGTTTTTACCAGGGCTACTGGATGTTTATATATTTGTTATAATAAAAAACTGATTGTATCACTAGTTTTACTCTTTTATGGATTCATCGTTTTATCAAGCAGCTTGAAAGGGCCCTTTCTTCGCAGAAATCCATTAACAAGAAATGCCCTTTAAAATTGTATCAGGGATTTCCTTTAAAACTTTTGGAAAGAAAGATATAGCAAATTTAATCTGTACCAAAATTAATTTAACATACTGAACTTAAAGCTTCATTTAAACAGAAACCACACAGGATACTAAACACATGTGAAGCATTGTTTAAGTCTAGTCTTCAAGGAACCTAAATGTCTATAAATAAAGGAGATGAATGACTTCAAAGATAGTGATAAAATCAAAAGATGAATTTCCAGGAAGGCTTAGAATTGATTTGAACAAATAAAAGCTGCTTTTTCTCCTGAAATGAGAGGAATGCACTACCTGGCCATTACTTAGGACCAATAAGCAATGTAAATTCTTACCTAATTTGCATTTTTGTAGATTTTAGTCAAACTGAATTTAAGAAAATTAAGTTAAATATACATTCCAACAAATGAAAGCCCTTCAGTCCAGTTATTAAATCATAACTCTGTTAGTTAAATGACCCTTGTTTATCAGTGCAATATCACTCATGGAGTGATTAGAAGACCAGTAATAGTTATCCTTTTTTTATAAAGATCACATCACAAAAACACGCATATATTTTTGACCCCCTTGAACCCCACTTTTATATAGAAAACACTTAGGTTTACAGGAGTAATGTAAACCTTATTTTTCCTCTAAATTATAGGTTGTGGATATTAGTTATAACCGCCTCGGGTACCCAAAATCTATATTTTGAGCAGAAATAAGAAAAAAATTACAATTTTTCAGCTTAAATTTTTTTTTTTTTCGGCGGTAAAGTCTACAATGTTTTTGTATAGGCGTGTTTTCGTAATGCACTGCATACACGCAAGAGGCGACTTATGGCTTGAGAACCACAATTGTCTGAGTAACCTTGATTGACTGTGAAACTTTTATGTCCATTTAACATTATGCTTAAAACTGATAGCAAAACATATCAATCCATTTACTGCTGAACGTTTATATTTCTTCAAGTTTATTAATCTTACACTGCCAAAAAGTCTAGATTACACCTAAATGGTTAAATTGTCAATGAATATGCACTTTTTAAAAAAATCATTAAAAATTGACAAATCGTGGTGTAGTCTATCATAAATGCAAGAAATATTATTCTAGCACAGCAGATAAAGGAATCCATAGTTTTAGCTTGTTCTTACCATTGTGTTCTTACCCAAAATCGAATATTCTCGCGTGTTCTGTTCTAACCCTTGTGTTCTTACTCAAAATCGAATATTCTCGCGTGTTTGATAAATGCATTGGTTGAATACGACCACATATGCACCGTCGTTAAGCTTGGCGTCACAGCCCGTTACGTGACGTAACTAAACATTTCTGTAGTGTCATCACAATATGGCGGACTTCGGTAACCGAAGTGACTGCAGCAATAAACATCTGCACAAAGAAATGGAAGGTATGCGAGGAAAAGTATCCTATATGGGTGTGAGGGGTGGATAGAAAAATCCGTCCCTCGGGATCACTGTCCAGCATCATTCGTCAAGCCTCGTGATGCCGGACAGTGACCCTTGGGACGGATTTTTCCGTCCACCCCTCACACCCATATAAGATTCTTATACTCTTGCATGTTCTGATTCTCTTCAGTCTTACACTGAAAGAACAACATGCTTTGAGAGGTATAGACGTCTTCCATTTACTGTTCTCCCAGTCAGCCTAGGATTCAGATTTCAGTTGGACATGGCATCCTGTCCATGCAGCAGGTGAAGCTAGAGGGGAGGGGGATATTGTTATTTCTTTTGTATAGAAGTCGCAGATTAGATTGACTAGGCGGAGCTATTCAGGTGTTGTCAATATATGTCAAATTCGCCGAGTCCAACAGAAGATTCGGTAGAGTGCCTCTCGCACGCTTTCTACAAGCAGACAAAATGGTCATATACGCCACAGCTATAGTTGTGTTACAGTTGAATTCACACACTCGCGTGACTTGGTTTACCTTTTTGTTCATGGAATATTCCTAAGGCAGGTACAAACGATAGCCCCGCCTAGTCAATCTTATCTGCGACTACTATATCTACACTTCCATTCATTTTCTTCTTTCTCCTCTGTCCCTTACTTTCATATCCACCACTATCGCTTCTATCTCTTTCTCCCTATCTCGATTGACATGGCATTAAACCCAAATCAATCAATCAATCAATCAATCAATCAATCAATCAATCAATCAATCAATCAATCAATCAATCAAGTCATTTCAAATTCAGCTGTCAAACACATTCGCTAATAACTAAGCAGAGAGTGTTATGGGCTACAAAGAATGGTTTTGAATAAATGATTGTTTAAAAGAAAAAAAAAAAAAGATTAATCTACTTTTTATTTGTTAATTCAACTTGTGTTTGCAGCGCCCCTGCCCATAGGGGCTTGGAGAAAAAGATTGGGCTGCATGGTGCTTCCGTGCAGAGCTGAAACCGACTGAGCATTCGAGTACTGGTAAACCGCTTAGAAAGTCTAGAGCTTAGGAAAAGTGAAGCGAGTTGGACTGCTCAAAATATAGATTGTTGGTACTCGTTCGAACCGTCTCATCGATGCGGTTCTAACGAGTACCCTGAATATATATTTTAGAGTAGAAACAAGAAAAAGTGAAGCGAGTTGGACCGTTCCTTAAAACCAAGTTTCTTTGGCCGATGGGCTTGAGATATCATTTAATCTCTGCGTGGGTAAAAGTCCCATAAAATCGGAAGCAACGCCCCCAAAGGGACAAATAATCTTGGCGGGGCCGTAAAACGACAGCACAGCAACCTGGGTTTTACAGTGGGAAACCATAATTTTCTTGTTTCTACTCTAAAATATATATTCAGGGTACTCGTTAGAACCGCATCGATGAGACGGTTCGAACGAGTACCAACAATCTATATTTTGAGCAGAAATAAGAAAAAATATCACACTTTTTCATCTTAAATTTTTAGTTTTTACGGCGGTAAAATCTACAGTGTATTTGAATAGGTGTGTTGAAGCATACCATGTTCCTGGTATTTTCAACCTGGATATCAGGGATACCTTCGAAAAGATTCTCCAAGAAATCAATTTATACTGGCTTGTCCTCCATATACGCTGCCATGCTTATCACCACGTTCAAGAGTTAATCTACAGAAAACCTTACTCCATATAGAGAAAAGTGGTTTTTACAAGGCTATACACTTTTTGTTCTTATACGTTTTCAAAACATAGTTTGTTTGGGAAATCGTTAGAATCGTTGTCAAGTTTTGAGCAGTGAAAATCTGCACTTTCTCACACAGGTGCGTTAATTTTAAGTTTTATGCAGAGCAGGGAAAGACAAGAAATGAAGACATTCTGGTACTGCCACTTGACCTCCTTGACCTTCAGTCCCATCAGACTGCAGTGGACACAGTGATGAAATATTTCAAACAGGTACGTGTATGGGGTCCCAATTTTACTTTATAACGCGAACACTTCGTGTCATAAGTAAGGACTCTGCTAGCACAAAATTGCGGGCCAACCTCAGGCCGATAGCGATACGACGCTGCTAACTCAAGCGACATCATATCGCTATCGGCACGACGTTAGCCCTGCATTCTTTGCTTACTGGTAAATGATCTAACCTATCAATCGCATTTTTATAAATGTTAGGTAGATCCAGACAGATTGTGAGCACCTACAGTATTTGTCTCTAACATACACAAGAAAAATGTCACAAACTGCATCATGTAGAAGAAAATATGCATTGTTACGTGATCCAAACATTTCACAAGAGAGAGAGAGAGAGAGAGAGAGAGAGAGAGAGAGAGAGAGAGAGAGAGAGAGAGAGAGAGAGAGAGAGAGAGAGAGAGAGAGAGAGAGAGAGAACATGTATCTTGTGTGTAATATACATTTTCTCTTACCATGTAAAAGCATTTATCATATGACGTCACGTCTGAGAATGTAATAACGCCGTGTTATAAATTCGATAAGACACTAGTGGATTAAATATGCAAATTAGCTAGATACGTCCCGCTAGATACGCCCCGTAACGTTACATGCACGACGTCCTTAACGACGTTGCGTTTACTAATGGCGGAATATTGACATGTTTTGTTAAGCAATCGTGAATAAAATGCATTTTAAACGTCATATGATCTATAGAATCTTGCATTCGTGCTCATGTATTATTAAATTTATTAAACTCGTTGAGGAAAAGGAATAAAATGCTCGGCAAAGCCTGGCATCTTATCCCTTTCCCTAAAGTCGTTTAATTAATTCAATAATACATGAACACATGTATTATTGAATTTATTCAACTCGTTGAGGAAAAGGGATAAAATGCTCGGCAAAGACTCACATCTTATC